>CM035127.1:41423808-42023808 GCA_020205605.1 Panax ginseng | reverse complement strand
GTTGTAACCTCCCGAGGAAAGCAAGGAACCTGAATGAGGTCATCAAGGGTAAGCTTATCATAAACTCTAGCGAAGTCTATACTTTATTTGATACCGGTTCTACCCATTCTTTTATTTTTCCTACTTGCGCTCAACGATTAAATTTGACTCCGGAGAAATTAGACTTTGACTTATCTATGGAAACTCCGTTGGGAGAAACTTTCATTACATCCACTGTTTATAAGTCTTATTTTGTTCAAATCGGTACCCTCACATTACCTGTAGATCTTATTTCATTGAAAATACTTGCATTTGATGTGATTCTAGGGATTGATTGGTTAACTATTCACTAAAATTGATTGTTTTTGTAAGGTTGTTAGCTTTCATATTCCTAATCAACCTATTATGCGAATTCAAGCGACCAAACTATTAAAATCATTCACGGTCATCTCAAGCCATAAAGCTAGTCGTTTATTGAAAAATGGATGTCAAGCTTTCTTAGCTCATGTCACGGATCTAAACAAAAATACGCCGGGTTTTGAATGATATTTCTATTATTAATAAATTCACGACGTATTCCACGAAGAACTTCTGGCCTACCCCAGAGCGTGAAATTGAATTTTGTATCGACCTTGAACAAAAAGACAAAACCCATTTCCAAAGCCCCATATCGAATGGCTCTATTGAACTTCAGGAGTTAAAGACCCAATTGCAAGAATTGTTAGACATTGGTTTCATTCATCCTAAAGACGTCTCCTTGGGGTGCTCATTTCTATTCGTTAAGAAGAAAGATGGGAGTATGCAACTTTGTATTGATTATCGGGAGTTGAATCATGTCACCATCAAAAATAGGTACCCATTGCCGCGTATTGATGACTGTTTGACCCGATTGCAAGGAGCCAAATTCTTTTCAAAGATTGATCTTCGTTCAGGATATCACCAATTGAAGATTAGAACCGATGACATTCCAAAGGCGACTTTTAGAACTTGGTACGGGCATTATGAATTCATAGTCATGTCCTTTGGATTGACTAATGCTCCTGTTGCCTTCATGGATATGATGAACCGAGTATTCAAGGAATATTTGGATCACTTTGTGGTCGTCTTTATTGATGACATCTTTATTTATTCCAAAAGCCATGAAGATCATGAGCAACACTTGAGACTGACACTCCAAAAGCTTCGTGAATACAAGCTTTCTGCCAAGTTGAAGAAATGTGAGTTCTGGCTTGAGGAAGTAGCATTCCTTGGGCACGAAGTATCAAGTCATGGAATATCTGTTGACCCAAAGAAAGATTGAAGCAATTCAAAAGTGGGAGCAACCTAAATCGATGATCAATCGTAGCTTTCTCGGCCAATTTGGTTATTATCGGAGATTCGTGGAAGGATTTTCTCGAATAGCTACTCCATTAACTCAAATTGACTCGGAAAGATAAAAGTTGATTGGAGCGAAGAATGAGAAGAGTTTTCAAGAACTCAAGAGGAGACTATTTCAAAGACTGTTCGACAATACCATCCGGCTCGGAGGATTTGTCATCTGATGATGCTTGAGGGCAAAGGGTTGGGATGTGTTCTCATGCAACATGGGAAAGTTATAGCCTATGCCTCAAGACAACTCAAAGAATATGAGAGGAATTATCCTACTCATGACGTAGACTTAGCAGCTGTTATTTTCGCACTTAAAATTTGGAGGCATTACTTGTATGGGGAGAAGGTGGAGATCTTTACGGATCATAAAAGCCTCAAATATTTCTTCACTCAAAAGGAACTCAATATGCGACAATGACGTTGGGTTGAACTGTTGAAAGATTATGATCATACCATCCAATACCATCCTGGAAAAGCGAACGTGGTAGCTGACGCATTGAGTAGAAGATCATATACAAGTACGAGTGCGATATTGTCAACACAAAGGCCCATTTTGTGTGACTTGCAAAGGATGGAGATAGAGTTAAAGACTCCAGGGATACTTTGAGTCAACTCCAGACTTTGTGTTCCTAACGACCCTGATTTAAAGTATAAAATCATGATGGAGGCGCACAACACACCGTTTGCAATCCATCTTGGGAGTACCAAAATGTATCATGATATTCCTCATACATTTTGGTGGAGCAATATGAAGATAGAGATAGCGCTGTTTATCTCAAGGTGTCTAACTTGTCAACGAGATAAAACGGAGCATCAAGTACTAAAAGGTCCATTGCAACCACTTGAAATTCCAGAATAGAAGTGGGAGCACATTACCATTGATTTCGTTACCGGTCTTCCTAAGGTTTCTAAAGGTATAGATGCGATTTGGGTCATTGTTGATAGATTGACCAAGTCTGCTCATTTCTTACCGATACGAGAAATTTATACACTTGAACGTCTTGCTCATATGTAAATAAGCGAGATTTTAAGGCGCATGGTATGCCAAGTATCCATAGTTTTCGATCGAGACCCAAGATTCACTTCACGATTTTGGGTTAGTTTGCAAAAGCTATGGGCACAGATTTATGATTTAGCTTCGGCATATCATCCTCGACCAGACGGGCAATCGGAGAGGACTATTCAAACTCTTGAAGATTTATTAAGACTACATGTCCTTGACTTGAGGAAGTTGGGATAAGTTCTTACCATTGGTGGAGTTTTCCTACAACAACAGTTATCAAGCAAGTATTGACATGGCTCCATTTGAGGCGTTGTATGGAAGAAAGTTTAGTTCTCCAGTATGCTGGGATGAGGTGGGTGAAGCAACGTTGTTGGGACCGGAGTTGGTACGTATGACTACGAAAAAGATTCAAACGATCCAACAACGTATAAAAATCTCACAAGATCGACATAAGAGTTATGATGATCTTCATCGAAAGGACGTGGAATTCGATATAGGAGATCATGTGTTGTTACGTGTTTCTCCATGGAAAGGAGTTATGAGATTTGGAAAGAGAGGAAAGCTCAATCCTCGATTCATCGGCCCATTTTAATCCTCGATCGAGTAGGGGCGTGGCCTATAGACTCGATTTACCGCATAAGTATGTCTCGTGTTCATAACGTTTTTCACATATCCATGTTACGTAAATATGTGGAAGACCCGAACCACATTATTGAGTTAGAACCGGACGAAATAGCGGAAGATTTAACGTATGAAGAGGTTCTTGTTCAAATCTTGGATAAGAAGGAACATATTCTACGCTCCAAGGTTATACCTCAAGTCAAAGTTTTGTGGAGAAACCACGATGTTGAGGAAATGACTTGGGAGTTAGAATCTTAAATGAAATCAAGGTATCCTTACCTCTTTGACATACCGGTACGTACACTAATTTCAAGGGAAAAATTTCATAAGAAGGGGAGGTTGTCAGACCCCAACTTTTATGAATAAAGATGAATTTTCTATAAATATCATTTTTGAATATTATGGAATGAATTTGATATAATATTATAGTTGTGGATAATATTTATAAATTTTTCAAAATCACGCAAGTTGTTTTATAATATTCGATTGGTGGGGAATATTCATTTTAATGGGGAATATTCATGACTGGCGGCACAATCATTGGTGGACCCTAACGAAATTTTTTGTCGGATTGAGAAAGCGACAAAATAATTTATGAAAATAACGGCAAAAGTTTTACCGTTAAGCTGTTGAAACACCGGTGTTAAAAGTACGATGAATACGTATATTTGCACGCGATGCTTTATGGTATTGATTATTGATGCTTACGTGAGAAGTCACTCAGTTTTGTTCAATTATTGCTTCAGTATTTATAGTAAGTTTGGCGTATTATTTAGACCCCTACTTACCCATTTTTAAAATTATCGGTGGATAGTTATCTTAATTTTGTTATATATATATATATATATATATATATATAAGTATTATATATTTATATATTTATATATGTATACGTGTTAGTCAAATGGGTAGGGAAAAGGGGGGAGAATCAAATTGTCACATGGAGTATTATTTCATTATTGTTTGTTAGTGGGTTTTGGTGGGGAATGATATTATCAAGTGGTATGTGGTGTGTGTTGTGTTAGTGGGAACATGTTATATATATATATATATATATATATATATATATATATATATATATATATATATATATATATATATATATATATATATATATATCTTGCTTTGAAAAAATTATGGGAAGAATTGAATTATTGGTATCTTGAGAGTACTATGATTGTTATTATTATTATATATATTATATTTTATTTAAAAGATTTTGCTTTAAATATGGACCGTCAGATTAAAGTAAATCAATATGGACCGTTCATGAGTTAGTTACTATGCAGTCCATTTTTCTATAAATAGAAGTTCATTCCTTCATTATTTTCTTACGAATTCACTGAAACTCTAGAGAGAGAAAATTATAGAGAGAAAGAAGAAGAGAAGTCTACACCTTTCTTTTCCTATATCCAGTTTCTTTTACGGTAAGGGGTATTATTTCTTTTGTATTCATGAAGAGAACTTCTGTTATTCCATTCTTTATTATTCTTTGTAATAACCGGTAAGATCGCGGACTACCCTATACTTGGTGACATTCTTCTATTATTCCGTCTTTATTATTATTACATTGGAATATCACATGCATGTCGTTTCACGCGGACTGGTTAAAATCTTTATTATTATTACATTGGAATATCATGCATGTGTTTTACTGGTGGGACTGGTTTAAATCTTTATTATTCTCGTTGGAACATCCCGTTGGTCTTGCAATTTACTTTGACACGGTTCCAGATTATTTATTATTCTATTGGAATAACTTTTGTATGTATGCAATCAGTATACATGGTGATTTCTTTTGTTATTCCATTCGTTATTATACTCTTGTTAGTTAAATTTTGACTTCTATACTCCATGAAATTAGTGGAATATCCTTGATATTTGTGCTTCATCCGATATCTTTTCATGGAAATATTCTTACGAGCATTCTTGAGTGTTACTCTACAAAGAAGTATCATGTTGACAATTTGGACATTATTAGTTCCTGGGTAAATTAATTCTTGAACTTGTTTTATTGAATTCTTATATCATTGTCATCATTCTCATGCTTATATTATGTTGAAAGTCATCTGTGGCCTGTAGTGCATAGATGGACTTGGTATAATTATGACCAGGGATTATTCAGTGTAATCATGACCATAATGTTACAAAAGATGTGGAAAAAGTCCTCATTGACTCGTAGTGCATTGATGGACAGTTGTTGGCATGATCATGACCATTGATGAATACACGAATATCCTTGGCTGTGGTGCATGAATAATTTGTGGTTATGATACTAATGAATATCCTTGGCCGTAGTGCAGGGATGATGTAGATTATTTATTAAGCTGAGTCTCAGCGATAAAAGTCATGAAAAAAATTTTAAATTATAGAAGATAGTAGATTTTATTCTCTACTTGACTCTTCTAATGGATTGCTTGTTCCGCTGCAGTTAAACTTGATGTTTGTTATATTTTATTAGTTTAACACTGTTGAAGGCTAATGATAATTTATTCTGCATTATCTTAGTCATAATATTTCTTCTTTGGGCTAGTTGAGCTCACCCTTTCTTTCACTAATCTCTTTGAAATGAGAGCGTGGTTCGGGATTTAGTCGGGGACCAGGAGTGATGGTCCGGATGATAGTATTAGCTAGTAGTCCTCACTATTCTATTAAGAAGTGTGACAATAAATGTAATGAGGACTTATTCTGAGAGTGGATATTGTCTAGAACACAGTATTTGTATTAAAACTCATAGCTCTCTTGTTGTATAATTAAGATTGTATTTATATTCTGTACCATGTATTTGGCGACTCAGAATAAGTGATGTATACCTATTTTGGGGGCATCACAACTAGAAAGAAGTTTGGCTTTCAATGTTCAACAATAGTATAAGATTGTGAAGGAACATGAATTAATAATCAACAACTGAATATTTCAATAATTGAATAACATGTACTGAGTGGTTTTGAAATAACCATGAACATTTGCCAAGGTGCTTAGTTATTTAAACTGGACCTCTTAATAAGTTTTGGTATTCATGGGGATCAACCTTTCATAACTCGTGATTTTATTCATAAACACTTAATAATCCGGCATTGATATCATGCCTTAATCAAATTAAATCCTTTTCTCGATTCAAGAGTTCTTATCATATCAATTTAATAAAAACGACTTTTTAAAATACATTTGATTTAACAAATTTAAACATGCTTGATCTAGGTGATACAATTAGCATAGATCTATATCATAAACAGTTCATGAATGAAGAACTTTAATTTAATTCACAGTTCAATAATAGTAGAACAGGAATTCAAATGCACAAAGTGCGAATTTCAATAATCATTATAGATGTAAATAATCATCGATAATTATTCACTAATATGCTTTGAAAATAATAACTCGAGTTTGAGTTAGGAAACTTTCCTCGTCTGTAGATTACGGCTACGCAATTAATTTATATCCACTATGTAGTTAAATTATATTCCTTTGAGAGACCTATAATTAACCTTTCAATTAGTCATAGTATAACATTAGATTATGTAATCACATAAATATTATACATTACATTTAGTTCTTATAAACATTATCCTGTCTTGATAATGTTACTATTAAATAACAACATAATATTAGTAATCTTGATAATATTTAATTCACCTCTTAGTATTATTAGTTCCTAATAATACTTTCATTTGCTTACTAATATTATTAACATCTTAATAATATTTTAATACCTTACTAATATTATTAATCCTCTTAATAATATTTTAATTATGCATTAATATTATTACCTTAATAATATCTTACTTATGCTTTAGTATCATTAATCATTTACTAATATTATTAATCATTTAATAATATTTTATTTATTTACTAATATTATTAATCATTTAATAATATTTTATTTATTTACTAATATTATTAATCATTTAATAATATCTTATTCCATTACTAATATTATTAATCATTTAATAATACTTTAATCATTTATCAATGCTTAAATCAAATATTATTAACCATTTAATGATATTTTAAAAAATTTAATCTTAATATTTTTATTTACTTATCAATATCATATTCTAATATTATTAATATCATAATAATATTTTAATAATTTATCGGATTAATAAACAATTTATTCTAATTGTTCACCCTTTATTAAACCTCTTATTTAATATCCATAAAAGGTCATAAATAATATTTCTTATCATAAATTACCAAAGTGCTCTAAGATAGTCATGATATGATATATTATGAGTATTTAAGCATAAAAATCACATTTTTCTTATTAAAGACATCATTTAACTATTTATTTCCTTTTATTCATAACTTAATCATTTTTAGGAAAAATAGCAAACTGAATCCAAAATTTCGTGACTTACGTATTTTGTGATGAATATGAACCCACAAGGATCCCCAAATTTTTCTGGAATTTTAGAAAATGATCTAGTATTTTTAAATTTCCCAAAACACTCGGATCTTGCTTCATTTTTAATAAATTGAGTTTTGCTCAGAAAAATCTTAAATTATTAGGGTATGCTCTCCTAACATATATGAACCTACTTTAAACATTTCGGAATTTTCCAGTGTATACATAGTGAGATATTCGAAGGTAAAGTTTTAGGAGTCCTTTACGGAAATAGTCATTACGCACAATCTATAACTCGAAACGGGTCCGTTCTTTTTCCTACATGTAGATAACTTCTCAAGGTAACTCTGTGAAGTTTCCCAGATTTTTAAGGGACATGAAACTGTCTGAAACAGATCCAAGAAAAATGGGATGGCTACTTAGGGTTTTGAACCCTTAACATTCCAAGTGGAACATTTTGGGGAAATCGGCTCCAAAGGATTCAAAACTTGCTAGATTTGTGTTCTATCACTTGGGTTTACTAGATAACTCAAGTATTTAGCACCCCTCCCCCCTTCGACGGATCACAAATCTAAGTTGGAAAACTTGAGTTACACAAGATTTAGTGGAAGAAAACAAGAGTTTTCACCCTTAGAGAACATATGCTCATATTCTTCCTCTAAGCCTTTGATCTAACACTCAAGATACTTAGTTCCATACATGATGATATGTAGGACTAGGGTATCTTGAGTATTTGTTCATAACCCCAACAAAACTCTAGCTAAAAAAATAAAGTAGAAGAAGAAGATGAAGGTTAGGTTATACCTTGATTTAATGGCAACATTCCTTGATTTACCAAAGTAAGTGATTAATTTAGGATGCATGAACAAACTAGCACTCCTCTCTCTCTCTCTATATATGTCCGAACCTCTCTCCCTTTTCTCTCTCTTGAAGTTGTTAGCTTGGGAGAAAATTATAAGAGGAAGAATGAGAGAAGAAATGAAATGAAATGAAAAAAATGAAGTAAAAGGATACTTGCAAAAAATAGAGATACACTTAGTGTATCTAGCTATTATCCTCCACACCTTTCTTGTCCATTAGACAAAACTCCTTATCTTGCTCTTAAGTATGCTTAGTGAGATTTCCCACCAATGAGGTGTAGACAACATTGTACTTTGTGTAAGAAATTAAGAAAAGTAAGGTCATTAGCTATTTAAGGAAAGTGGGTTAGCAAATATATTTACCTTATATAGCCACAAGGATGGCCGGCCCTAAGCTCTCCTAAATCCCCCTTTTGCTTTTATTTTAAATGCCCAATTTTGATTAATCAAATGTTTACAATACCCTTAATCAAGTGGGCTACGTATTGGTTTGCATTTTATTTCATTTGGGCTTTCTCCTTAATTGTTTTGGGCTATGTAATAAACATAGTCTAGCAATTTTAATATATGTTACCCAATTTGATTATTTAGGGTTTCCATTCCTAATATTATGAAATTTAATTACCTATACATGTGACTTTAGCTCATAACCTAATTAGGTTCACAAGAATTAGGTTTAAAATTATTAGTCACTTGAAATAATAAGATTATCCACTTAAGTTAGTATACATATTAAATACTAACCTCTCATTATCACCATAACCCTTAGTTTATTTAATTGTCTCACCTAATGTATAATTAGGTTACGAAGCTTTCATTTTTAATGAGGTCTATAAATGTATATATCCATAACTATAGCATACATGTTAATTGACCCATGCACCACTTCACATATGTTGTCACATATTAAATCACTGTATAACACAAAGTTTTAAATATCAATAATGTACATACATATATAGTGACTTAAAATTCACGGTTATTACAATAATTGCCCCATGATTAACTAACCAATCCATTCCGAGAATTACGTCGAATTCTCCTAACTTTATCGGTATAAGATCTACCGATAATTTACAACCCCGAATATCTACGCAACAACTCCTATGAATATCTTCAACAGGAATAATTTCTTTGTTTGATACCTTAATATTTAAAGGTATGGGCAACTTTTCGGGAAGTAATCCTAATTGTCTAGCAAAAGCACATGCGATAAACGAATAGGTAGCACCCAAATAAAATAGCACGTATGCATTTAGATCGTTGATCGAAATAATACCAGCAACTACGTCCCCTGAGGCCATCGCATCTTGGACGATCATATTAAACGTACGGGACATCGGTCTACACGGCTGTGCTAGACCCCCAATAGTTAACTTACCACTATTGGCGCCCTAATTCCCGTCGGCAGTTCTTCGCCATGTGGTTAGTTGACCCACACACAAAGCATTTATGGTTTTTCTTTGGACTTGGACAATTAGGCGCAATGTGCCTCTCCTGTCCACAATTGTAACACACGGCCTTACCCTTGCGATAGACTCCTAAATGAGTCTTCCCATAGGTCTTGCAAGCCTCCATCCATCTCTTCAAATCTCCTACTTTTACTCTAGTATTCCCAAAGCTACTCACCTTCCTCTTATATCCTTCGCCACTCCCGCTAGCACCTTCAACCTTCACCCCCCCATCCACTTTCCCCTTATTCTTCTTATCCTTGTGGTATTGGCTCAACGCCTCGCTACCACCCTTGGAAATTATTGCCTTCTCTAAAATGATTCCAAAGGAATTACATTGGAATACTAAAATACGGTTATAGAGCAAGGGTTTCAAGCCATGCTCGAACCGTCGTGCCTTCCTAATTTCTGTGTCCATTTGGTGTAGAGCGAACCTTGCCAGTTCATTAAACTTGGTGGTGTATTGGGGAACCGTCATGTCCCCTTGTTTTAGCTCCAAAACCGCATCTCCATCCTTCCTTGCATACTCGTGGGAAAGTAGTTCTCGAAAAATATCTCTTTGAACCTCGCCCACATTAAAACTTCTATCCCGGCCCTAGCTTGATTGGCCTCCCACCAAAAGTTGGCATCTCCCTTCATTATGTAGGTTGCAAAGGCAACCTTCTGGGCCTCATCGACATTTGCTATCACAAATGCCTTCTCTATCTCCTTCACCCACGTTTGGGCTTCGATAGGGTCTGTAGTTCCTATCGCTAGGGAGGCTTATCCCTATTGTAGAATAAATATTATTTATTTAAATAAATTATTAATTTAAATAAGATTAGAATTGTTCTAATTGATTTATTCACAACCGGTTTAATATGGAGAACCTATAGGGTCACACCATAAAAGGAAGAATAATTATTTAAGAAGTTAATGGCATAATCATAATAATATGTTAAGTATATTTAATTTAATCTATGGTGATAGAATAAATTAAATAGCTTAATATTTATTATTTAATATTTTAGAAATATTAAATATAAATTAATCCGAGGAGTCTTATTAATATTATTACAATTATTATTATTTTAATTTCTAAAAGAGTTTAGGAATTAATTTAATATAAGTACTCTCATTTATTCCTAATAGGATTAGGAGGGAAAATTAGTTAAAGGAGTTTAATTAATTATCCCTAATAAGATTAGGGAGCTTAATTAATTAAAAGAATTTAATTAATTAAATAAAACTCAATTCCTAAATTGTTAAGGAGGGTTGCCCACATCTATAAATAAGAAGAGTCTTATTATGGGTGAGGTGGCTGTTGACGTATTCATAGAATACGTAATTCCAATAGTTGGGAGAGTACGCTCTTTTCTATGAGAGATAGAAAAACTAGGGTTTTGCCAAACACCCATCTTCTTGAATCTCTATTCTTCCTTGGTGGATCACCTCTAGAGGCCAAACACTTGGGTGGCTAACGTTGATCAAAGGAAGGAACTAAACCCGGCGGATTCAAGTTGAACACGAAAAAGATCGGAGGTAAACTTGTACCTGAGGAAGCTCGAATCTTCAAGGGTATGATTCTTGTTCTTTCTTTTTCGTTGAATTAATAATTGTGCATAAAGGGTGATCCGGGTATATGGTTTGTAAAATTTTTAAAACTCTGATTTTACACGTTTCCGCTTATTTTATGCAATTTGATTGTGTTCTTGAATATTACAAACCTAACAGATAAAACACCTCATCATTAATTCCTTCATTTATAACCACATAAATAAATCCATCATTTACATCCACATCAAATAAATATTTCCTTATCATATAAATTAATAATTAATTATTCACAAATAATATTACAGAATCACAATAATGACAACCAGGCAGTTCCCAAGAAAGAGGGGGCTTTCCGATAAGGATTTCTCCTTACTGGCGCGCAATTAGATGACCAAACCTCTCCTTGACAGAACTTTCTAGACATTGCCAATAATGCTATCTAATAATATTATTCGAATAATATGAATTATTGATCTGATAATGGGAAATACTGTGCAGTGACAATTATTGAACAACAATAATATAAAATTTCAACGTAGCAATTATTGAATCAATAAAATAAAATATTGAACAGTAATTACTGTAACAATTATTGAGTAGTGCCTTCCTACGTAAGAATCAATAATTCAAAAATACTGTGCAATACCGTAGGTGCTCTTTGCAACAACAACGCAGTATTACTTTACTTTACCCCGGGTATTCCAATGATGTTAATGAAGCTTGATTACGCCGTTATTTGTAAAAACTCAAATTTGTCTTTTCTTCATCCAAACAGTTATTACATTGCAGGGGCCCTAAATGGGCATGTTGTGCCGTCATTACAAATATTCCTGACGAAAAGAATATTCCACGACCAAACGAATATTCCCGATAACAATGAATATTTTATAACCACTTGCGTATTTTGAAAAAAAAATCATATATCACCCTTAACTTTAACTTTTTATCAATTTAACCATTTACTGAATCGTAATTATAAGAAAAATTGAATACTTTTATTTCATAAAATTCGGGGTCTTACACTACAAATATAAACATTTAAACAAACAAAACCATAAACAGACAAAGATCTATGAGGTCTGACATTTGGCTGTCAAACACATTTTAAAAATTTTCCAGATTTTTGCAAACTTCAATTTCGAGTATCTAGATGTTATGGATCCACTATGTACCAACCCAGATTAACTATATATACTACAAACAACATATTACAACATGAAATCATAACTTCTAACACATCAAGCAAAATCAGATTCTAGGTTAGGGTTTTATACCTCTTTTGAACAAAACTTGAATCTAAGGTTCTTGATCTATTATGGAAGTGGTAGGGATTTAATTTGGGACTGGTCCACTACTATATTTCGTATGTTTAGAGAATGAGAGACTTTGGTTGAGTGTTGGTGAATAAATGAGCCAGAATATGCATTTTCTCTCTCTTTGATCTTTATAAATAATGTGGTGCAATGCATTTGGCTGAGATGTAATGTTTGATTGCTGGAGTTATTGTCAAATGGAAAGTCAAGAGTGGTTGAACCACTAATGTATTAGAAAAATGTACAAGTTATCTAACAATAATGCAAGAGGGGTAGTTTGGTCATTTGGCTTGTGATTTTAATGGCACTTGACCCTTAGGGTTTAACACTTAGGTTTTATACATTGATTCTAGGATTTTGCATTTTAGGGTTTAAAAAGAAAACTTAGTTTCTAAAAATGAAAATTATGGTTTCGTAATCATACTTAGTTTCCTAATTATATAGAACTCACTAATTAGGTTTAAGATCCACTAATTAGCATTTGGCTTTCCAATTTGGCGATTAGGGTTTCTAATATGACAATTAGGGTTCCTAATTTAGAAATTAGGGTTTCTAATAATTAGGATTTCCAAATATTAATTAGGGTTTCCCTAATTAAGATTAATATCTATTTTACATATCAATTATCACATAACACAACGACTTAACAAATCTTACATTTGTATTTGACTTTCGTATTAGGGTTTCTAATAGTTTAACACTAGGGTTTAATCATGCTACACTATAATTGATCAACTATTATCAATATATACATACAGTACATATTTATAATACTAAAATATAATTAATATAATATTATTATTCTCATTCCTTATTCAAAATCCAGAATTAGGGTTTTGAATCTATATCCGACTTAACTTTCTTATATACCATTATTAATTAAGTTAAAATAATTAACTTAACTAATCAAGAATAAATTCATATATTAAAATATTTATTATAATAATTCTTATAATCATATCTTATATTATTGAAATAATATAATATTCATATTTTCATAGAAAATAAATAACAAAAAATATATTTATTAAAAAAATTAATTTATTATAAAAATATAATTTATAATGATCAATAATTCTTAAAAATTTTATTTGTAAATATTCATGTAATAAATAAATTCTTATTTATCACATATATACATACACATTACCTTGCACATATTCCTTCCTTTATTAAAAAAATTATATGCAAAATTTCTTATTTAATTATATCAAAAATATCGGGTTATTACATTAATAATGTAATATAATTGTGAAAGAGCATGAATTAATTTCAATGATTGAATGACGACTAAGTCAATAATGCGGAGTGGTCAACAATGACCATGAACCAATTTAACTGAACATTATGGTAATCAAGGTGATCAGCCTTTCATACCTGAAGAACATATGCAACATGCACTATGTGCGAATCAATAATCAAAGATGTGGAATAATTGTAAATAATCAAACCAATAACATGCTTGAAACATAATAACTCTAGTTTGAGTTAGGAAACTTGCCTTGGTCGTTGAATACTGCTACACAATTTAATTTAACTTCGTTTGAAAGACATATCATTAATAATATTAATCTCTCAATTAGAATAATACATCATAGTGTATACTACTGTTATTTACGTCATCATACAGATTAAACACATTACCACGTATTCCTAACATTCTTTAGAACATATAAGAACAAGAATCAAGTCAAATTATTTCAGTCTGGTTTGATTTCGGTATTATTTCGACGTCCCGATTGCCCCATCAGATAATTATCGAGTTTATTTTCAATAAAACTCTATTTAAAAACTTTAATAGTATTTTAGATAATTTAATTATCATTTATAACATTTTTTGAAAACGTACTCATAATAATTTTCAAATAATTATTATCATTTATAATGATTTTTCAATCATTAATATCATTTTTGAAGGATTTATTTGCTAAATAATTTTATTATCATTAATATTTAAAATTTTTAAAATAATAATGAAATCCATGACAAAATATTAAAAATTACTTATTATAACTCAAAATATTTTTAAAACCTTAATATTACCTTTAAATAATGTTTAAAGCATTTAAAATCATTTTAAAATAATTATCATTAATATTAAAATATTAATGAAATTCATGTCAAAATATTAAAAGTCATATATTATAACTTAAAATATTTTTAAAACCATTATATCATTTTTAATTGATTTTTAAAATATTAAAATAATTATTAAATAATTTATTTAATACAATTATTATATAAATCTATTATCATTGATATTTAAATAAATTAAAATATTAATTAAATTTATGTCAAAATATCAAAAGATAATTTTTATTACTTAAGATAATTTTAAAACTTAATTATGAATTATGAATAATTATTTTCTATTTTATTTATTTATTTATTTAATATAATTTATTTTTATTAAAATTGTCATTTAAAGGCCTATCGCGACAAAAACTATCGTTATAGGTGTTCTTCAACCATGAAGAGCTGTCACAAGTCAATTCTTGAGAGCCTACTTTGACTATATTTAATTTTCGTTCATGAAGTTTACGGGCATGTAAGTGTATCATTGATGTAGTAATACAAATACATATCAAGTTTGGGGTCTAACTACATCATATCATGAAGATATTGACGGTTAAATTAGCCAACTAAGGTTATTCTTAAGTTATGGAATTTCCAACATTTGCAGTCAGTGTTGAGCAACCTACTTTGAGCTTTAATAACTTTGATTCTATGTGTTATCTAAGTAATCTAGTGTCTCACACTTGTAGTAGACATGTCGGGCTACAAAAGTGATACAATTGGATTAACTAACAACATCACATAAGCAAGATCTAGCTTTGGTCGATAAATTTTTAGAAAAGTCATTATGAAAATTTTTACGGAATTTCAAGAAATCAATTTATGTGCTTAGTTAACCCATTTTGACCATTAATAACTTGAAATATCTTGATGCAATGGGTAATCCATTGTTAGAGTTTTAAAGTCCATATGCCAGTGTTCAAAATTCATACACTTAGATAATCTAACAGCATAACATGACCAAGATCAAAGCTATCAAAAATCTTGTCAGACAGTTTCTAGGCAAATCTGGATTTTCCAGAAAAAAATTTCATGGTTGTTCAACTGAGTTGGAGCATGAATAAATTGAAATTTAGACATGATTCCACTTCCAATTTACTCTCCTCATGACATACTTTAACAAGGATACACTTAACAGATCTAACAATTAACATATTAATATCTACATGCCCTGACATTTGACTGTCAGGCCATATTTTTAAGGTTTTCCAACTTGCTTAAATCTTTATTTTCATGCATTTAAATGTTATGAATCCATGATTTATCAACAAAGATTACTAAATAACATAACATAGAACATATCTAAACACAAAACCAGAAAATCTACCTAAGCATACAAGATCTAACATAAGGTTAGGGTTTATACCTTTTTGAACCAACTTTTGATTTCTCCTTTCTAATATGATCTTAGATGGTTTATGGGGGTGTACTTGGCTTGTATTTGGTCTTAGTTTCTTTCTAAATTTCGTGGCTTTGGAGAATGGTAGGTTTGGCTAAGTATGAAAACTTAAAGTAAGGTTTTCTTTAAACTTAACTCCCTTTTTGACCTTATCCTTTTGATTCATTGTATATAGCTGATATAGGTGTCCAAATATGGCTGATTGAGCATGATTTTGAGCACATGTGAGATCTCCATTGATGAGTCATCAAGATTTGATCTTATCTTTAGTTAAAAGATAAGATAAAGGGTATTTTGGTCATTTCACACCTATTAAGGATAATTTGGTAATTTCCCAAATAATTTTAATTGTAGTTTGGTCATTTCACATTCTTCCTTTAAATCTTAACCCTTAGGGTTTACTAACTAGTATTAGGGTTTGCTAATCATTATTAGGATTTGCTAATTAGGGTTAAAGTTACCAATTAGGGTTTAGGGTTTCTAAATCTAGAATTAGGGTTTTTAACTGATCGTTATGGTTTCCTAACTGAGCATTAGGGTTTCTAATATAACATTAGGCTTTACTAATGTTATATCTTTTCTGATTAACATTTAATCATCAATCATATACTGGACATACACATAATATTAAATACCCAAAACAATATACCTCATTATAAAATAATCTCTTTCAAATAGTAAACCATATAAGTTCCTCTCAATTTTTTTTTATTAATCCTCTATTTCCAATCTAGGTTTTATTCTTTAACCTTTATTTTAATTAATCAAGATTTTATTAATCTTATAAATTTTTGTGTTGGCACATTCTTCCTCCGTTATAAGGATTCCGTCCCCGGAATAACTATTCACCAAAAATAGGTTTTCATTTTGACCTTTATCTCATCACCTCTTATTACACTTGTACTTAATGAGTTCATGTTATTTCCTTCTATAATGATATCTTCTATCTTCCTATGCTACCCTAACTACTCTCTAGAAGCTTACACCTTCAAACTATGCAGGAATCTTCACAATTGTTCAATAACTGTGAAGCCATATCAATAATCTAAAACGTTTTATTCAAGAAAACTTTTCATATCATGCTGAGGGGTCATATGAACACATAGTTTTAACAGTATTCACACCACAAAATGGTAAATTACTAAGTATGTTTATAATCACGAAGAAGGTAAACTAGCTACCGCTATTAGTACTTTAAGTAATCAACCTATCGTGCGTATCAATCTTGTTTAGCGACTATTTGCGCTACTAGATTGGATTATTTTATCCAATCTACATATCCCCCTTTTTCGGGGTTGTTCACCTCAGACTTATCATAAGATTTATTGGCTTGTTTAGGTGTTAATCAAAACAACACACACACGTAAGTGCACGTGGTCCACAAGTAATATGGAGTGACTAGAGTATCGTTCCTACGGAGAATAATGGTTGAGTTTTAATCTATCATGCAACCATTTTATAATTATCTCGGTTTGCTTAAACAGTTGAATAAATTGTATCTTAACCAAATTAATACTAAAGGCATGGAAATAGTAGAATTATCAAGTAAAATAGCCAAATAAGGGGGGATATGGGGTATATGTTTTGACTTAATATTTAGTTCAAGACAATACACTTCTTTACAAGCTTAGTTAATTATTTTGGTTTGTTTTCCGAGAAAATACAAGTAAGATATGACCATCTATCGATGCACCATACCTGCATTACATTCAATCCATAGAAGATAGAATAAATGTAAACACCTAATTTGATTAAAACATTATATGTCTATGTGAATTACAATCAATGCAGGTTAAAGCAAGTTGAAGCTCAAGTACTCAATGGACTATATATGACGCTTCGGTATATGTCTATCCTAGGCACAAAACATAAATTCCAACTCAATGTAGAATTCACATACATATGTTAATAGTATTAGTTCTAAGCCTATAATTCCTTTTTCAAGTTCATATAAACTGCCATGATAATTTGTGATCAAGCATTTAAACATTTAAATCAAATCACATTAGACAATCCAATACAAATAATCAACTTAGTCTCATAACGAAAGATAGAGTTTTGAGCTACATATCAAGATTCATCATAACCCCACGATGGAAATTAGTTCATATATCAAGTAAAATCCATCACAAGAGTTTGTTCATAAATTGGAAGCCAAAATGAAAAGAAAGAGAAACAAGATATTGAAATATGCAAATCTGAAATCTTCTTCTCAAATATGGACATCCATTGTTGAATCCAAGCTTTAATGTCCCCAATTTCAGTCCCAATCTAGACTAAATATCAAAATCTACTATAGAGATCAAGAGATAAGCTTAGGTATAGAAAAGGAGTCTACAAGCTCTCTCTGTGATTCCCAAACCTTAAAAAGGAAATAAAACGATCTGATATATTCTAACTTGCAAGACCCCCCCCCTTTAAGTACGAAATCAATTTGGCTTTTTAAATGAAAAGTCAAACTGCTGGTCAAGTCGAACAGGCGGGACCATGCTAGTCATTAGTGCAAAAAAGCGTGGTCTTATTGCTTTACGTGTTAGCTTTGGATCGGTAGCAGCAACGCATTGCTCCATAGTAACTTCTGGATCTATTGAATTATTGCTAGTGCTGCATTCTTCTTTAACACTTCTATATGCCATTTCCACTTACTCTTCATAACATGCACTTTGCTCTTATTTGAACCGGCTTCATAACCTTTCACTACAAAAAAATGGGGCTTCAGCAACAACCGATTTTCGTTGCTAAAGGTGCCAAATTTTGTTGCAAAAGGGTTTTGGCAACGACTTTACTGTCGTTGCGTCTTTCGTTGCGCAATGAGCGTTTCTAATTGTTCCGCAACGAACGCTTTTTTTTCGTTGCAAAAAGTAATACATTTTGCAACGAAATTTGCCTTTCGTACAGAGACATCGATCCTTTAGCAACAAAATGTATTGTTGCAGAATAACTAAAATTTTGTTACTAAAAATCCCATTTCGTTGCAAAAGTCTGCTAATTGGCAACAAAATGAACTCTCTTTTTTTGCAACGACCATGCATTTTCGTTGCAATTGACACCATTTTGTAACGACATTTTTCGTTGCAATAAATTATGGAAATTGTTGCCTAAGCTTACTTTTTTTGCGGAATGTAAATTTTTTAGCAACGATTTTCGTTGCTGATTATATTATTTGGCAACGATATAATGCTGAATCAATAACGAAAATTTTTGTTGTTGTTTATTTTTCAATAGCAACGAAAGTCGTCGATTAGCAACGACATTATATGTTGTCGTTTCTTTATATGTGCAACGAAAGTTGATATGATTTGTAACGATAAAAAATGTTGCCTTTTATGTTAGTATTAGCAACAATTTCCTCTCCTTTGTTATTAGATTAATTTTTCGTTGCCAAATATTATATTTTTAATGCAATTAGCAACGAAAATTTGTTGCTTAAATGTATAAAAAATTGTTGCTATATAAAAAATTTTTCAATGCTTTGGTAAGGAATTATATTGTTGCCAAATCAAAATTTGACATTCTTTTTGTGTACCTGGCTGGCTCAATGTCCCAATAGCAAATAATGACAAAAATACAAAAAACTAAAATATTATTAACTTAATAAAATCATCCACTACATAATCATTCATTATCTTTACAATTAACCATCTAAAGCTACCACAGTTCTTCAATCAAAGTATATATCTTCAA
This sequence comes from Panax ginseng, assembly GCA_020205605.1. Lineage (NCBI taxonomy): Eukaryota > Viridiplantae > Streptophyta > Magnoliopsida > Apiales > Araliaceae > Panax > Panax ginseng. The sequence goes on along the minus strand of CM035127.1, from coordinate 42,004,170 downwards.
ACCAGATCCCACTCTTCATCCCAATCATTTGCTCCTCCTTGGATGCCAAGTTGCCAACCTTAAAAGGTTTATAATACAATAAGAGAAAATAATCACAAAAAATAAATATGACAACGGAAGATAACTTTTGGGCAAGAAAAAGCGATTTAATATAACCATTTGACTTGCTAAGTAGAAACTTAGAGGTAGTTTGACTTTTTTAATTGATTTGAAATGAAGCCATTCCAACTCTGAATATAGCTACCATATTGCCAATATGCAAACTTTTCTCATATGGAACTTTCATAGGACACGGTGATACTAAAGAAGGATGTACACACACATAGAGTAAGTAAACATTTGTTTGAGGAGATTCAAGTAATAAAATTAACGACTTACGCCTTCAACAACTAGATGTAAAGAGAAAGTTATTTATGGCGAAGTACATTGAGAGAATAAATAAATGGTCAAATAGTTCCTAACTGCCTTACTCCATAATCTGCAGAATCTCATGTTGTATAATTCAAAAGAAATTCATCTAAATGTTAATCAATTTAGCAATTGAACTTTAATATGTCAAAATAAATATGAATAATATAGTAGTGTGTGTTGCAGAGATTAATTAATCAATGAAACACCAACATGAAAGCTACAAGAAACCCCCTTAATTCTCTCAAGTGCACCAATTCAATTTAATTCACTAGTGGACTTTGATGACTAGTGGGCTTGAAAAGAAAACAACAGGTAAACAAAATAATCCAAAAAAAAAAGAAAAGAAAAAGAACCTAAACTACAACTAAACGTGCATATATGGATACTTAAGTTAGCATAGTAAAGGAATTACCAAATGGAAGCTCAACCAACGTAGTTGGTTTGGCACGTAGTCCATAAGTTTTGCAATGTTCATTCAAGGCTTTTATTTGTTCTTCAAGATCCAATCGGATGAGATCAGCAGAAACTTGGGCAACAAAGACGATTGGACTTAAGAGTTCCAAAAGTCTTTGCCAAATTAATTAGTGGTGCAACATACCTTAATCTTATCAGCACCGCCCTCTTGCTCCAATTTGATGATTGCACAATATAGCTCCATTATTTTCTCCTACAAATGATTCAGTGTAATTTCCATCATATAAGAAAAGATTTCGGGGGAAAAGTACATAATTTTTTATTCACCATTCAAGCAAAAGAAAGTACAGGATATATCTGAATATCTCAAAATGTGGCCTCCTCAATACTTAATTTAGAGGCCACATCTCCAGATTGCTTGTATTTGTCTTCATACTTCTTCGCCAGTTTATCAACCTAAGCGCAAGTTCCAGTAATTTCTATAAAAAACAAATACTATGTAAGAAATATTTGTAATCTGAGATACTGTAAAAGAGTAGATACCTCACGTTTGTCAGCAGAAACCCTTTCAGTGATCTCATTTAATCGGTTGTCACATCTACTTTTGTATAAAACCTGGCTCAAAATGGCATGATATTAGAAAGTAACAAAGTGTAAACAACAGAGTTTAAAATCCCATTATTTGTTGGTGAAAAGTGAAAAATCAAAAAGACAAAAATCAACTCAAAATCTATAAAACTATTGTATACAACAAAACTCTCAACAAAACTAGAGTACCAATATTATTAGATCCTAAGGATTTAAAATTTTAGGATTGAAATTACTTGATCATTTTGATAAACAAATATAAGTGAATTAGTTGAGAACCTATACATGATCGGCAAAATGACCAAGACTAAAAGCTGAGCGTGAGAATAAAGTAGAAATTCCCTCTCTTATTTTTGAAATCTAAGAGTAACATAGAGTAATTTGCAATTTTCATGCCTCAGAAGCCCTTAATGTGATGCACCTCTCTATAGATTAAACCTTTCAATTTAAAATTAAAGTTTGAAATAGTAGGCACACCATTTCTACACCTAATCACATAAATAATATAGAAATCTTATTGTAGAAGCGAGAGAGTATTTACGTGAAATAACATACACGTCTTTGGTAGAAAGATAAAAATAAACTTTTAGGTAAATAAATATGCATAGCTTAACTTTCTACAAAACTAACCAAAAAATCAATTATGAAGCATAGATTTCGGTCATGCGACAAATTAATAAGCTCTCAAACTAAACAATTATGAGCGAACAAGAAAAATATACTTCTAGCAAGGAAATTTGAACTAGGAAGGTCTCTGCCTCTTATGCATTGGTAGAGATTCCTCCTTTTCATCATCAAAATGCCAAATCCTAGCTCTATTTAAATCCTCCTACAAGGGGAAACACAGAAAGACTACACAATTTGTTATGTTCAACACAAATCTACAAATCACTGTTTTAAGCATAATCTAAGAGTCAAAAATAAATTTCATGATTGTAGAATCCTTCTCATCATCAAATTTTAAAATCACTATGCAGAGAAACCCATCTAAATCTAGGGCCTTCTCTTCCACCACCTTTAATTAAGCTAATGATACATTGTGGTACAATGACTATGACTTGTATATTATTACCCCGCATGAAAATAAAGTTCTTATAATTAAATGCAATGTGATGATTAAGCATAAAACATAAACACCCTAAACTATCCTTTAATAATATATTATTTGTGAAATTCAATCTTTGAGGTTTAAGATTCATATAATTAATTAGTTAAAAAAAAGATTCATATAACTTAATCAAGCCAACTGAACAACAAAAATTAACTCCACAAACGTATATAATTAATCAGGAACATGATTATGCATAACATAACATGACAACTACGAACAAATGACTACAAAAATTTACATAGCAAAAAATCAAATTTACCTCACAATGAGTTGGAAAGACAAAATAAAAGCCTGGGATTGAATGAATTTAATGACTGCATAGATAAATTAAGATGGCCAATCACATAGCCATGTACCAAACACAAAGTGTTTTGTCATCTTTCATTGGTAAAAGCATCAAAAAGTCTTATGCCTTAATGTGATGCAACGGAATATATGATGAAGTCGAATGCTCCTCCTAAATATTAATCCTTTTGTTCCACAAAAAGAGTAATTTGATCTTTTGTTTAATTTCTAATCAATTTGTGAAATTTTAACATTCAAAATTGTTTATATGCCTTTAATTAATGTAATAATCAATTTGTCATTTATCTACTTAAAAAGAATTACTATTTAAGTACAAAATTATTATTTCGAAAATTAAAATAAACTCAAATCAAAATTTAAATTTTAGAATTTCATTAATTAATTAGAATCAAAGTCCAATTGACCTCTGTTTATGGAACAAGAGTATTTGAGTAATATCACAAAGGAATGTAATGGAAGCTTAATATCTTATAAATACCTAGATAAAAAGATGACATCCTTCAGCAGGGTTGGGTTGGTCCAATAAAAATTTGATTAACTGTATTGACTGGTCTCCATCCCTAGATCTAATGAGAACAATTGAAGAACAAATTATCCCACTATAACAATTTTTTAAACCCAGGAAGGTGATTTAGGTTGTTTTAAAAAAGTATTTGAGTTCAATAATTTTTTAACAATATGAGAGGGGCAATAAGCCTAGGGTTTTCTCTAATAAGGACGGAAGAAGTGAATTCGCCTGAGACGAAATGAAGTGGTTTTTCACCATTGAGATTTTAACATTGCACAATACGAACAGAGAAACTTTCACTTTCACCATCATAATTTTTTATCTATGTTGCTATAATTGTGATTGTTGTGAGAAAGATACTTAAACAAAACCCTAGAAGATTGTGATACAAAACCCTTAAATTAGTTCTACTGCTTTATCACACCATCACAAGAGAGGTGGATAACGTACGAGCATACCTCTTGTCGTGGCCAAGCACTACGAAAAAAGGCGAAAATGAGAAGCAATCGAGTGAGAAAGGGTGAGAGAGGAGATAGAAGGCTGATCGAGTGAGTAACAAGAGAGTTGATGAATTATTTTGAAAAAGTGTGCCTAATCCGCCCGAAAAATCGTTGCCAAACATATTTTTATAGTGTTGTAAGCCACTTAAAAAGTTTTATTAAAATTAAATTTACTATTAAATTTTTTTAATGTATTTATATATAATAATATAATTTATATTCACTATAATTAATTCTAAAAAACTAATTTTCATAAAATAGTAACCAATTTTATCTCTTTTAAAAAATTTCTCAACAATAATATATAACAATTAATAATTCTTCATTAATACTATTTTTCTTTGTAAATTTTTATCGAAAATTGTCGCCAAATGTCCTTCGTACCATCTCAATTCTGCGAAGAAAAAAAATGTGAAGAATGTTTCTTTTAGAATAATTATATTGTCACTAATTTTTATTCCTTCATTTTTCCCTCACTAAAATACTCATTAAGTGAACGAATGAATTCCTTCACAAATTTTGTTTCACTACATTCCTAGTTTCTTGTAGTGGATTAATATATAAATATATATTTATGGAGAATGATTCATATCATGTATTTGCTATGAATCAAAAATTGGCAAATAGCATCTTAAGCGTATGTTCCACTGATCAATGGCTAAAATTAAAAATGAGGATACAACGTAAGTTAGTAATACTAGTGGGCAGACTAAAAAAACAAATCGGATGATTATACCCTCAAGTCTCCAAAGTCAACGAAGGCCGGCCCACTTTTGTAAACATTCTGCTAGTAATACTAGCGAGACGACGATTAAACAACCATTCAGGGGTAAAAATATTTTTCTGAGATATTTACCTTAGATCACAAAACGTGAAGAGACTGATATATATTGCCTCAGTAACAGCATAATTCCCATTGAAGGACGATGAGATTTGTTTCAAATACTCAGCAAAGGAATTTTTCTCTAAATAAATTCGAAAAACATTCACAACATGCAATTATTGAATAAAACTCTGCACTCGTTAAAATAAATTTATTCATTGCCTCTTTTGTACGTAATCATCACCCCCCCCCATTTCCATTTCAATTTCCAAAATTCACATGTGGGCCCACCCTTATTATACTAAAAAAATTTCTACCGATTATTTTGAAAAATAGGTAAATGGGGGGTCCATAAATACAAAAAATACTGTTAGTTCCTAGTAGGCACAAGTTATCTAGAAGGGGGGGTTGAATAGATATTTAAAAATCTTTTTGTTTTAACTTATTCTTAGATAATGATTAAAACTTTGCGGAATTAGTATTTGTTTTAATCTTCTTTACCAAGCAATGGAGTTATGAGCGAGTAAGGCAGTTATAGCAGATATAGCAGTTATAACATAAATGTAAATGACACAATAGTTTTTAAGTGGTTTAGAGCACTCAAAGCTCCTAGTCCACTCTTCTACTCAACGAGTAGGATATCCACTAAGGATGTCTTTTACAATCTTCTGAATCACACAGATTCCTTCTAGACCAGCAGTCCAGAGAACTTCTCTAGTTCACTCTTGAACTCTTCAAGTCCAACAGACTTGGCTTTCTTACATTTCGCTACAAACTCTTCAAGTCCAGCAGATTTGGTACTCTTCTTCAATTGATTGATAGTTGTTGAGTTCTTGATGGTTGCTACTCGATTCTTTGTGTAAGCCTTTGGTTCGTTAAGAGGCCCGAGTAGTGGTGAGCAATCTTTGCAATATCTCAGATCGTAGAGTTGAGATTGAGAGAGATGTTCACGTTGTTTGATTAATGCTTGCTTTTTTCTCCATCTCATACGATCTGATTCATATATATGTGATGTTGAAAACTATCCGTTGTGGCATTAAATGCATCTGAACTTTACTGTCTTGTGATGGAGACATTTACGCACATCTTTCAGATTCGTATCTCGCCCATTGATTGAACTGCGGTGATTTTTCACCTACCACGAAAGGTATTTTGTCCTCTTACCCATTGTACTATCCTTAGCTTCTTCACTACGCTTCTTTGTTGCATACTAAGGATATTTCATATATTCTGGGGATGATGAGTCTGCGACAGATCCGGGATCCACTCTCACTTGTTGAAAACCACGGATCATGAGGCTCGACGTTTTCTGACATGAGAGAGATGATGCTCTACGATTTGGATCGTGGTGTTCTACGATTTAGATCGTAGTGTCTTTGACATCTTTGCATACTACGGAAGCTATTAGTTCGAGAGCACCACGATTTCCCTTCATCCTTCGACACACTACGATCTTCTCTTGCTCGTGTTGTTGATTCTCACGTCCCAGAGAGCACACTACAATCGTTGACTTGTAAAACTTCATGTTTCCTCAAGATACTACGATCTTAGAGTTGGCTCGGCAAGCGTTGGGACCACTCTACGATTTTGAAGAGCCCCCTTCAAGGAAGGCACACTACGATCTTTAGGCTCTACGTTTTACGCTTGACTTCTACAATATTGATCGGATGGATGCACTCACGATTTCTTCAAGACTAATCTATTACATCTTAAGATCAACCTAACATTTTTGATCTTTCTATCTATACATTCTTTATTAGAATGGTACACGTTAAAAGCTTAGATCAACCTAACAATTTTGATCTATCACTAAGTCCTTGTACATATATTCATTTAAGGACCTTACAAATAATCATGAACATATACATTTAAAACATCAAATCATAAGCATTCTCCCAACAATCTCCCCTATTTGATGTTGACATAACCAAGGAGATTTATTGTCATGATTATTAGTGACTAGATGCATTTGCGAGGGAAATTTAAACATGGCTTAGTATTTTTGAAGAATTTGAAATTTCTAGAGAATAAGTATGAATTTATTGATGATCGGAAGATATTACAATTGACATTACATCAATAGGAAATTTAAGTTTTAACTTATCTACATTTCCTTGACCTCTTATTTGGAGGTGGGTTGGCATACTCCTCACCCTTCTTTTCCTTTGAGCTTCCTCATTTCTTGCTAACTCTTCAAATTTCGCTTAGACTTAGAGCAGATTCTCTTCATGTCTATTCATGAATGCTGGGATCTCAATTGGCATTCTTATGCGTCTGATGAGACCGTCTTGTGAGCTAGAAGTTAGCTCCTGATGACTCATAGGAATAGCTGTTACAATTGCTTGCGGACCGGATCGTTGAGTCTGATGATGTCTTGCATGAAATTGACTTCTCCCCCTTTCTTCCCTTTCTTGAGTTTCATGACCTCTTCCTCTCGCCTTGGCCTCCTTGATCTCCTTTCCTTTATTATTCTCCCCTTTATGTCAAACATCAAGGGTTCGAATATCAATGAAATGGTAGATTAACTCCTTGAACAAGCTCATTCGGTTGGCTTTGGGTTTGAGCAATGTCCTCTCTATTTTCCTCGATCTATTTTTCAGCTCTAGCTTCTTTATTTTGGAGGGTATCAGAATCATATCATTATGTTTCTCCGATTGGCATAAGATTTCTGGAAGTCATAGACAGAGGCTTTCAAGTTGAGAATATTGTCCAGCATAATTTGATGTTGACGATCTTAGTGTTTCTGCATTTCAAGTACAACCTCTATTTTCTTGGCAGCAACCTGGAAGTGGATCTCATCTCTGTCTGATATACTCTTCAGAATCTCTTTGATAATTTCCCTTAGCCTCTTTGTAAGCTCAGTATTCATAGTGCCAAGGAGATTATTTGCAGATGTGATCATTTGATTTTGCCGGATATTGATGAGATCAGAGTGAGTTTCTAGGCTTGCTTCTATAGACTTGATCATATTTTCAGAGGTGTCTTTCAAGTCATCCTTGGTAGGCAGGCTTGGGAGAGTATCATTTTCTTGAGGATTTTTCATTGGAGGGGTTTTGGGGTGAGATTGATCTTGCAGATTGTAAAGAGTGAGATCAAGACTGAAGTAGTCATGTGATGAGGAGGATGGTATATCAGCTGGAGGGGCTTGGGTTTGGATATCTGGGATAGGTGACTCTACGATTTCAACATTGGACTCTATGATGTGGCTTGAGTCTGGAATCGTAGAGTTGGTGATTGAGAGGAGCGAGGTAAGGTTGACTTCTTACGGTTCTTGATTCTGAGAATTTTGGGATTCTGAATTTGGAAGCCGATTCTTGGATTGAGAGTTACTTCCGACCATTTAGGAAATTCATAGAAATAGCTAAATGAAGATGATGGCGGGGTGATTAACTCTAAAAGCGGTAGGGATAGACAATACCTCGGGTTTATCTTTTGATGAGGAATGGTTTGTAAGGGGTTCTTAGCAAAGATGACTTTCCTGAAATCCATTAGCGAGGCGAGATTCTTTGGATATTCTTGAAGCTCCGAACATGTGATCCCATGAGTTGGATTTAAGCTTGATGGTATGCCATCATGGGTAGTAGGAAAACAATTGAGTGTACATATATCTCCTAAATCCATCTTTCCCTACACGGTGATTTCAAGCTCATCATTATCATCATCTTTTTTTCTTCTTCATTTTCTTTGAAGATTCCATTATCTCAATGGTCTCGGAGGGTTTGGCATTGGCTCAATTTCATCTTGAGCAAGGACCTCTTCTTGACCCTTCGGGATGTCATGAGGCTCCCCTCGGCATGAACATCTTCGAGCGATGAGACTTCTCCCCCTCAACTGGTGTATACTCAATCATGAGAATTTCAGGGATCTCCCCCTCAACTGGAGCATTGTCCTTTTCGTTTGCTTGGGGAAGTTCTACTTTTGCAGCCATACTTTTGGCTTCCCTTTTCAGCACTTTTTCATTCTCAAGAATATACTTCTTGACCAGCTTTCTTTTTTCTTTGCTGGGTTTAGCCACAACTTCTGGACTCTCTTGAGTCTTAGCTTTGTCATGTTGAACAACTACTATTCTTGAGGCAGCTTCTTCCATTTCTGCCACACTTGGCCTCGTTTCAGAGAACAGCAGAGTCTCTACGATCGAAGAAACTGTTGTTCTTTTGAACTTATGACCAGTTTTGTTCTTCTTTAGGATCTGTGAAATGGCGGCTTAATCCTCTTCAGCTTCTTCTTACTGTTGCATCTTTTTTAGCCTTCTTAGAGTCTCTATATCAGAGGACTCTACATGAATGTTAGCTGTAGATCCTTGAGGCTCTTCGACTTATCTTGCCCTTAGCTTTCTCTTGCCCTTGCTTTTTCTGGCAAGAGCAGAGGGTTCTCCCTTGTTTGCTTCTTCTTCTTCTTCAACTTCCCTGACAACAGACATGTTTCCATGAATGCCTGCGTCCTTTAGTTCCCTAGTTCTCCCACTGGACTCAGTCATCATTCTTACATAATCCGCAGGGTTCCTTTTCCAGTTCTTAAACAACTGCTGTGTCATTCTTCAATTTGGGTTGATGGCTTCTCCTTCATCATCCCCTATTTTGTCACCAGTCTGATTGCGAGAATGATGCTTATGAATCTCCCATACAACATCTTGAGGTGCTCTTTGATTTCTTGAGTTGATGATCCACTTGAGTAATACAGCCCCATAGTTGAGTTCTGTACCGTGAACCATGGCCGACATGAGCTTAAGCTGAGTCTCATTTACCGAGTCATGACCGAGCTCTTGCGCAGATGCATTTCCAAATAATGTCGGTAAAAATTCGTACCTTTGAGGGAACTCCTTTTTTTGTAGCCTTTCACGGAGGATTCTTTTGTGGTGCATTTTCTTCAAGCCCTCTTGGAAGCTTATCTTTGTCTAGAAATGGGTGCCCCACGTTCTTGAAACCTAGGGCCAGATTGAAGTTTTCTTCCCTTAGCCTCATTTCAACTCCTCTTACTCGTGTAGTGATGGTGTTGTGTTCGTACACTCCATTCTTGTAGAACTCCTTCACTAGCTTGGGATAGATGAGGGTGTTTGCGGTGCTCGAGCCTCTTGAGACTTGCCTTCTTGATGGCGCTAAGGTCTTGTGAAATTTTGGTGGAGCATCCTTGAACTCATCAAAAAGCAGTCTCAGCTTTGAAATTACATTTGAAGTAGCCATTGATTCTGTAGTTAAGAAATGGGATACGACTGAGCTTTCTTTTTATTTAGGGTTTTGCTTTGAGAGAGAGAGAGAGAGAGATAATCTTTTGAACTTCAGATTTCAAAAACACGGTTCCAATTTGTACTTGTAGCTTCCCTCTCTCTTTTTGACTTAGTAGGACAGGTGTCGCCTTTTGCTTGGCTCTACGATTTTGACTGTGCATGAATGTACTGATTTGCCCTTTGAGTCTTTAGAGCTGAGATGTCCTTAGGATGACTAAGATCGTAGAGGTAGTCTTCCAGTCGTTGAGTCTGTCCAGCGATCGTCGAGTCTGTCCGGCAGTTTTTGAGTCTGATCACCATTCTTAGTGTCTATCCTACGATCGTCGAGTCTGTCTGGATCCTTGTGATGAGTTTTTGACTAAGCTTCTTTTTAAGGTAACTCAGGAAGGGCCAACCTCTTGGTGTGATTCAAGGGTTAGGTTTGTCCTTGAGGCACCTCTTAGAGAGATTGCTTTGTTATGAAGCTTGTCATCACAGGATTCACTTTGCTTGTTGAAAGGGCTTTTGGTCATCGTCGAGTCTGCACTATGATAATTGAGTTTTTCCTACGATCGTTGAGGTAGTTGTCTGTTCGGCTCTACGATCGTGAACTTTCCTTGATCATGTCTATGATTTTGAGTACAGCCTTTTTATCTGTAGTGGTTAGCACAATCTAGAGCATATATTTCATGGTTAAAGATTTAGCATGCCTAGCTCACTTATTAACTTGTTAAATCTGGATTCATCTAGTGGTTTTGTAAAAACATCAGCAAGTTGATTTTTAGTAGGGATATATTGTAAAGATATAGTTCCATTTTGCACATGATCCCTAATGAAGTGATACCTTATTTCTATATGCTTGGTCCTAGAATGCATGACAGAATTATGAGTTATTGCTATGGCACTTGTGTTATCATAGTGTATGGGAATAGATTTGAAATCGAACCCATAGTCATTTAGTGATTTCTCATCCATAGGATTCGAAGCACATGATGGCCAATGAAACAATATATTAAACTTTCTGCAGATTGAAGTAGACAATCGAGTTTTGTTTTTTGCTAAACCGGGACACAAGTCTATTTCAAGAAGTTGGCCAGTGCATTGGTACTTTTCTATCTATTTTACATCCTGCAAAATCGCATCATCTGTATCCTATCGGTTCAAATGAAGATTCCTTGGGATACCACAGCCCCAAGTAGGGTGTACCCTTGAGATACCTAAAGATCCTCTTTACAACAGACAAATGTGACTCTTTAGGGTTAGCCTGAAATCTAGCACATATGCATATTGCAAACATTATATCTGGTCTACTGGCAGTTAGGTATAAAAGAGACCCAATCATACCTCTATATTGAGTGATATCAATACTTTTACCTTTCTCATCCTTGTCAAGCTTGGTTGCATGAGCAATTGGTGTTTTCATGGGAGAGGCTGATTCCATGCCATACTTCTTTAGTAAGTCTTTGATGTATTTGGCTTGGTTGATGAATATTCCTTCATCTGTCTGCTTCACTTGCAGTCCAAGGAAGAAATTCAGCTCACCCATCATGCTCATTTCAAACTTGCTCTGCATTATTACAGAGAATCTCTTACATAAATTTTTCATCAAGAGAACCAAAAATGATATCATCAACATATATTTAAACTAGCAAGACTTTGTCTTTATGCTTTCTAAGAAATAGTGTGGTATCTACTCTACCTCTAGTGAACCCATTTTCTATTAAGAAGTTAGTGGAGTGTTTCATACCATGCTCTAGGTGCTTATTTAAGACCATATAAAGCTTTATCTAATCTATAGACATAATTGAAAGAGATGGATTGATGAAACCTGGAGGTTGTTCTACGTAGACTTTTTCTTGAAGCTCTCCATTTAGAAATGCACTCTTGACATCCATCTGGAAGACTTTGAACTTCATGTGGGCAGCAAAGGTAAGAAAGATTCTGATGGCTTCTAGTCTGGCAACGGGTGCAAATGTCTCATCATAGTCAATACCTTCTTCTTGAGAATAGCCATTTTCCACTAATCTTGCCTTGTTTCTGGTGATGACTACATCTTCATCCATTTTGTTCTTGAAGACCCACTTGGTTCCTATGACAAGATAACTCTTTGGTCTTGGTACCAATCTCCACACTTTGCTTCGTTCAAATTAGTTGAGTTCTTCCTGCATGGCTTCTATCCAACTGGAGTCTTCCATAGCATCCTCTATCTTCTTTGTCTCTATCTGTGACAGGAAGCTTAGATAGAAGCATTCATTCTGAGTAGCAGCTCTTGTTTTAACTCTTGCACTTAAATCTCCAATGATTAGATCCTGAGTATGATCCCTTGCTCATCTCATTCCCCTGTTGGGACATCCGCCCCTGATGCCTTCCTGTCTTAGGTCTTCAAGGTCTATCTCTTCTTCTTGGAGTGGAGGCTCGCTGTCTTGGATGGACCTCTCTACGATTTCATTATCATGCTCTACGATTTCACTATCTGGTACTACAATCGTAGTGTTGAGCTCGACGACGAACTGAAGATCGTATTGTGACTTATCGGTCCGAAGTGTTCAGAGGCACTGCTTTGTTTGAGTCAGTTTCATTAAAGATGATGTGTATTGAGACTTCGACATTCAGTGTCTTCTTGTTTAATACCCTGTAAGGTTTGCTGTCTATGGCATATCCAAGGAAGATCCCTTCATCTGACTTCATTTGGAATTTTGTCGATCATCGCTTTCCATTGTTGAGAATATAGCATGCACAACCAAAGACATGGAAATAGGCGACACTTGGCTTCCTTCCTTTCCACAGTTCGTAGGGTGTCCTCTTGATTGTAGAGTGAATTAATGATCTGTTCTGTGTGTAGCATGCAGTGTTGATGACTTCCGCTTGAAGTATTGAAGCGACGGCATTCTTTGCTAGTAGAGTCCTTCCAGCCTCTATCAGGGTTCTGTTCTTTCTTTCAGCAACTCCATTTTATTGAGGAGTTCGTGGAGCTAGAAATTATGATCGATGCCATTATCGAAAGCGAGAACTTGTCTATTTTTGAGAAATCGAATTCTCTTCCATGATCACTCCTTATTGCATTGATTTTCTCTCCTTTCTCATTCATCACCAGTCTGAACATCTTGATTAATTCAGAGCTTGTTTCATCCTTTGAAGTTAGGAAGAATACCCATGTGAATCTGGTGTAGTCTTCAACTACAACTAGAGAGTATCTTTTTCCTCCAAGACTGGTTGTTGGGATTGGCCAAAAGAGATCCATGTGGAGCAACTGTAGGGGCTTGTCAATGGAGTTGGCAGTCTTGCTCTTGAATGAGCTTCTGGTTTGCTTTCCAAGCTAGCAGGCGTTGCATGGCCTTTCCTTCACAAAGTTGAACTTGGGTAGGCCAGCTACGAGATCTTTTGATGCCAGTTTGGACATGTTTTTGAAGTTTAAGTGAGACAGCCTTCTATGCCATAGCCAGCTTATTTCTTCGGATGCTTTTTCCAGAAAACATATTATTTCATCAGAACTTAGTTGACCAAGATCTACTATGTAGACATTTCCTTCTCTTGTTAAATTGACTTTATGGCGGATGTCTTCAAATCTACGACTTGACATTGATTATTGAGAAATGTTACTTGGTGACCCTTGTCGCAGAGTTGGCTGATGCTTAGAAGGTTGTGTTGAAGTCCTTCCACATAAGCTACTTTGTTGAAAGATATTGCACCATTGCCAGCAGAGCCATATCCTCTTGTCTTGTCCGAGCCGTTATCTCCAAAGATGACTGAGGGACCCTCCTTTTCTACATAGTTGGATAGTAGATCTTTGTTCCCTGTCATATGCCTTGAGCATCCACTATCCAGATACCATGTTGAGGTCGTGGGGCTCTTTCCTGTCAAAACATTTGAACCTTCATTTTGGTACCCATATTTGCATGGGTCCTTCTTTGTTAGTGCCTTTGGGGACCTAAATTTGTCTAATCTTGGGTCTCACATGCATGGAATTATAATAACACTTTGTAACCCTATGACCATATTTATTGCATATGAAACATCTATTATAATGCATGCCTCTGTGTGTGTGGTGATTCATCTTCCACTTGGACTTGTGTGGTTCCTTAGTTAACCTTCTGTTAAACTGATTCTCTTTCTTCCACGTGTCCTTAGGTTTCATAAATAGTGATGAGTGTGTCTTACCTCTACTGTACCTTCCCAGTTGATTCGTAGAGTTGGTTTTGTTTGACTCTACGATTCTTAGAGGTTGGTAAGTAGAGGTTGGGTTACTCTTTTCCTTGATGAAACCCAGACTAACGTGAGATCCTTTACTTCTCTGAGTATAAATAGAGACAGTAGAATAAGGTTGAACTGGTTCTTCCAACTGTGAGGATTTCACAAAAGCAATGCCTCTACCAAAACTTGAGACATTACTAGTGCTAGTTTCCATTGTCTTTTCCACACTTAGCTCTAAGATAGATTCCCCAAAGCCTAAGCTTGTTCTGTCGAATGTGCTTCTCTGACTAGAGAGCAGGCAGTCCATGGATGATGAAGATCTGTTCCATGCAGAGATAGTCTTCTCTAGATCCTCAATTTTAGAGGTTAGCTTAGACTCTCTTTGTGCATGATGTGTGTTTGTCTGTTTTAAAGTTTCATTCTCAGCTTCAAGCTTGGAGAGAAGATTAGTACTTAGAAGGACTGTTTCAAGCTCTTCTTGAACTTTCTTCTTCTCCTCTTGAAGAAGTGAATGATCTTTAGACAAGACTCTGAACCACTTCATGTATTGATGTAGGTCAGTGGTTATGCCATGCAAAGTAGTTCTTAAGTCACTTATATCTACATCAGGAGAATTAAAATCAAATACCTCATCGATACTTACATCATGTATGTTTAGGCTTTGTTTGTCCTTTGCATGTTTGGCCATTAAGCACAGATTGGCCATATGTGGTTCTTCCTCATCTCGAAGTGCAGATTTGAGTCATTATCCGAATCACTCCACGATCCTTCGGCAACCAGGCCTTTGTCTCTTTTCTGAGGCCTCTTGGTTCCTTTGTATTCTTTCTTTGCATGAGATTTCTTCTTCAGTTCTTCTTTGATGGGTTTGTTGCAGTTGGCAATGAAGTGACCAGGTTTCTTGCAGTTGTAGCATAAGTCATTCATTTGCTCTCTGGTAGCGTAATTCTTGACTTTCTTTGGTTTCTTTGGTTACGCCTTGTCGCATGAACCTTCTTAGTCTCTCTTTACCAAAGATAACAAAGTCTTCATCATCGTCTTCGTCATCGTCAGAGTCAATCTCAGTGATGACTTTTGATGCACCTTTATTTGCCTTGAGAGCAACACCCTTTTCCTTTCTTCTTCCTTCTGATAAGGTTTCAGCACGTTGGGTCAGCTCCAACTTGTAGGTCAAGAGATTTCCATATAGTTGTTGAATTGTTATCTCATAAAGATTTTTTGATTCTCTTATTGTTGTGGTCTTTGTATCCCATCTGCTTGGTAGGGCTCTCATGAACTTTATGGTCAGATCCTTGTTAGGATAGATCTTCCCATACGCTCGTAGAGAGTTGAGCAAAACGTTGAACCTTTCATAAGTTGCAGTTACGTTTTCTCCTTGCACATGGGCGAACATTTCATACTTCTGTATCAGGAGAGACTGTTTGTTCTCTCTGACTTCTTCAGTTCCTTCGTGCATAATCAACAGTGCTTCCCAAACTTCCTTAGCTGTTTTGCTATTTACAACATTTTCAAATAGATCATCCTCTAAGGATTAGAACAGGATGTTCTTTGCCTTTTTATCAAGTTGGACAGCTCTCTTCTCTGTGTCTGTCCATTCTTCTTTCACTTTGATTTGTACTCTATTTGGATCGTCAATGGTTGGTGCAAGCTTTGTTGGTATATAGGGCCCATTAAGAAACGGTCTCAAATAGACCTTCTTTATTTAATTCAAGTTAGGCTGCCTTTTGACTTTCCAGTTAGCAAATTTATCCTTGTTGCACATTGGTGGCTTCTTTGCCTCCCGGTCCTCGATTAATTCGAATACGAAAGTGCCATTTGGATCTACTAAAGCGTGTATTTGTAAAATAGAACACCGCTTTCGATACCAATTGGTAGTTCCTAGTAGTCAAGTTATCTAGAAAGGGGGGTTGAATAGATATTTGAAAATCTTTTCGTTTTAACTTGTTCTTAGATAATGATTAAAACTTTGCGAAATTAGTATTTGTTTTAATCTTCTTTACCAAGCAATGGAGTTATGAGCGAGTAAGGCAATTATAACAGATATAGCAGTTATAGCAGTTATGGCATGAATGTAAATGACACAGTTGTTTTTAAGTGGTTCAGAACACTCAAAGCTCCTAGTCCACTCTTCTACTCAACGAGTAGGATATCCACTAAGGATGTCTTTTACAATCTTCTGAATCACACAGATTCCTTCTAGACCAGCAGTCCAGGAACTTCTCTAGTTCACTCTTGAACTCTTCAAATCTAGCAGACTTGGCTTTCTTACAGTTCACTACGTACTCTTCAAGTCCAGCAGACTTGGTACTCTTCTTCAATTGATTGATAGTTGTTGAGTTCTTGATGGTTGCTACTCAGTTGTTGTGTAAGCACTGGTTCGTTAAGAACTGAGTAGCTAAGCAAGCTTTACAATATCTCAGATCGTAGAGTTGAGCTTGAGAGAGATGTTCACGTTGTTTGATTAATGCTTGCTTTTTTTTTCTCTCATCTGTCTGATCTGTATATATGTGATGTTGAAAACTATCCGTTGGATCCATCCGTTGTGGCATTAAATGCATCTGAGCTTTCTGTACTGTGATGGAGACATTTCTGCACATCTTCTGAATTCTGCATTCTGGCCCACTAACACTGCAGGCTGCTTTCTCACCTACCACCTGAAAAGGTATTTTGTCCCTCTTACCCATGGTACTATCCTTAGCTTCTTCACTACGCTTCTTTGTTGCATACTAAGGATATTTCATATATTCTGGGACTGATGAGCACTGCAAAGATCTCGGGATCCATTCCTCACTTGTTGAAAACACAGATCATGAGGCTCGACGTTTTCTGACATGAGACAGATGATGCTCTACGATTTGGATCGTGGTGTTCTACGATTTAGATCGTAGTGTCTTTGACATCTTTGCATACTATGAAGCTATTAGTTCGAGAGCACTACGATTTCCCTTCATCATTCGCACACTATGATCTTCTCTTGCTCGTGTTGTTGATTCTACGTTCCCGAGAGCACACTACGATCGTTGACTTGTAAAACTTCATGTTTCCCTCAGCATACTGCGATCGTAGAGTTGGCTCAGCAAACGTTGGGACCACTCTACGATTTTCGAAGAGTCCCCTTCAAGGCAGGCACACTACGATGTTTAGGCTCTACGTTTTCTGCCTTCATTTCTGCAATGTTGATCAGATGGATGCACTACGATTTCTTCAAGACTAATCTATTACATCTTAAGATCAACCTAACAGTTTTGATCTTTCTATCTATACATTCTTTATCAGAATGGTACACGTTGAAAGCTTAGATCAACCTAACAATTTTGATCTATCACTAAGTCCTTGTACATATATTCATTTAAGGACCTTACAAATAATCATGAACATATACATTTAAAACATCAAATCATAATATGCATTCTCCCAACAAATACTTTACAAATTTACCATTCTATTAATTATAACCATTGAGCCATGTATAAAAATATACAAGATAAATTTAATAAAAAAAATCATAATAAAAAAACTAAAAAATATAAAAATTGAAAAGAAAACTTAAATTTTTCGTATATTTTTTTTCTTTAATATTTATTTTAAAACTCTTAAACATAGTACGAGAGGAACTATTACCCGCTATAATTTTTGCTCCCATATATTATATTTCCCTCCCAATTTTTGTCAGCAGCTTGAATATCTGATTACCGCCCCCAATTTCTATCTCTAATCCGCTTGAATACCATATAACTATGGACAATTTCTATCTCTAATCCATGCCATAAACTCAAATCCCCAAATATTTATACACAATTTTAGTGTACATATGATCTACAGAGCCGTACACTAAATAATTGCTAATTTATACAGTTTAGGACTCGTCGGCTTTGAGAAGCGATTCGTCAACCAAATTCGCATTGGAACTTCTTCCATCCAATTCAGCCTCTTTCTCTTCCCTTCATGGAATATTTTTATAATTTGAGTGACTAATACACCTATTTTTGGTCCTGTTGTATGCCATATCTTGTCAGTCGATTAAAATGTAAAGCAAAGAAGGTTAGGATTGTTGCACAGTCTCCTAAATTGTCATATGATCGTCACTGTTTGAATCATATAACTTTTCTCCTATTTGAATAAAATATTATAGCTTCTTCGAAGTGTCTATAAGCCTTTGTTTTCGTATTTTATTAGATACCAAGATTTCTTATCTTGCCTTGTATTTCCTGGTTGTAGTCGTATAGTGTTCATTCTTGGCATATTTTAGTAAATCTAATACTCATCATCTTTTTTTGGGTGGTTGAGTTTTTGTTTATCTATTTGAATCTAAGGCTTTTGTTTGGGTTGACAATCAAATTTGGGTATTTATTTTTAGTGATCCCGAGAATAATCCCAACTGGGTTTTGATTGATTATACATATAAATTCATTTTCAGGTGATTTGGATTTTTTTATATATTTTATTTTGTATAATTGTTAAGATCATGGTGGCCATATGCACCCATGATTTTATTTGAATTGTTTTCCAGGATTCTTTAAATGTATGATTCATTCTTTGCATATGATTTTATTTAAATTGTTTTCCAGGATTCTTTAAATGTATTTCGACTATGCCATTGTTTTTTTTGTTGTATTGCATGGACTCAAAATTGTACTTGAAACTTTAAACTTTGGATTAGGCACTAGACTTGTGTTACATTTACTGAATGCTTTTCAAATCAAAATTAAGGAAACTGACCTTTCTGTTTGCAAATCTGTGAAGTTGGTCAAGTATTTTAAACTAAGTTGAAATTGCTAGACTAGGTTGTGAAATCACCAACAAAAAAGTTCATATATTCTTTGAAGGCCAGTCAATTGAGGTCCTATTAGACGATCCTTGTAAATTAAGATATTACCATAATTTTGTCCAAATTCTTCTTTCTTGATCAAGGATGAAAATTCCTTACATGCCTCTATATTTTGTCTCTTGGAGGATGCTCTACCTTTCTTCTTGTCAGGACACATTATACACTTATTTAATTCATTCTCATAGAAAAATAAAAGTGTAGGCTGATGCATATGTGGAAGAAAATGTACGAGTGCCATCAAGTTCCTACAGATTGTTAGTTTGTGAATCTACCAACAGGATTACAAATAAGCAAAAGATAGTTTCCAGTATTGTGAAGTATATGACAGTAAATAGAGGACAAACAACTAAAGAAAGCTACCTCAAATCTGCGAACATATAACTTATTGCCATCTGAATTTTCTGATGTCGGTAACGACTCTACAAGGTTAATCTTTTGCTTGACTTTTCCTTCATTGGAACCCAAAAGAACACCAAGTATATGAATCATGCAGCATAAGATCCCAGAATCAAGGAGAGATTGTTTATCA
This sequence comes from Panax ginseng, assembly GCA_020205605.1. Classification (NCBI taxonomy): domain Eukaryota; kingdom Viridiplantae; phylum Streptophyta; class Magnoliopsida; order Apiales; family Araliaceae; genus Panax; species Panax ginseng. The sequence continues at coordinate 41,984,761 of CM035127.1, read as the reverse complement.
ATAGACTGCATAATCATATATGTAAGTTATAGGTTAGAACAACTGAAAGATAATAACATCAAAATAGGTGAGCACCTATATCTATGACTCACATAATAATTACACATCAATAAATATGCAATTTCTATAGCAGCTTAGTATAATAGATGTTAAGAAATATAATACAGATTATATAAATTAGCTTTAAAGATAAAATATTTAACATGTAGTCGCTCAGAAACTAAACACTGAATGAGCCATGCTATATTAAATATTCAATCTCGATTGACATTGAAGGTTAAGAATATACCCTAGATACAAGGATTTCCACTTTGCATGTAACAAATTTGAACCGGTAGAATGTTGTCCCGCAGAAATGAAAATGAACGTTAACCCAGTATAAAATAAGTTTAAATCTTTTTAGGAGAGAGAGAGAGATAGATGACTAAATGATTATAGAGATGTGAGAATCAGAGGAAAACCTTAGTCTCTTCCATAAAAAATTCTAACACTCTATTGGTGCGTTAGTTTGTTGCTCTGTTATTCTTTGGTCTCTGCCGCTCGCAATTGTCTTTTTGTTGCTGTTGTTCTCTAGTTTGATTTGGGTTATGGTCTGGGGATGGGGTCGATCTTTATGGTATGTCAATATTTTATGAAATGCTTGGTTTCCGTCGTACATGATATTAGTATGTTAACCGTTTCATCGAAGCTGATCCGTGTTAATGGAAATTTTGGTTTTACAGAACGGATGGGTTTTGGATCTCTAGCATTCCGAAGTTCCTTTCAGTGGATAACAATCCAATGGCTAGAGTAAAGAATTGTACATATTTTAGTTCTCATTATTATTATTATTATGAAACCGAGTTTCAAAGGCAATTAGCTTTTGGAGCGAAGAGTATCTTGGAAGAATAAAAACTTTTGTGGTTTGGTTGTAAGGGGATTTTGTCTAGAGAGGCTGTTAAAAAATGTTGGGATATATGGTCTGTAAGATATACGATTCGCCTATTTTATGGGTTTTAGGTATCTTGTAAATATTTTAATCTTTGTTTATTAAACAAGAAATATTTTTCAATTTGCATTATTACTGCTGCGAAATTAAAAGTTTGGTTTTTGTGGAAGCAGCTAAAAGAGCACGACATGTACCACAAGATTGATACATATGGAGGGCACAAAAGGTAAAAAACATCTCACGTTCTTGTGTGAGATATCTCTATAATAACATTTTTTTGATAATTTTATAAACATCTTTTTTGTAAACAACATAGTAGGGAGTGTATTTTTTTCCTATATTCAACATAGTAGGGAGTGTATTCTTTATTAGAAGCAATGGAACCCAATTTGAATTATAAATGAATAAATTACCTTGCCGATTATAATTTTTAAAAGTAGCATGACACATGTTTTGGAACAAATAAAAGAAAATGCTAATTAAAAACTTGATCATCAATACAAAATGGGTAAAAAAAAAAAAAAAAAGAGAGAGGAAAGCGTGCTTATTAGGTTTATCTTAATTTTGGACAACAATTTACTAACCGTTGCAAAAAAATGTATAAAATACGTAACAATAAAAATTGTTGACACTGAATGTGACCCATATTAGGCCACAAAATATAGGACTATTATTATTATTATTATTATTATTATTATTATTATTATTATTATTATTATCTTAATTTAAGGTAACATGTTAATAGTCGTTGCAAAAAGTTGCAAAAAATATGCGGGTTAAATGCTTTTGAAGTCACTCTACTATAGGTTAACTTACAAATGGGTCATTGAACTTTTTTTTCTTACAAATGAGTCATTGAACTCTTATTTACTTACAAACCGTTAAAAAATCCGTTAACTTTAACCGGTTTGCCACATAAGCAGCTGACTTGTGAATAAAAGAAGCTTATGCGGCAAGAATTCTCCCATGTGACCTTGATGTAGATTTGGAAAAATTTATGGAATAAATAAAGAATTATTTTAAAGTAAAATATAAATTAAAAAAATAGAAAATAAATGAAAAATATATTTAATTATTTTTGTAATTAATATCAAATTAGTTTTTGTTTAATTATTTACAAATATAATAATATAAATTAGAAAAATTAGCCAAAAAATAAGAAAATAAATGAAAATATATTTAATTATTTTTGTAATTAATATCAAATTAGTTTTTGTTTAATTATTTACAAATATAATAATATAAATTAGAAAAATTAGTCCAAAAATAAATATTAAATATTATTATAAATAAATAATTATTTTTAATTAAATATTATTATTTAATTATAATATTAGTTAAATTGATGTCGCTTCTCCTCCTCCTAATCTTTTCGCATTATCAACAACCCACGTCAATTTTGTTTCTGAACTCTCAAATCACATCACTAAAATATCCGTAATGTAATATATTTGGAGAACTAAACAAAATTTATAATTTCATAGTTTTTTTCTAATATGAATAAAAAATAAATTTCATATTTACGTGAGAGAGATGTTGTGAAAATATTAATTTTCCTATATTTATTTGTAATACACTACAAAATTTAAATTTCGCTTACGTGGTAAGTAATTAAGTTACCTTACTTTGATACAAGTACAATCTTAAATTAATATCATAATTATAATTTGCGCACAATATCACAACATATTAGTAAATTACATAATTGTGTTCCCGTATATACACCAAGAGTCCACTTGAACGGGTGTGAAAGGAAAACATGTACAGATGTACAAAAATAATTATTTGTTTAAAAATTAAACAAAGAAACTATTTAATTAATTAAAAAATAATTATTTAAATATAATAATATTTAAATAATAATATTTAATTAAAAAATAATTATTTAATTATAATAATATTTATTTATTTATTTTTGACTAATTTTTCTAATTTTTTATTATTATATTTTTAAATAATTAAACAAAAACTAATTTGATATTAATTACAAAAATAATTAAATATATTTTCATTTATTTTCTTATTTTTTTGCTAATTTTTATAATTTATATTATTATATTTGTAAATAATTAAACAAAAATTAATTTGATATTAATTACAAAAATAATTAAATATATTTTTCATTTATTTTCTTTTTTTTAATTTATATTTTACTTTAAAATAATTCTTTATTTACTCCATAAAATTTTCCAAATCTACATCAAGGCCACATGGGATAATTCTTGCCACATAAGCTTCTTTTTTTCACAAGTCAACTGCTTATGTGGCAAACCGGTTAAAGTTAACGGATTTTTTAACGGTTTGTAAGTAAATAAGAGTTCAATGACCCATTTGTAAGGAAAAAACGTTCAATGACTCATTTGTAAGTTGGCCTATAGTAGAGTGACTTCAAAAGCATTTAACCCTCAAATATTCAACAAAAATAAAAATTGTTGCCAATGAATGTGATCCATATTAGGCAATGAAATATAGCAACAAAAAAATTTTCGTTGCCCACGATGAGGAGAAATCAAGTGGTTAGAAATTTTGCAACGAATTTTATTTCCAAATTTTGCTACTTATGAAATTCGTTGAAAAAAGTGAAAGTCTGACACAACAACGAAGGACAAGTTTCGTTGCTAAACATACACTTTTAGCAACGACTTATAAAGTCGTTGCTCGAAAAAATCGTTGCTAAAAAGCTTCTATTTTTAGCAACAAAAAACTTTTTTGTTGCCCACGATGTGGAAATCAAGTGTCAGAAAATTTTGCAACAAATTTCTAACGAAATTTTTTCCCGCCAATGAATTAGCAACGAAATTTTGCAACGACTTATGAATTTCGTTGCAAAAAGTGAAAACCTGACACAATTTGCAACGAAGGACAAATTTCGTTGCTAAAGATATACTTTTAGCAACGACTTATAAAGTCGTTGCCCGAAAAATCATTGCTAAAGGCCCATTTTTTTGTAGTGTTTTGAATCACAATGCTCCCAGGCGAGCTTCCACGAATGCTTCCTACAAAATAGAGATAAAATGCATGAAAAGCTACTAAAACACCCGAGATTAAGCCTCAGTTCTGGCAAGTTAATATCCAATAAGTGGGTATAAAACCTAATTATCAAATACCCCCAAAATTAAATCGTTGCTTTCCCTCAAACAACAAAACACAAATGAAACTAAATGAAATGCAACTACTCTAAATACAAGTGAATCCCAAATTCAGTTAATCATGAATTCCAAAAGAGTTACCTCAGAGAAACCACAACGACCTTAAACAAAGAATCCCACCAAGAGCAAGGTAATAACGCATAACACTATGCAAATCAAAACATGTCAACAATTATGTTTTTTATGCGTGCTTGCTACCAATAAGCTTGATATAGAACAAATACATCACATAATATTCTTCTTAAGGGAAAAATATAGTTTCAAATCAAGGAAAACAGTAAACACAAAAAGTTCCAACCAAGATTACGCATGAACTAAGCTTAAGAGTCAACAAAGGGGTTTAACATGCTTATTTTTACTCACGAGGGAAAAAATCGCACTTTCCCGCATTTACACCTGACTGTGCAATTTCTAGTCCTCTTAGTGTGACGCCCCCAAATTCAGGTACTTGAAACCCAAACTCGGTGCTTCACGATACTATTTCTATGAGCGGAATAATACTAATAATAATAATAACAATAATATAAATTTTAAACTTAATTTACATATCAGAGTTTGAATCCTAGGTACGCGACCTTTAAACGTTACATTACATGATAATAATAAATATCACAGTCTTACTAAAGTCTAGTTATTACATATGATAGCATAGAACTTATTCTGCAACCGTTCCTTTTCCTTTGTTCTTGGCAGAGCTTTCTGGTTGATCACGCTTAGCTAAAAACATTTAAATTTAAAACAAAGATGAGCATTTGATTGCCCAGCAAGTAATTGTAAATAATAAGTGTTAGCTGAACGAGGTAAATATTTTCTTTGAATGACACTTCTACAATGAATCAACAGTTATGAAGTAAGCTGAACCAATAATAACAACATATCAACTCTATATCAATTTTTTGAAACTACGTATTGACTATAAATGGAGATCAGTCGACGGACTATGAACATTGTTTTCTATTTTCTATAGGTTAAACAGAAATTCATCTGTAAACCGTCATAACTTACAAGCACGAGGGGGTGATCAGCCCGTTATTCCCTATACTGATCAATACTACATGCAAGAACGATATTATTGTTCATCTTATCCACCTTAAGTGCCCAAAAGTTTTCCCATGTAAGGGATGTTCATACTTAGTCGGGAATCCGAACCAAAACAATTTGATTGGATAATAATAAAGTTCTATCTTGTTCAACAATATTGTTAAGTTTGTGTCTAGCCGAATCAAATAGCTTAGACGACTTTTAAGTCGACGTATACATACTGGAAATTAATAAGTATGTATCAACATGTGATTTCACTACTACAAAACAGTAAATAGACAACGCTTAAACCACAACATTTTTAAAACGTTGTGGTATTTTTTTTATAACGTTTTTTAAGAAAACGTTGTAGATACATATGAAAAAATGTTATTTATTTAAAAAGGTATTTTTTTTGATTTTAAATAGATAACGTTTTTTTAAAAAAACGTTGCGTAAGTCAAAAACACGGAAGAAAAAAAGCGCTCAAGTGAAAACTTTAAACTAAAAAAAACGTGACTGGAGTGCATCCTCCAGGGTTTAAAGAGAGAGAGAGGCTCCTCATTCTCTCTAGAATTTCCCCCCCTCACCATCTGCCATCACCTCCTCCTCCACTTACTCATCCGGCACCTCCACCACAGAACTCTCTTTGCTGCAACTTTTTCGTCTACGGCAACAACTGCCCTAACAAACTCCACCAGCACCACCATAAATACACCGCCCATGCCTCTTTTTCTTCCTCAATCGCTAACGGCACTTCTTTTTCTTCCTTAATTGCTAACTTTTTCTAGTGCTAGTTCTAGTAGTTTCACCCGTTATTTCAATACTCGAGCCGAGTCCAACAATGGCGCCGAGCCTCGCCAGTATGATTTTGACCTCTTCAGAATCGGCGTTGGCAGCGGCGGTGTTAGGGCTGATAGAAATAATCAACTACGAGTTTAACCTCTTCACAATTGGCGCTGGAAGCGGCGGTGTTAGGGCTGATGGAAATAATCAACTATGAGTTTGGTGTCTGGGGCATCAGTCATCTCTACTCTGGACCTGTTTGGAGTCGCTTAAAGGTAATTAGTCATAATTGAGGTAATTTGAGTACTACTTGATGTCCGGTTCATATTAATGATGAATTACTCATTGTTTTTTTCTTGAAAAACTTAATAGGCTTGCACTTTTAGTTCTCCGAGTGCTGGTCCTCTGAGCAAGGACGCTCCAAGTTGGTGTCGTGCTCCATTTGAACCTGAAGGCTTGTTGAGGTACTTGAGAATTCCTTTTATAAAAGAACAACACCTTTTAATAGACAGTGAATTGAGCTTTGACACAATTTGATTTGATTTAGACTCGGGATTTGACTCGGGTTGTTACATATTATACACTTGGTGCGTAAAACATATTCTTGAGGATTGTTGTAACCTGTGCTATCATTAGATATGCAATGAACTGTTCTTCCTCTGTCAGTCAATGAGCCGTAAAAGAAATGGTTGTCTTTTTAATTTCTGTAAGCATTGTGTTGTGAATATGAGATTAGAGTAGATTATTTGTTCTCTGTTCAATCGTGTGCTTTTGTTGAATGAATACATCTAATTGAGATTTCTGTAGTTAAAAGTTATATTCCATATTCAGCCCATGAATATGCTAACATGCTAACCACTGGTGCTTCTTTATCTTAAGTCTTGCTATCTGCAATACTCTTATATTCATACAATCTTTTTAGTTTCTTATAATGCAAACAGCTTCTTATGCTATCTTTTTATCCAGAAACTAAACAGGAAGCTTGTTCATGTAAGCATTGGGCTAGTATTCATGCTTTCCTGGCCACTGTTTAGGTAATCTACATTACCAAAAATAGAAGCTTTTCATTCTATCTGATATCTGCCAAGTGATAGAGCTAGTAATGATTGTTGCATTTCCGGTCGTCAAGGAGCACTTTTCGCAGCTCTTGTTCCTGGAGCCAATATAATAACAATGCTTCTTATGGGACTTGGAATATGGAAAGATGAGGCCACTGTCAAATCAATGAGCAGATTTGGAGATTACAGGTAACATCTGGTAAAGAGTGAAGTTGGTTGTTCATGTCTACTGTATCATCTATCGTAGAGAATTGGCATCTTATATCTGTCCCTTGGACTTGTAGCCCCAGCTAGAGAGTTCCCTGCAGAGTGGCCTAATTTCCTGTTTCTTTTGTTATTTATTTTTTATTCCAATGTTAACCCAAAATAGAAAAAGATTCAATACTCCAAGTACCATATGAGTTTCTGACTAAATTACTTCTAATATTCTAATAAGTATGGGCTGGAAGATCATGAATTACCCTAGCTTAGGTCTGTTCATCAAGAAGCTCGTTGAGGCTTATGCAGAAATAAGATGGATCAAAGATGAAGCTTTACAATTGAAGATCTATTGCCTTTAAAACCAGAGCTTGAATAGCAGCAACCGTCACTCAGTATGTTTGCTAGTGTTAACTTTAGGTGTTTTGTAATGTAGTATGGTCCATTGTTGAACATACCTGCCCTTTATAGCATTGTTATCAAGTCATCGCCTAAGCGTCGCCTAGGCGACGACAAGGCGTCCAGTAGGTACATTTTGGGAAGTCGTTTGGGCGACTTGGTTGGAGGGGAGAAAGGCATCCAGTCCTCTGCTCAAGTTTTATTCTTTTGACATGGTTTTTTTTACGATTTTGTGAATCCAATACATCATGCCTTTTAAAGGTATCATACGTTGTTACTCCTTTTTACTTGTCCTATTTTTGGTGACTTGAAATGTGATTGATCACATTCAAATGTGATTCAGTGGATGACTTGAAACAGTTCTGAACTTGAAACGAAAAATAAATTGTCAGCAGCTTTAAATTTTTGTGAACTGATACATGGCATACGGCTTGTTTGCAACTTGCTGACGTTTTCCTAATCTCCAAACAGATTATATGAGGAGTGAGTTGTTTACAAATGTGTGTGATAAAGAAAATAAAACTGTTTGAAAATTTTACTGGCTTTATCTTGTGCTAATGGTTCTTCTAAAAGGAATGAAAGTTCTAGAGAGTATAAATTCATTGTAAATGAAGTATGGTAATTTTTTTTACAAATTTTTAATATAAGTGACGTAGTATTCTGTAAAAATTTAACCTTAATGTTGATGTCAATGATTTGTTTTTAACCCATACATAAACCAAACATGCTCCATAATAAGAAAAGGGTAATGAATGGTTTAGGATAAAACAGATGTTGATTTCCTTTGTTCCTATATTTCATAATTGGTGAATAGATGTCTACTTAAATTGAATTTTATATTATATTTTGTTCCTATATTTTATATTTTGTACCAACATATTGGCAGCAAAGAGTCCATTTTTCTATAAGGTTAGGAGTCATCAATCTGGCATATACTGCTTTGAATTTGAACTCTTTTATAAATTGTGCATTTGAACCATTGTCTTATAGTTATTCTCAAACGGGATGAGAGAGTCGGAGCAGCGATATGTGACTATACAAATCCATGGCTCTGGTAAAGATGAAAACATTTCTTTGGCTGTATTTTTCTTCCCATTTTCTTGTTATGTGAATAACTACTTCATTTCATTTAAGGTGAAATTTCCGATAATCAGTAATGTATCTTGTGTGCTATGTATTGTAGTTGACCTCAATATTTCTTATTATTTTCTTTTGTTGTTTTTGAGAAGTTAGTAAAAACATAAGCTTACAACCATTTTCTACTTTTTCCTTTTCATGGAACAGAGGAAGCTGCCTTGTGGTGTAATAACCCGAGATTTTCTATATAAAATAAATAAGAAATTTTGCGTATAAATTTTTTTTTTTTTTTAATGACGAGACTAAGTGTCAAGTAAAGTGAACGATAAATGCGAATACATTTATTACTTGAAAAATTAGAAAAAATTTTGGAATTATTAATTACCACAAATTATATGGTAATAAATTTCTGTAAGCCGAAATATTTTTATTAATTATTTTCCATGAAAACATGATTGGAAATAATATATGAAGTGATAATTAGATTTATATAATAAATATTTTATTATATGAATTGTTCAGAATATTTAAGTTAATTATTTTAACTTGATTATTGATGTTGTGTACGAAGAATAAGTCAGACATGAGATCCAAACCCTGGATTGAGATTGTGATCAAGAGATGAGAATAATAATATTATATTATTTTAGAGTACCATAATTATGTACTGGGTATGTGCGGACAGATAATATTGAGCAATGACGGTCAATTAGGTCATAACATATTACCGTGCTGTGAAATCCTAATTTTAATTACCGGGTTTAATTTCGATGTTATTGTATAAGTGTTTTAATTTACCAAAGGATAGAAGTTAATTGGTAAATTATAAGAATTAAATCAAGTGATGAAATATTACATTTAATTGCCTTGTACAAGATTGTCCATACACTCTTAAACAAAGCCCAATCATCACCCATAACAAATCAGAAGCAAGAATCAAGAATTTTTGGCAAAAAGGGTATAAGAACACTAAACCTAGAAATCCTTTGATTCGATGTTATTTGATACAATTGATTGTTTAAAGTTGTGTAATAGAATGTTAATTGATGATATGGGTTGATAAATCAAAGACCCATAACATCAAAGTGCACGAATTTGAAGATTTAAGCAAGTTGGAAAAATCGAATTCTGTTATTTTTTCACCAAATGTCAGAGGCCATAACTCTTTGCTCGATCATGAGTTTTGTTCTTCAAAAGTTGTTATGTGTAGCTTCGATATGTGGTCTTTAATCTGCAAAAAGAATCAAGTCCATATCATGTATAGATTAGAAGTTATAGATGGTCAAACATAGTTAATCGATCATGATAAACCTGCTTTTTGGGCGATCTGTAATGGGGCATTCTCGTCCACTTTTGTACTTTAAAAGGTCTGGACTTTTGATATGTTGTAGTGCTTGAGTTAGGAAGCCATAGGCTTTGGAATGACCTCATTCCAGGCCTCGGATGAGGAATTACGGTGATTGGAAGGAAATGTGTCAAAACCCGAAAGTCGGTGGGATGTGCTATTCGGGACAATTTGTTCGATCAGTTAATGTTTTCAAAACCTTCGGGCTTTTGGTATGTTATAGTACACCGAATAAGCTTTCCATAGACTACGAAATGACTAAATCCGATATCGGAGGAGAGAGTTATGACATTTCAAAGTAGTAGTGTCAAAACTTCCCAACAAGTGCGGTGCGATCCATTTGAACGGAATTTACGGGCTGATGTGTTGAATTTGGAAATGGTCAAAGAATAAAAGTTGTAGCCCAGTGAAGTTAGCTTCACGTGGGCTCAAGAATCGCTCAAAAATGTTTTAAAATGAAAGAGTTATGACTGTTTTTAGCGGAAGAGGGTAAAGCTGAAACGAGATTGAAAATCTGTTATGAACGTCCACTTTTGGACGACTTTGTTTGGGCTACCTAATGAACCCGAATTGGGTAATTCGTATTTTTTAAAAATAGTCTTACATACCATGTATAACATATCCAAAAATCAGATTAATCGGAGTTATGAGCAATGCGTTATAAAATCGCATAAAGTGAGCTATTGAAAAATTAGTATAAACCAAGTCCCACATCGACTAAGTTGAGAACTTCACCATTTTCTAAACCTATAAATAGAAGGGCTTGGCCTTTGTTTCATTCACCAACAATAAGGCCTCCAATTTTTTTTTTTGAGAAAGGTTTTGTTGTGGGAGAACTTTTATAAAGATCTCCTTAGTTAAATTTTTGGCGTGGAAGTGCGTATTCGATCTGTGGAATTCAGATTTAGGGTATGTTTCTTATTTAATTTTTGTAATGTTATTATTTTTAATTGTTAGTTAAAGTTTGAATTTTTGAAGTTTAGTTAGTGTTGTTAATAAACTAGTTAGTTTACTATGTTTATTTTGGCTTAGAATTGGTTATGTAAATGAGTTATTTGTGATGACTTTTAATATTTTGTGATGAATTTCATTAATTAATTATTATTAATGATATTAAAGTTATTTAATGATTATATTAAATAATTTAGTTTAAAAATGATTTTAATATTATAAAAATCATTTTAAATGAAAAATAAGGTATTTAAAAATATTTTAAGTTATAAAATATAACTTTTAATATTTAAATGATAATTTCATTAATAATTAAATATTAATGATATTAAGATAATATTAATGATATTTAGTTTATTTAATAATTATTATTAAATAAATAGTTTAAAAATGGTTTTACTTATTTAAAAATCATTTAAAGAGGATATTAAGGATTTAAAAATATTTTAAGTTATAATTAATGACTTTTAATATTTGGATAAATAGTACATTAATATTTAAATATTAATGGTAATTATTTAAAAATGATTTTTATTGTTTTAAAAATCATTTTAAGGGTAATATAAATGTTTTAAAAATAGTTTGAGTTATTATAAATAACTTTTATATTTTAGCAATGGTTTCATTAATAGTTTAGTATTAATTAAACTATTAATGATAATGGAATTGTTTAATGTTTAAATCATTTAATTATGATTAGATAATTGAAAGTTATAAAATTTACCAAACTAGTTGACTTGAGAACCAGATTATGAAGTTCTAAATTTGAAGAAGAACACCTATAGTAATAGTTATATCACTATAGGCCCTTTAGTGATGTGATTTGAATTATTTTAAATTTTCAATTTCGAAAATTTGAAAATGATTAAAAATTAAGATGTCTCGATATTTACTGAGATGTTGAGGTATAAAATAAGAGTCTTAGACTCAAAGATTTGCCGATAAAGTTCTTCGATGCGCCGATAAATGTCGTAACCTATAATAGAAAGAAAAGGCTACTTGTAAGAGCATGGATGAGATATTTGAAAAATGTATAAAAATATTTCAAGTATATAATAGGAACTAAAAGTATGATCACTTTGTGATTATGTGATTAGACTATGTCTTTAATCGTAATGTAATAAACGATCTTATGTGTTAAGATATATTGTTCTAATCGAGCGAATGATCCGATTATTGATAGGTTGTGATAAAGAGATAAAACCTAAGTTGAGATTTGTAATCGTAATCAGCAAGTATCCTACCTTTGCATTTTCTTTATGCAATGGACATGAGTAAGAAGTTTCGTAATTATTCTATTCCTCAGATTATTATGTACGCTTTGATTATCAACATGTTAGCTCGGATATATATTACGTTAAGTTGATTTCTAAATGGTTATACAAGTGTCCCCCTTGGATAACCATGACATTTATTCACATGTTGATATACCTCTCATCAATTACCGTATACATATATGTTGAATTACATATTATTGTTGAGCAAGATTAAAAACCTTCGGGTTTGGAACCAGGCATGTATGAACATCCCTATATGGGAAGATTTTTGCGCCCAAGGCGGATAGATATGATGTACTCAACTTCAACTGCGTCCCTAACTGCTCTTGTAGACTTCTCCAAAAGTTTTATGTGAATCGTGGGTCACGATCTGACACAATCGAAACTGGTACTCCATGTCTGGAAATAATTTCCTTAACATAAAGTTTCGCTAATTGATCTAAGTTATACTTGACCCGAATTGGCAAAAAGTGAGTCGACTTTGTCAACCGGTCCACTATTACCCAAATCGCATCATACCCCTTCTAAGTAGTCGGAAGTCCCACCACAAAGTCCATCGTGATATACTCCCACTTCCACTCCGGAATGTCCAATGACTGTAACAAGCCACTTGGTCGTTGATGTTCGACCTTAACTTTTTTACAAGTCAAGCACCTACTCACATACTTAGCTATTTCTCTCTTCATGTTCGGCCACCAAAAACTCTGTCGAAGGTCTTGATACATCTTAGTGCTACCAAGATGAATCTAGTACCTTGAACTGTGAGCCTCCTGCCACACTTGCTCCTTTAATTCCGTCTCATTCGGGACCCAAATTCTTCCTTCAAATCTTAATAATCCCTCATTATCAAGACTAAACTTAATTTCTTTTTCATTAGTCAACCGCTTCTTCATCTGGTCAAACTCATCAGTTTTGAGTTGTACTTCCTTGATTCTCTCTACGATAGTAGATTGGATCTCTGTCGTAAATAGTCTCTGATCCGCTTCACTCGGCAGCTTCACCTCTATTTCCATCCTAGCCATCTTTGTTATTAACTCAGTCTGAGCTGTTAACATAGACAACTTCTCTCGACCCTTTCTACTTAAGGCATCAGCCACTACATTGGTTTTCCAAGGTGATATAGGATTTCACAGTCATAATCCTTTATCAACTCTAGCCATCTCCTCTATCTCATATTCAACTCCTTCTGTGTGAAGATATATTTTAGACTCTTATGGTCCGTGTATATCTCACACTTTTCCCCGTAAAGATAATGTCGCCATATCTTTAAGGCAAACACTACCGCGGCCAGTTCTAGATTATGAGTAGGGTAAACTTTCTCATAATATTTCAACTACCAAGATGCGTATGCAATGACCTTGCCATGCTGCATGAGCACGCAACCAAGTCCTCTATGCGAAGCATCACTATAAACTACGAAATTTCCTGTGTCATCGGGTAATGACAAAACATGCTCTTCACTCAATCTCTTCTTCAGTTCTTGAAAACTGTCTTCGCATTTCTCAGTCCATACATACTTCACCGTCTTCCTTGTCAAGTTAGTCAATGGAGTAGTTATCTTTGAAAAATCCTGGATGAATCTCTGATAGTAACCCGCTAACCCTAGGAAACTCTGCACCTCAGTCGGCGTTTTCAGTTATTCTCAATTCATCACGGCTTCCACCTTCGCTGGATCTACTGAAATCCCCTCGTGGTCAATGACATGACCTAAAAATTGTACCCTCTATAAAAAAATTCACACTTAGTGAACTTCACATATAACTTCTCCTTCCTTAGTGTCTCCAACAATATTCTTAGGTGTTCAGCATAATCTTCTGGCGTCTTAGAATAGACTAGAATATCATCGATAAACACCACAACGAACTTGTCCAAATATTATTAGAACACTCTGTTCATCATATCCATAAATACAGCTGGTGCATTAGTCAACCCAAACGACATCACCAGAAACTCGTAATGACCATAACGAGTCCTGAATGTCGTCTTTGGTACGTCTTCATTCCTAACCTTCAGCTGATGATACCCCGTCCTTAAATCTATTTTAGAAAAATACTTTGCCCCTTTCAATTGATCAAAAAGATTATCGATCCTGGGCAATGGATACTTATTCTTTATTATTAACTTGTTCAACTCACGATAGTCGATAAAAAGTCTCAACGATATGTCCTTCTTCTTAACAAATAGTACCGGTGCTCCCCACGGCGAAACACTCGGTTGAATGTACTTCCTGTCCAACAGTTCTTGCAACTGAACCATCAACTCCTTCATCTCCACTAGCGCCATACGATACGGTGCCCTAGAAACTGGTGTCGCTCCTGGCATAATGTCTATCACGAACTCGGTCTCCCTATCCGGTGGAAGACCCAGTAATTCACTTGGAAATACATCCATGAATTCACTCACTACCGGTATTTGTTCCATGGTCGCTCCCACTCTCTAGGTATCAACCACATGGCACAAATAACCTACACACCCCTTCCTTAACAGTTTCCTAGTTTGTGTCATGGTAAGACAACACGAACGTCCCAACAATTTATTACCGTAAAATACTATCTGAGGTTGTTTTAATGTCCTAATATTAACGCATTTCTTTTGACAATCTATAATTGTGATGCCCCCAAATCCATGTTCTCTAACCTCAGATTCGGTGCTCACGATCTATCATCATCATAAGCATTCTATAACTATTACGGAATAATAAACATACATTGTTCATTATAATAAAGTTCCATAACATGGTCCCAAGGTTTTCATAACCTTAACTTTAAACACACCATTCATATTACAAAAGGTTTATAAGAAATTTCATCAGATAATAATTAAATAAACATTCATTCTAAGCTACTCCTGGATTTTGCCCTTGCCCTTGTCTTTCGTGTTGGATCCTTCGGGCTTAGCTAAAATAGATGTCATGATATAGCAAGGGTAAACAACTAATTTTCTTAGCAAGTTATATACAAGGGAGATATATCATGACTAGTGTAAGACCCCAACTTTTATGAATAAAGATGAATTTTCTATAAATATCATTTTTGAATATTATAGAATGAATTTGATATAATGTTATAGTTGTGGGTAATATTTATAAATTTTGCAAAGTACACAAGTTGTTTTATAATATTCGATTGGTCGGGGAATATTCGTTTTAACAGGAAATATTCGTACAACGGCACAATCATTGGTGGACCCCACAACGGAATTATTGTCGGATTGAGAAAATGACAAAAATACTTTATAAAAATAACGGCGGAAGTTTTATCGTTAACTGTTGAAACACCCGGTGTTAAAAGTACAGTAATACGCGTAGTTGCACAGTAGCACACGGTATTGATTATTGATGCTTACGTGAGAAGTCACTCAGTTTTGTTCAATTATTGCTTCAGTATTTATAGTAAATTTGGCGTATTATTTAGACCCTTACTTACCCATTTTTAAAATTGTCGGTGGAAAGTTATCTTAATTTTGTTTTATATATATATATATATATAAGTATTATATATTTATATATGTATACGTGTTAGTCAAAATGGGTGGGGAAAAGGGGGGGGGGGGGAATCAAATTGTCACATGGAATATTATTTCATTATTATTTGTTAGTGGGTTTTGGTGGGGAATGATATTATCAAGTGGTATGTGGTGTGTTGTGTTAGTGGGAACATGTGTTATATATTATATATATATAATGTGTCCATGTTGCATTTGAACTGATATATATATATATATATATATACTGCTTTGAAAAAATTGTCAGAAGAATTGAATTATTGGTTTCACGGGGGAGTACTGTGATTGTTATTATTATTATATATATTATATTTTATTTAAAAGATTTTGCTTTAAATATGGACCGTCAGATTAAAGTAAATCAATCTAGACCGTTCATGAGTTAGTTACTATGCAGTCCATTTTTCTATAAATAGAAGCTCATTCCTTCATTATTTTCTTACTTAATTCTTTGAAACTACAGAGAGAAAATTATAGAGAGAAAGAAGAAGAGAAGTCTGCTACCTTTCTTTTCCTATATCCAGTTTCTTTTACGGTAAGGGGTATTATTTCTTTTGTATTCATGAAGAGAACTTATGTTATTCCATTCTTTATTATTCTGCTGGAATAACCAATATACGCGGACTATCCTATACTTGGTGACATTCTTCTATTATTCCGTCTTTATTATTATGTTGAATTGGGAATATCACATGCATGCGTTTTCGCCGGACACTGTTAAATCTTTATTATTCTATTGGAACATCCCGTCAATGCGAATTTTGCTCGACACGGTTCTACTTATTTTTCTGTTGGAATAACCTATCTATGCGAAGTACCGCATGCATGGTGATTTCTTTTGTTATTCCATTCGTTATTATACTTAGTTGGTTAAAGTTTTGACTTTATACTCCATGAAATTAGTGGAATATCCTTGATATTTGCGCTTCATCCAAAGATCTTTTCATGAAAATATTCTTCCGAGCATTCTTGAGTGTTACTCTACAAAGAAGTATCATGTTGACAATTTGGACATTATTAGTTCTGGATAAATTAATTCTTGAACTTGTTTTATTGAATTCTTATATCATTGTCATCATTCTCATGTTTATATTATGTTGAAAGTCATCTCGTGGCTGTAGTGCATAGATGGACTTGGTATGATTATGACTAGGGATTATTGATTGTAATCATAATAGTAATGTTACAAATGATGTGGAAAAAAAATCCTCAATTGAATTAGTAGTGCATTGATGGACAGTTGTTGGCATGATCATGACCATTGATGAATACACGAATATCATTGGTCGTGGTGCATGGATAATTTGTGGTTGTGATACTAATGAATATCCTTGGTAGTAGAAAAGTGGATGATGTAGATTATTTATTGTCGTGAGTCTTAGCGATAAAAGTTATGAAAAACCTTTTAAATCATAGAAGATAGTAGATTTTATTCACCCTTTCTTTCACTGTTCTCTTCAGGAAATGAGAACGTAGCTGGGACGAGTCGGGGACCGGAGTGATAGTCCGGATGATAGTATTAGCTAGTAGTCCTCACTATTACATAAGAAGTGTGATAATAAATGTAATGAGGACTTATTACGAGAGTGGGATATGTCAGAAGACAATATTTGTATTAAAACTCACAGCTCTCTTGTTGTATAATTAAAATTGTATTTATATTCTGCACCATGTACTTGGCGACTCAGAATAAGTGATGTATACCTATTTTGGGGGCGTCACTGTAACAACCCGATATTTTCTATTTAAATAAATAAAAAATTTTGCGTATAAATTTTTTATTTTATTTTAAGGATGAGGATTTGTACAAGATAATGTGTATATATATTTATGTGGTAATAAAAATATATTTATTACATAAATATTTACAAATAAATTTATTTTAGAATTATTGATTATTATAAAGTATATTCTTATAATAATTAATTTTAAGATAGAAATATTTTTATTAATTATTTTCCATAAAAATATAATCATATATTATTTAAATAATATATGAAGTGATTTTTAGAATAATTATAATAATTATTTTATTATATGAATTTTAGTACAGATTATTAAGTTAATTATTTTACCTTAATTATTAAGGTTAAATATGAAGAATAAATCAGATATGGAATCCAAACCCTAATTTTGGATTATTGTCAAGGTATGAGGATATTAATATAATATTAATTATATTTTGATTTTTCAGTGCTATGAATATGTACTATATGTCCGTATTGATAATGGTTGGTCAATTACGGTGTATTATGACCAAACCCTAGTAATAATGTTAAACCCTAATTTGAGATCCAAATTAGAGTACAAGATTGTTTTATAAGTGTGTTATATAATTTATGTCATGTATTAAATGTATTAATTAGGTAAACCCTAATTAAAGTGCTAGAAACCCTAAATAATTTTTAGAAAACCCTAAATTATTAAAAACCCTAATTTTAAGTGTTAAACCCTAGTTTGAAAATCAATTATGAGTTCGAGATTATTATGTAACGATGTTATATGATTTTATGAATAATTAGGTAAACCCTAATTAACATTTTGAGATATTAATTTTTAGAAACCCTAATTTCTATAATTAGTAACCCTAATTAGAAATTATAAAAATCTAATTATCAAAAGTATAAACCCTAATTGCTAAATTAGCAAAGTCAATGATAATTATATGATCTAAACCCTAATGTTACTGTAAAAGGTAATTAGAAAATTAATCATAATTATGAAACCCTAATTTAAAAATTTTAGAAAGTAAAATTTATTTAATTTTTTATTTAATTTTATTATTTTTGTACAAACCCTAATTGCTAAATCCTACTAATGTTTTGTGCTAAACCTTAGGGTTAAACCCTAAGGATTAAACCCTAAGGGTTTGCATGATTACAAGATTGCCCTTAAAATTTCATGCAAAAAGACCAAAATACCCCTCTTGTATTATTGGATTTTGACAAGTTTCTATTTTGCCATTTAAATGAATTATCAAAAGACTAGTTTGCCCCTAATTGAATTATTTGGGCTAGAATAGGTTTTGACTTAATAGGGAGAGTTGGTGACCAAACTCTAACCACTACCTTGACTTAAAATGGACGAGATTCAGGCTCTTGTAAATGACCATTCATGCATCTAGCAAGCTCTATATATAGATTGAGAGAGAAAAGTTTACTTTTGTTAGCCATTTTGTACCAAACACCCAAACCTTTTCTCTCCACCCAAACCCATTTAAATTATAAGACAAACCGGTCCCAAGATCATTACGAACAACCACATCAAACTCGAATCAATGAATCAAAATTTTCTTAGTAAGGTATAAAACCTTCCCAAAAATATGTCCATAAATTATGTGTTAGATGTTATGCTTGAGTGTTAGAATATGTTTATTATAGTGTTTAATGATGATCTGGGTTGCTAGATGTTAGATCCATAACATCTAGAGGCTTGAATTTGAAGATTTGAAAAATCTGGAAAAATTTTGTTTGATGTCTGACAACCGAATGTCAGGCCTCTTTAATCGTTACCTGTTATGTGTTTTAGTAGTTTAAAGCCTTGTACTTGTAGTTTGGTATGTGGTCTTTGATATACAAAAGAATCGGGGACCAAATAATGTATGGATTGAAAGTTATACTTGGTCAAAATCGGTTGACCGACCATGACCAAGTGATTTTCTGGTAACCTGAAATCCTTTTAACCGTGTCTGACAAGACTTTTCTGAGGCTAGATCTTGCGTTTGTATGATGTTTTGATGTTGTTAGTGTATCAGGGTTATGTTCGGTTATGTGTACTATATATGTATGCTCCTAGATCGCTTATATAAACAAGATAATGAAGGAAATCGACAGTCAAAGTAGGCTGTATGAGCATGAAATGCATTTTCTGGAATTTCCAGAAAGTTCAAGAACGCTATTTCTGACATGATTTGACCAGTTGGTATCTGCTAGATTTGTTGTTGTTTTAGTAATATTTTGTGATAGATCTATTTAGTTACATGTTGGGTATAACCTGGAATCGTTAGATCCTTAAAACATTGGACGATTAGCATGTAGTGGAGGCTCAGTATCATTTCGATGATCATTCTTCATTTACGGGTAACCCAGGAAAATGAAAAACGATCTGACAACATTTTTGGAGGCTCAGATCTCTCTTATATTATGTGTTATGATCATTTTTGTTGTTGGATCTTGTAGTCGTGCATTTGTACTACAATATCTGACTAACAACATTCCCAGAAACGTTATGAGCTAAGAATTATGCTTGGTCAAACCTAGCAACTCGTTAACTGGCAAGGTGTTCTGGGTTTGTATGAAGAACATGAAGAACACCTATAGCGACGGTTCTGTCGCTATAGGTGGTCTTTAGCGACAGATAGTAATTTATTTTTCAGAAATTAATTAATTTAATTAAATAAATAGAAAAATAATAGTTTTTAATTATTAAAAATACCAAAAAATTATTAAAAATTATTTTAAATTCCTAAAATTAGTTTTTAATTATTTTTAGTATATTTCATAAATATTTAATATTTTTGGAATATTAAAAGTATTTAATTTATTTAATTATAATATTAAATAAATTAGTTAAAAATGATTTTAATATTTGAAAAATCATTTAAAATTATATTATGATATAAGAAAATATTTTAAGTTATTTTTAATGACTTTTAATATTTTGTGATAAATTTCATTAATAAATTAATATTAATGATAATTAAGTTATTTACTAAATGAATTAAATAAACTAATTAAAATAATTTTATTATATTAAAATCATTTTAAATAATAATAAGGTATTTAAGAATATTTTAAGTTATAAAATATAACTTTTAATATTTAAAGGTAAATTTCATTAATTAATTATTATTAATGATATTAAAGTTATTTAATAATTATATTAAATAATTTAGTTTTAAAATAATTTTAATATTATAATAATTATTTTAAATAAAAATAAAGTGTTTAAAGATATTTTAAGGATAATTTCATTAATAATTTAATATTAATGATTATTAAATTTATTAAATTTATTTAATAATTATATTAAATAAATAGTTTATAAATGGTTTTATTAATTTAAAAATCATTTAAAAAGGATATAAAGGAATTAAAAATAGTTTAAGTAATGATTAAAGACTTTTAATATTTTGATAAATAGTACATTAATATTTAAATATTAATGGTAATTATTTAAAATGATTTTAAATGTTTTAAAAATCATATAAGGGTAATATTAATACTTTAAAAGTATTTCAAGTTATTATAAATAACTTTAACATTTTAGAAATGATTTCATTAATAGTTTAATATTACTTAAATATTAATGATAATAGAATTGTTTGATATTTAAATCAATTAATAATGATTTTGGTGTTTGAAAATGCGTGATAAAAGATAATAAATGTTTAAAAAATATTATAAGTCATTTAAAAATAATATGGTCGATACTTTGAGATATTGAAGCGCATGATAGAGTCTTAGACTCGATAATTACCCGATAAATTAAAATTTTCAGATTAATCGATATATTTTAGAAATTGATCCGGACTTAGATATTTTGACTGTATATGTGTTTATTTGTGATTCAATGGTTGTGGAACATATGTGACAATGTGATTATGTTAAGTTCTGACTGAAATAAGCAGTGTTATGTGTTATAGTATGTTATTTTAATTGATCAAATGATCTTATTACTGATAGGTGTTATGTAAAGATAGAACTAAGTTATTTAATCGTAGCGTAGCAAGATCATCAAAAGTATCTTACCTTTGCATTTCCTTTATGCAATGGACATGAGTAAGAAGTTTCATAATTATATATTATTATGCTATATTATTAACCCTATTGTGATATATTCTATATCCGATCATTGTTTATCAACATGTTAGTATATGGTAATTCAGATATATATTATGTTCGTTAATTTCTAAACATGGTTACACAAGTGTCCCCACTTGGATAATCATTGTATTTAATCACATGTTGATATATATATATATATATATATATATATATATATATATATATATAAAGTTGTCTAAGCTATTTGACCCAGCTAGACACAAATTCAGAAATATCGTTGAATAAGTTAAAACTTTTTGTATCCAATCAAATTGTTTTGGTTCGGATTCCAGTCTAAGTATGAACATCCCGATCACGGGAAAAATTTTATGCGCCCAAGGAGGACAGAGTGAACGATAATATCGCTCTTGTAATGTAGTATTGATCAATACAGGGAACATTGGGCAGATCACCCTCGTGCCTATAAGTTATGACGATTTGCGGATGAAGTTCTGCTAAACCTTATCGAAAACTAAAAATAATGTTCATAGTATGTCGACTACCCTATATATATAGTCTATACATAGTTTCAAAAATTTAAGATAGAATTGTTATGTTATTATTATCGATTCAGTTTACTTCATAACTATAAATTCGTTGTAGAAGTGATGTACAAAGAAAACATTTATTTCTTTTAGTTACTTATATTTCTAATTGTTATTACTTGTTGGGCACCCAAATGCTCACCCTTGCTTAAATTTAAATGTTTTCAGCTAAGCGTGATCAACCTGAAGGTTCAGACAAGAACAAGTGAAAAAGGAAAACAAACTAAATATGTGTAATGGTCTCTTTTGTAATAGTTAGACAGTAATAAAGCAATGATATATATTATCTATCATGTAAGGAATTATAGTAAAGGTTGCGTACTTGGGATTAGACTCTGATATATGTAAACTATGTTTGTTATTTATATTATTGTTATTATTATTAGTATTATTCCGCTCATAGAAATGGTATCGTGAAGCACTGAGTTCGGGTTTCAAGTACCTGAATTTGGGGGCGTCACATCATGGTATCAGAGCTTATGGTTAAAAACCTTAGGTGGGTTAGACCTTAGGCTATAACTTTAGAACAGAGGGAAACGTTGAAAATATAAATAACTCGTATAGAGTTTAAAAAGTAGATGAATTGAATAAATTCATAGTAAAACAAAATAAAAGTTAACTTATATAAAACTATTATGTGTTGTGTGTATATACTATATGCTAGTCTAGATAAACTATGTGGGTAGATGTCAGATAGAAAGGATTAGGATACCCTCAGATCGTAAAGAAGAAGTCAGCCTTCATGACCAAGCCAATATCAAAACCAATAGCTGAAATAGAGGCTCACATTGAAAGCTACCTCAATGAGGTGGTTGGTTTGAAAAGTCTAGTACCAGACCAAGATGCGATAATATGTCTAATGGGTAAAGTATAGTTAAAGAATATGTGGGCAATGTCAAGTTCTTAAACTCATATGCTTGTAGTGAGTTCTTAAACTCATAATGTGTGGTAAGTTTGACGAACTAGGTATAGTTAAGTGTAAATGGATTATTGAGGATAATGGGAATATATAGAATACTAAGAAAATGATCATTAGTGAATGTGTAAGAAATAAGTAGTATTAGTATTAGTAGAATATGTATGCTCTATGATGTGTAATATAATATTCTTAACTTTTTTATAAGTGTTGGCAGTGATTCCACTTTTATGTCACAAAGGGATATCGAATGTTTAAAGCAGTATGTGTTATGCTATAAAGTACTATGAATTAGTTAGATGAACTTGATATATTTACTCAGATAATGCCGCCAAGACGAAAAAAAAACCAAAGGACAGAAGAACATTTCAACAAAGCTGGAGGACAACCAGACTTGATATAGAATTTGACGAATATAGATGCTCGAGCTATACCGAATGGATTACTAGTCGCGGGAAATCAGCCAGGCAATCAATCGGCAAACTTCGAAGACATCAAGGCAATCGAACCGCCAGGATTTAGAGGATCAACTGACCAAGTAGAAGTAGTTGTGATAGCTCGGGTAACGGAGGGGCAAAAGACAGCTTTTGCCACCTATACAATGAAAGGCGGGGCGAATTTTTGGTGGGAGACAAATCAAGTTAAAGACGGAGATGGGAGTAGTGGTAGTAGAACTGGAAAGAGGAAAGGAGATAAGGTTGGGAATACGGAAAATAGGCCAGAAGGTGGAAAGAAACAAGTTGTGCATTGTAGAAATTGTGGAAAGAATCATTAGGAGAGTGTTTAAAAGGAAAGAATGTGTCTTTACAAGTGTGGGCGGAGGGACATATCTCTCCTAACTGGCCCAATCCAATAATTTATAGTGGGTGCTTTGTTTGTGCATCAATGGAGCATAAGGCGAAAGACTGTCCAAGGAAGAAAAGGGAGGCAAAGAATGCAAATACGAGGAAAGACAGCAAGACATTGATGATAGCGGGATCGACTTCAACAAATGAACCAACAAAACCAACCGAAGGAGTCTTCAACATGACTGTTCAAGAAACAGTAGCAGCCGGGGATGCAACTCCAGGTATTACTCGAACAAATTTTATTTTCTTATATTTTATTTTCTTATATATAGTAAATTATTTTATAAAGATATTTTGAAGGAGGAATTTGAGTTCTTTTAGGAATCAAATTTCCGTTTTATCAAAAAAGACAAGCTTTATGTGAATAGTTAAAGATCAGTTCGATCAAATTAGGATCGAGATCTACTTGCAATGATTGTGTATACTATGTGCCGTGTATGTATAGGTTTTTAAAATAGTGATTCCGGGGACAGAATCTTTATAAGGGAGGGTGAATGCAACAACCCGATATTTTCTATATAAATAAATAAGAAATTTTACGTATAATTTTTTTTATTTTAAGGATGAGGATTTGTACACGATAATGTGTATATGTATTTATGTGGTAAATAAAAATATATTTATTACATAAATATTTACAAATAAATTTATTTTAGAATTATTGATTATTATAAAGTATATTCTTATAATAATTAATTTTAAGATAGAAATAATTTTATTAATTATTTTCCATAAAATATAATCATATATTATTTAAATAATATATGAAGTGATTTTTATAATAATTATAATAATTATTTTATTATATGAATTTTAGTACAGATTATTAAGTTAATTATTTTACCTTAATTATTAAGGTTAAATATGAAGAATAAATCAGATATGGAATCCAAATCCTAATTTTGGATTATTGTCAAGGTATGAGGATATTAATATAATATTAATTATATTTTGATTTTTCAGTGCTATGAATATGTACTGTATGTCCATATTGACAATGGTTGGTCAATTACGGTGTATTATGACCAAACCCTAATAATAATGTTAAACCCTAATTTGAGATCCAAATTAGAGTACAAGATTATTTTATAAGTGTGATATATAATTTATGTCATGTATTAAATGTATTAATTAGGTAAACCCTAATTAAAGTGCTAGAAATCCTAAATAATTTTTAGAAAACCCTAAATTATTAAAAACCCTAATTTTAAGTGTTAAACCCTAGTTTGAAACTCAATTATGAGTTCGAGATTATTATGTAACGATGTTATATGATTTTATGAATAATTAGGTAAACCCTAATTAATATTTTGAGATATTAATTTTTAGAAACCCTAATTTCTATAATTAGTAACCCTAATTAGAAATTATAAAAACCTAATTACCAAAAGTATAAACCCTAATTGCTAAATTAGCAAAGTCAATGATAATTATATGATCTAAACCCTAATGTTACTGTAAAAGGTAAATAGAAAATTAATCATAATTATGAAACCCTAATTTAAAAATTTTAGAAAGTAAAATTTATTTAATTTTTTATTTAATTTTATTATTTTTGCACAAACCCTAATTGCTAAATTCTACTAATATTTTGTGCTAAACCTTAAGGTTAAACCCTAAGGGTTTACATGAT
This sequence comes from Panax ginseng, assembly GCA_020205605.1. NCBI lineage: Eukaryota > Viridiplantae > Streptophyta > Magnoliopsida > Apiales > Araliaceae > Panax > Panax ginseng. The sequence continues at coordinate 41,959,302 of CM035127.1, read as the reverse complement.
TACAAGATTGCCCTTAAAATTTCATGCAAAAAGACCAAAATACCCCTCTTGTATTATTGTATTTTGACAAGTTTCTATTTTGCCATTTAATTGAATTATCAAAAGACTAGTTTGCCCCTAATTGAATTATTTTGGCTAGAATAGGTTTTGACTTAATAGGGAGAGTTGGTGACCAAACTCTAACCACTACCTTGACTTAAAATGGACAGCATTCAGCTCTTGTACCAGCCATTCATGCATCTAGCAAGCTCTATATATAGATTGAGAGAGAAAAGTTTACTTTTGTTAGCCATTTTTGTACCAAACACCCAAACCTTTTCTCTCCACCCAAACCCACGAAATTATAAGACAAACCAGTCCCAAGATCAGCCCCACGAACAACCACATCAAACTCAGAATCAATGAATCAAAAATTTTCTTAGTAAGGTATAAAACCTTCCCAAAAATATGTCCATAAATTATGTGTTAGATGTTATGTTTGAGTGTTAGAATATGTTTATTATAGTGTTTAATGATGATCTGGGTTGCTAGATGTTAGATCCATAACATCTAGAGGCTTGAATTTGAAGATTTGAAAAATCTGAAAAAATTTTGTTTGATGTCTGACAACCGAATGTCAGGCCTCTTTAATCGTTACCGGTTATGTGTTTTAGTAGTTTAAAGCCTTGTACTTGTAGTTTGGTATGTGGTCTTTGATATACAAAAAGAATTAGGACCAAATAATGTATGGATTGAAAGTTATACTTGGTCAAAGTCGGTTGACCGACCATGACCAAGTGATTTCTGGGTAACCCAGAAATCCTTTAACCGTGTCTGACAAGACTTTTCTGAGGCTAGATCTTGCGTTTGTATGATGTTTTGATGTTGTTAGTGTATCAGGATTATGTTCGGTTATGTGTACTATATATGTATGCTCCTAGATCGCTTATATAAACAAGATAATGAAGGAAATCGACAGTCAAAGTAGGCTGTATGAGCATGAAATCCATTTTCTGGAATTTCCAGAAAGTTCAAGAACGCTATTTCTGACATGATTTGACCAGTTGGTATCTGCTAGATTTGTTGTTGTTTTAGTAATATTTTGTGATAGATCTATTTAGTTACATGTTGGGTATAACCTGGAATCGTTAGATCCTTAAAACATTGGACGATTAGCATGTAGTGGAGGCTCAAAGTATCACTCATGATCTGTTCTTCATTTCTGGGTAACCCAGAAAATGAAGAACAGTCCTGACAATATTTTTGGAGGCTCAGATCTCTCTTATATTATGTGTTATGATCATTTTTGTTGTTTGATCTTGTAGTCGTGCATTTGTACTACAATATCTGACTAACAACATTCCCAGAAACGTTATGAGCTAAGAATTATGCTTGGTCAAACCTAGCAACTCGTTAACTGGCAAGGTGTTACGGGTTTGTATGAAGAACATGAAGAACACCTATAGCGGCGGTTACATCGCTATAGGTGGTCTTTTGACAGAATAGTAATTTATTTTGAAATTAATTAATTTAATTAAATAAATAGAAAAAAAATAGTTTTAATTATTAAAAATACCAAAAATTATTAAAAATTATTTTAAATTCCTAAAATTAGTTTTAATTATTTTAGTATATTTCATAAATATTTAATATTTTTGGAATATTAAAAGTATTTAATTTATTTAATTATAATATTAAATAAATTAGTTAAAAATGATTTTAATATTTGAAAAATCATTTAAAATTATATTATGATATAAGAAAATATTTTAAGTTATTTTTAATGACTTTTAATATTTTGTGATAAATTTCATTAATAAATTAATATTAATGATAATTAAGTTATTTACTAAAGGAATTAAATAAATTAATTAAAAATAATTTTATTATATTAAAAATAATTTTAAATAATAATAAGGTATTTAAAAATATTTTAAGTTATAAAATATAACTTTTAATATTTAAAGGTAAATTTCATTAATTAATTATTATTAATGATATTAAAGTTATTTAATAATTATATTAAATAATTTAGTTTAAAAATGATTTTAATATTATAATAATTATTTTAAATAAAATAAAGTGTTTAAAGATATTTTAAGGATAATTTCATTAATAATTTAATATTAATGATTATTAAAGATATTAAATTTATTTAATAATTATATTAAATAAATAGTTTATAAATGGTTTTATTAATTTAAAAATCATTTAAAAAGGATATAAAGGAATTAAAAATAGTTTAAGTAATGATTAAAGACTTTTAATATTTTGATAAATAGTACATTAATATTTAAATATTAATGGTAATTATTTAAAAATGATTTTAAATATTTTAAAAATCATTTAAGGATAATATTAATACTTTAAAAGTATTTCAAGTTATTATAAATAACTTTAACATTTGGAAATGATTTCATTAATAGTTTAATATTACTTAAATATTAATGATAATAGAATTGTTTGATATTTAAATCAATTAATAATGATTTTGGTGTTTGAAAATGCGTGATAAAAGATAATAAATGTTGAAAAAAATATTATAAGTCATTTAAAAATAATATGACCGATACTTACAGATATTGAACTGCATGATAGAGTCTTAGACTCGATAATTACCCGATAAAGTCACAAATCGATGCAAACATATTTGAGAAATTGATACGGACTTAGATATTTTATTTGTATATGTGTTTATTTGTGATTGATGGTTGTGGAAACTATGTGACAATGTGATTAGGTTAAGTGCTGACTGCAATAAGCAGTGTTATGTGTTATAGTATGTTATTCTAATCGATGAAATGATCTTATTACTGATAGGTGTTATGTAAAGATAGAACTAAGTTCTGAAGCGTAAGCGGTAGCGTCGGTGATATCTTACCTTTGCATTTCCTTTATCTGATGGACATTAGTAAGAAGTTTAGTAATTATATTATTATTATGCTATATTATTAACCCTATTATGATATATTCTATATCCAGATCATTGTTTATCAACATGTTAGTATATGATAATTGGGATATATATTATGTTCGCTAATTTGTAAACATGGTTACACAAGTGTCCCCACTTGGATAATCATTGTATTTAATCATATGTTGATATATATATATATATATATATATATATATATATATATATATATATATATATATATATATATATATATATATATATAAAGTCGTCTAAGCTATTTGACCCAAATTTAGACACAAATTGTAAATATCGTTGAATAAGTTAAAACTTTTGTATCCAATCAAATTATTTTGGTTGATTCGGTCTAAGTATGAATATCCGATCACGGAAAACTTTTATGCTTCAAGGCGGACGAGAGTGAACGATAATATCGTTCTTGTAATGTAGTATTGATCAATACAGGGCACATTGGGCAGATCACCCTCGTGCCTGTAAGTTATGACGGTTTGCGGATGAAGTTCTGCTAAACCTTATCGAAAACTAAAAATAATGTTCATAGTATGTCGACTACCCTATATATATAGTCAATACGTAGTTTCAAAAATTTGAGATAGAATTGTTATGTTATTATTATCGGTTCAGTTTACTTCGCAACTATTAATTCGTTGTAGAAGTGATGTACAAAAAAAACATTTATTTCTTTCAGTTACTTATATTTCTAATTGTTATTACTTGCTGGGCACCCAAATGCTCACCCTTACTTAAATTTAAATGTTTTCAGCTAAGCGTGATCAACCTGAAGGTTCAGACAAGAACAAGTGAAAAAGGAAAGCAAACTGAATATGTGTAATGGTATCTTTTGTAATAGTTAGACAGTAATAAGGCAATGATATATATTATCTATCATGTAAGGAATTATAGTAAAGGTTGCGTACTTGGGATTAGACTCTAATATATGTAAACTAAGTTTGTTATTTATATTATTGTTATTATTATTAGTATTATTCCATTTCGTAGAAATGGTATCGTGAAACTTTGAATTCGGGTTTCAAGTACACGAATTTAGGGGCGCCGCGATCATGATTGGTATCGAGCTTAGGGATATGATCCACGGCTAAGATGTGAGAATAGAATTAGGAGGGAAAGGCGGGAATTCCTTCGCTAATACGACCTACCTAAGTTTATTTGGTATTTAATTGGTCATTCGAATATAGGATAATATGTTACATGTCAATTAACCTTTGTTTTGTGGTAGTATCGAAAATGACATCAGAGAATGTTAAGAATAGCAATGGAGCACAAGCGTAGTTGATTCACCACATATCAATAATCGGGATAATGTGCATCAAGAAGGCGACAATCCTCATGCACAAAACAACAACAACGACCAAATGATGAATGATGGAATGTTCAGAGGCTTTATGCAATTAAATACAACAATGACGGTGAGAGTGGCTCTGTCCAAAATGTAGGTGGAAACACTGGAAACTCTCGGATTTGTCACCACTAAGCGATTCAAAGGCTGGGACCACCGGAGTTTATTGGAGAGCCAAAACCACTTAAGGTGGAAGCATGGATAAAGCGGATCACCAAGATATTTGATGCCTTGGGATGCTCCAGGAGCAAAAGGTTCCTTTCACGCCTTTATGTTGCGAGGAGAGGTAGATTCTTGGTGGGAATCGGTAAAAGCGTACTCAACTGCCTGACCTTGAAGATGTCTTGGGAGAAGTTCCAAGAACTATTCAATGACAAGTACTTTCCTGAAAGTATTCGTCACATAAAAGAGGTAGAGTTCATTAAGTTGGAGCAGAATAATATGACCGTGTCGCAGTACGAAGCGAAGTTTGCCGAGTTGTCTCGATTTGCATCCCACTTGGTGGATAATGAAGAGAGAATGACACGAATGTTTTTAAGAGGTTTAAAGTCAGAGATACGTCAATATCTTATTTCTCATAAACTGTGTTTGTATTCAGATGGTGTAAATAGGGCTCAGTTAGTAGAGCGTGATAACGAGTCAACGCAACCAAAAGAGAGCAGCCGGCAAAATGATAATATCAGTGAGAGCAGTCATCGAAGCGGTGACAACAAGCGTGGAGGGAATCAACAGGCCAGAAATGGTAACCACTTCGGTGGTAATCAGGGCCAAAACAATAAGAATGGACATTTCAAGAAGAGGAGATTCAATAACGATGGAAGGGCGACAACACCAACACGTTGTTAAGGAAGGAAGCGACCACCTATCATATGCTTCAAATGCGGAGGGAGGGACACATCGGTCAAAGCCAAGCGATGCAGTCAAAGCATGTTATAATTGTGGAAGAGAAGGTCACTTAGCCCAATTTTGTCGTTCACCAGAAGACAAGTTCATCTAGGATGGAGGCACCAAAGGCCATCCCGAGAAAAAGTCAAAGCCGGTAGTGTAAGGGAGGCGTTTGTTGTGACCTCCGGAAAAGTAAGGAACCCGAACGAGGTCATCACGGGTAAGCTTATCATAAACTCTAGCGAAGTCTATACCTTATTTGATACCGGTTCTACCCATTCTTTTATTTCTCATACTTGCGCTCAACGATTAAATTTGACTCCGGAGAAATTAGACTTTAACTTATCTGTGAAAACTCCATTGGGAGAAACCTTCATTACATCCACTGTTTATAAGTCTTGTTTAGTTCAAATCGGTACCCTCACATTACCTGTCGATCTTATTTCATTGAAAATACTTGTATTTGATGTGATTAAAGGATTGATTGGTTAACTACTCATCATCTTTGAAATTGATTGTTTTCGTAAGGTTGTTAGCTTTCATATTCCTAATCAACCTATTATGCGAATTCAAGCGACCAAACCATTAAAATCAGTCACGGTCATCTCAAGCCATAAAGCTATTCGTTTATTGAAAAGCGGATGTCAAGCTTTCTTAGCTCATATCACGGATCTAAATAAAAATACGTCGGTTTTGAATGATATTTCTATTGTTAATAAATTCCACGGCGTATTCCACGAAGAACTTCCCGCTGGCCTACCCCAGAGCATGAAATTGAATTTTGTATCGACCTTGAACTCGGTACAAAATCCATTTCCAAAGCCCCATATCGAATGGCTGCTATTGAACATCAGGAGTTAAAGACCCAATTGCAAGAATTATTAGACATTGGTTTCATTCATCCTAGTACGTCTCCTTGGGGTGCTCCTGTTCTATTTGTTAAGAAGAAAGAAGGGAGTATGCGACTTTGTATTGATTATCGGGAGTTGAATCATGTCACCATCAAAAATAGTTTCCCATTGCCACGTATTGATGACCTGTTTGACCAGTTGCAAGGAGCCAAATTCTTTTCAAAGATTGATCTTCGTTAGGATATCACCAATTGAAGATTAGAACCGATGACATTCCAAAGGCGACTTTCGAGAACTCGATGACGGGCATTATGAATTCCTAGTCATGTCCTTTGGATTGACTAATGCTCCTGCGGCCTTCATGGATATGGTGAACCGAGTATTCAAGGAATATTTGGATCACTTTGTGGTCGTCTTTATTGATGACATCCTTATTTATTCCAAAAGCCATGAAGATCATGAGCAACACTTGAGGCTGACACTCCAAAAGCTTCATGAATACAAGCTTTCTGCCAAGTTGAAGAAATGTGAGTTCTGGCTTGAGGAAGTAGCATTCCTTGGGCACGAAGTATCAAGTTATGGAATATCTGTTGACCCAGCAAAGATTGAAGCAATTTAAAGCTGGGAGGAACCTATATCAGTGCCCGAAGTACGTAACTTTCTCGGCTTAGCTGGTTATTATCGGAGATTCGTGGAAGGATTTTCTCGAATAGCTACTCCATTAACTCAGCTGACTCGGAAAGATACAAAGTTCGGTTGGAGCGAAGAATGTGAGAAGAGTTTTCAAGAACTCAAGAGGAGACTATTTCGGACTGTTACGGCAATACCATCGGCTCGGAGGATTTGTCATCTCTGATGATGCTTGAGCAAAGGTTGGGATGTGTTCTCATGCAACATGGGAAAGTCATAGCCTATGCCTCAAGACAACTCAAAGAATATGAGAGAAATTATCCTACTCATGACCTAGAGTTAGCAGCTGTTATTTTCGCACTTAAAATTTGGAGGCATTACTTGTATGGGGAAAAGGTGGAGATCTTTACGGATCATAAAAGCCTCAAATATTTCTTCACTCAAAAGGAACTCACCATGCGACAACGACGTTGGCTTGAACTGTTGAAAGATTATAATCATACCATGCAATACCATCCTGGAAAAGCGAACGTGGTAGCTGACGTATTGAGTAGAAGATCATATTCAAGTACGAGTACGATATTGTCAACACAAAGGCCCATTTTGTGTGACTTGCAAAGGATGGAGATATAGTTAAAGACTCCAGGGACCTATGTGATGATGGCAAATATAAGAGTAGAATCGACTTTAATTTATAAAATTAAAGCTGCTCAAGCTACAGACCTAGAGTTGATGCGTATGAGGAAGAAAGTGCAAGAAGGTGCTATGCCGGAAGCAAGAATCGATGAAGAAGGAATACTTTGAGTCAACTCCAGACTTTGTGTTCCTAACGACCCTGATTTAAAGTATAAAATCATGATGGAGGCGCACAACACACCGTTTGCAATCCATCTTGGGAGTACCAAAATGTATCATGATATTCGTCATACATTTTGGTGGAGCAATATGAAGATAAAGATAGCGCTGTTTATCTCAAGGTGTCTAACTTGTCGGCGAGATAAAGCAGACATCAAGTACTAAAAGGTCCATTGCAACCACTTGAAATTCCGGAATGGAAGTGGGAGCACATTACCATTGATTACGTTCTGGGGTCTTCTAAGGTTTCTCAAGGTATAGATGCGATTTGGGTCATTGTTGATAGATTGACCAAGTCCGCTCATTTCTTACCGATCTGAGAAACTTATACACTTGAACGTCTTGCTTTCGTATGTAAATAAAGCGAGATTGTAAGATCGCATGGTATGCCAAATATCCATAGTTTTTGATCGAGACCCAAGATTCACTTCATGATTTTGGGTTAGTTTGCGTAAAGCTATGGGGGCAGATTTACAATTTAGCTTCGGCATATCATCCTCGTAGACCAGACGGGAAGTCGGAGAGGACTATTCAAACTCTTGAAGATTTATTAAGACTACGTGTCCTTGACTTCAAGGAAGTTGGGATAAGTTCTTACCATTGGTGGAGTTTTTCCACAACAGCAGTTATCAAGCAAGTATTGGCATGGCTCCATTTGAGGCGTTGTATGGAAGAAAGTGTAGTTCTCCAGTATGCTGGGATGAGGTGGGTGAAGCAACATTGTTGGGACCGGAGTTGGTACGTATGACTACAAAAAAGATTCAAATGATCCAATAACGTGAAAAAACCTCACAAGATCGACAAAAGAGTTATGATGATCTTCATCAAAAGGACGTGGAATTCGATATAGGAGATCATGTGTTGTTACGTGTTGCTCCATGGAAAGGAGTTATGAGATTTGGAAAGAGAGGAAAGCTCAATCCTCGATTCATCGGCCCATTTTTAATCCTCGATCGAGTAGGAACTGTGGCCTATAGACTCGATTTACCGCCAAGTATGTCTCGTGTTCATAACGTTTTTCACATATCCATGTTACGTAAATATGTGGAAGACCCGAACCACATTATTAAGTTAGAACCGAACGAAATAGCGGAAGATTTAACGTATGAAGAGGTTCTTGTTCAAATCTTGGATAAGAAGGAACATATTCTATGCTCCAAGGTTATACCTCAAGTCAAAGTTTTGTGGAGAAACCACGATATTGAGGAAATGACTTGGGAGTTAGAATCTGAAATGAAATCAAGGTATCCTTACCTCTTTGACATACCAGGTACGTACACTAATTTCGAGGGCGAAATTTCATAAGAAGGGGAGGTTGTCAGACCCCAACTTTTATGAATAAAGATGAATTTTCTATAAATATCATTTTTGAATATTATGGAATGAATTTGATATAATGTTATAGTTGTGGGTAATATTTATAAATTTTGCAAAGTACACAAGTTGTTTTATAATATTCGATTGGTCGGGGAATATTCATTTTAACAGGGAATATTCGTACAACGACACAATCATTGGTGGACCCCACAACGGAATTATTGTCGAATTGAGAAAATGACAAAAATACTTTATGAAAATAACGGCGAAAGTTTTATCGTTAACTGTTGAAACACCCGGTGTTAAAAAAGTACTGATGTCTGGCAGATTTGCATGAGATAGCACACGGTATTGATTATTGATGCTTACGTGAGAAGTCACTCAGTTTTGTTCAATTATTGCTTCAGTATTTATAGTAAGTTTGGCGTATTATTTAGACCCCTACTTACCCATTTTTAAAATTGTCGGTGGAAAGTTATCTTAATTTTGTTATATATAATATATATATATATATATATAAGTATTATATATTTATATATTTATATATGTATACGTGTTAGTCAAATGGGTGGGGAAAAGGGGGGGGGGGGGAATCAAATTGTCACATGGAGTATTATTTCATTATTGTTTGTTAGTGGGTTTTGGTGGGGAATGATATTATCAAGTGGTATGTGGTGTGTGTTGTGTTAGTGGGAACATGTGTTATATATTATATATATATAATGTGTCCATGATGCATGTGAATTGATATATATATATATATATATATATATATATATATACTGCTTTGAAAAAATTATCAGAAGAATTAAATTATTGGTTTCACGGGGGAGTACTGTGATTGTTATTATTATTATATATATTATATTTTATTTAAAAGATTTTGCTTTAAATATGGACCGTCAGATTAAAGTAAATCAATCTGGACCGTTCATGAGTTAGTTACTATGCAGTCCATTTTTCTATAAACAGAAGCTCATTCCTTCATTATTTTCTTACGACTTCACTGAAACTCTAGAGAGAGAAAATTATAGAGAGAAAGAAGAAGAGAAGTCTACTACCTTTCTTTTCCTATATCCAGTTTCTTTTACGGTAAGGGGTATTATTTCTTTTGTATTCATGAAGAGAACTTCTGTTATTCCATTCTTTATTATTCTGCTTGAATAACCAGTATACGCGGACTACCCTATACTTAGTGACATTCTTCTATTATTCCGTCTTTATTATTATTACATTTGGAATATCCTGTTCATGCATTTTACGCAGGACTGGTTCCGTCTTTATTATTATTACATTGGAATATCCTCGTCTGTGTGTTTTCTTTACAGGACTGGTTTAAATCTTTATTATTCATTGGAACATCCACATGCCGGTATGCAATTTTGCTCGACGGTTTAGTTATTTATTATTCTCATTGGAATAACTGTATATATGCAATCACCGTATACATGGTGATTTCTTTTGTTATTCCATTCGTTATTATACTCAGTTAGTTAAAGTTTTGACTTCTATACTCCATGAAATTAGTGGAATATCCTTGATATTTGCGCTTCATCCAGTATCTTTTCATGGAAATATTCTTCTGAGCATTCTTGAGTGTTACTCTACAAAGAAGTATCATGTTGAGAATTTGGACATTATTAGTTCCTGGATAAATTAATTCTTGAACTTGTTTTATTGAATTCTTATATCATTGTCATCATTCTCATGTTTATATTATGTTGAAAGTCATCTGTGGCCTGTAGTGCATAGATGGACTTGGTATGATTATGACTTGGGATTATTCGGTGTAATCATGACCGTAATGTTACAAATGATGTGGAAAAAATCCTCATTGACCCGTAGTGCATTGATGGACAGTTGTTGGCATGATCATGACCATTGATGAATACACGAATATCATTGGCTGTGGTGCATGGATAATTTGTGGTTGTGATACTAATGAATATCCTTGGCCAGTAGTGGGGATGATGTGGATTATTTATTAAAAGTCGAGTCTCAAATGATAAAAGTCATGAAAAACCTTTTAAATTATAGAAGATAGTAGATTTTATTCTCTACTTGACTCTTCTAATGGATTGCTTGTTCCGCTGCAGTTAAACTTGATGTTTGTTTTATTTTATCAGTTTAACACTGTTGAAGGCTAATGATAATTTATTCTGCATTATCTTAGTCATAATATTTCTTATTGGGCTAGTTGAGCTCACCCTTTATTTCACTAATCTCTTCAGGAAATGAGAACGTAGCAGGGACGAGTCGGGGACTGGAGTGATGGTCCGGATGATAGTATTAGCTAGTAGTCCTCACTATTCTATTAAGAAGTGTGACAATAAATGTAATGAGGACTTATTACGAGAGTGGATATTTATACAGAACACGATATTTGTATTAAAACTCACTGACTTTCTCTTGTTGTCTAATTAAGATTGTATTTATATTCTGTACCATGTATTTGGCGACTCAGAATAAGTGATGTATACCTATTTTGGGGGCGTCACAACTAGAAAGAAGTTTGGCTTTCAGTGTTCAACAATAGTATAAGATTGTGAAGGAACATAAATTAATAATCAACAACTGAATATTTGAATAATTGAATAACATGTACTGAGTGGTTTTGAAATAACCATGAACATTTGCCAAGGTGCTTAGTTATTTAAACTGGACCTCTTAATAAGTTTTGGTATTCATGGGGATCAACCTTTCATAACTCGTGATTTTATGCATAAACACTTAATAATCCGGCATTGATATCATGCCTTAATCAAATTCGTCCTTTTCTCAGTCAAGAGTTCTTATCATATCAATTTAATAAGAACAACTTTTTAAAATACATTTGATTTAACAAATTTAAACATGCTTGATCTAGCTGATACAATTAGCATAGATCTATATCATAAACAGTTCATGAATGAAGAACTTTAATTTAATTCACAGTTCAATAATAGTAGAACAGAAATTCAATTGCACAAAGTGCGAATTTCAATAATCATTATAGATGTAAATAATCATCGATAATTATTCACTAATATGCTTTAAAAATAATAACTCGAGTTTGAGTTAGGAAACTTGCCTCGTCTGTAGATTACGGCTACGCAATTAATTTATATCCACTATGCAGTTAAATTATCTTCCTTTGAGAGACCTATAATTAATCTTTCAATTAGTCATAGTATAACATTAGATTATGTAATCACATAAATATTATACATTACATTTAGTTCTTATAAACATTATCATGTCTTGATAATGTTACTATTAAATAACAACATAATATTATTAATCTTGATAATATTTAATTAATTCACCTCTTAGTATTATTAGTTCCCTAATAATACTTTCATTTACTACTAATATTATTAACATCTTAATAATATTTTAATACCCTACTAATATTATTAATCCTCTTAATAATATTTTAATTATGCATTAATATTATTACCTTAATAATATCTTACTTATGCTTTAGTATCATTAATCATTTACTAATATTATTAATTATTTAATAATATTTTATTTATTTACTAATATTATTAATCATTTAATAATATCTTATTCCTTTACTAATATTATTAATCATTTAATAATACTTTAATCATTTATCAATGCTTAAATCAAATATTATTAACCATTTAATGATATTTTAAAGAAATTTTAATCTTAATATTTTTATTTTCTTATCAATATCATATTCTAATATTATTAATATCATAGTAATATTTTAATAATTTATTGGATTAATAAACAATTTATTCTAATTGTTCACCCTTTATTAAACCTCTTACTTAATATCCATAAAAGGTCATAAATAATATTTCTTATCATAAATTACCAAAGTGCTCTAAGATAGTTATGATATGATATATTATGAGTATTCAAGCATAAAAATCACAATTTTCTTATTAAAGACATCATTTAACTATTTATTTCCTTTTATTCATAACTTAATCATTTTTAGGAAAAATACCAAACTGAATCCAAAATTTCGCAGCTTCTGTATTTTGACAGAATATGAACCCACAAGGATCCCTAAATTTTTCTGGAATTTTAGAAAATGATCTAGTATTTTTAAATTTCTCAAAACACTCGGATCTTGCTTCATTTTTAATAAATTGAGTTTTGCTCAAAAAAATCTTAAATTATTAGGGTATGCTCTCCTAACATATATGAACCTACTTTAAACATTTTTGAAATTTTCCAGTGTATACACAGTGAGATATTCGAAGGTAAAGTTTTAGGAGTCCTTTACGGAAATAGTCATTACGCACAATCTATAACTCGAAACGTGTCCGTTCTTTTTCCTACATGTAGATAACTTCTCAAGGTACCTCTGTAAAGTTTCCCAGATTTTTAAGGGACATGAAACTGTCCAAAACAGATCCAAGAAAAATGGGACAGAAGTTACTTTAGGGTTTTTGAACCCTTAACATTCCAAGTGGGCTGTTTTGGGGAAATCAGCTCCAAAGGATTCAAAACTTGCTAGATTTGTGTTCTATCACTTGGGTTTACTAGTTAACTCAAGTATTTAGCACCCCCCCTTCGATGTATCACAAATCTAAGTTGGAAAACTTGAGTTACACAAGATTTAGTGGAAGAAAACAAGAGTTTTCACCCTTAGAGAACATATGCTCATATTCTTCCTCTAAGCCTTTGATCTAACACTCAAGATACTTAGTTCCATACATGATGATATGTAGGACTAGGTTATCTTGAGTATTTGTTCATAACCCCAACAAAACTCAAGCTAAAAAAATAAAGTAGAAGAAGAAGATGAAGGTTAGGTTATACCTTGATTTAATGGCAACCTTACTTGATTTACCAAAGTAAGTGATTAATTTAGGATGCATGAACAAACTAGCATTCCTCTCTCTCTATATATGGCCGAACCTCTTTCCCTTTTCTCTCTCTTGAAGTTGTTAGCTTGGGAGAAAATTATAAGAGGAAGAATGAGAGAAGAAATGAAATGAAATGAAAAAAATGAAGTAAAAGGATACTTGCAAAGAATAGAGATACACTTAGTGTATCTAGCTATTATCCTCCACACCTTTCTTGTCCATTAGACAAAACTCCTTATCTTGCTCTTAAGTATGCTTAGTGAGATTTCCCACCAATGAGGTGTAGACAACATAGTACTTTGTGTAAGAAATTAAGAAAAGTAAGGTCATTAGCTATTTAAGGAAAGTGGGTTAGCAAATATATTTACCTTTATATAGCCACAAGGGTGGGTAGGCCCTAAGCTCTCCTAAATCCCCTTTTGCTTTTATTTTAAATGCCCAGTTTTGATTAATCAAATGTCTACAATACCCTTAATCAAGTGGGCTACGTATTGGTTTGCATTTTATTTCATTTGGGCTTTCTCCTTAATTGTTCTGGGCTATGTAATAAACATAGTCTAGCAATTTTAATATATGTTACCCAATTTGATTATTTAGGGTTTCCATTCCTAATATTATGAAATTTAATTACCTATACATGTGACTTTAGCTCATAACCTAATTAGGTTCACAAGAATTAGGTTTAAAATTATTAGTCACTTGAAATAATAAGATCATCCACTTAAGTTAGTATACATATTAAATACTAACCACTCATTATCACCATAACCCTTAGTTTATTTAATTGTCTCACCTAATGTATAATTAGGTTACGAAGCTTTCATTTTTAATGAGGTCTATAAATGTATATATCCATAACTATAGCATACATGTTAATTGACCCATGCACCACTTCACATATGTTGTCACATATTAAATCACTGTATAACACAAAGTTTTAAATATCAATAATGTACATACATATATAGTGACTTAAAATTCACGGTTATTACAATAATTTCCCCATGATTAACTAACCAATCTATTTCGAGAATTACGTCGAATTCTCCTAACTTTATCGGTATAAGATCTACCGATAATTTACAACCCCGAATATCTACGCAATAACTCCTATGAATATCTTCAACAGGAATAATTTCTTTGTTTGATACCTTAATATTTAAAGGTATGGGCAACTTTTCGGGAAGTAATCATAATCGTCTAGCAAAAGCACATGAGATAAACGAATAGGTAGCACCCGAATAAAATAGCACATATGCATTTAGATCGTTAATCGAAATAATACCAGAGACTACGTCCCCTGAGGCCATCGCATCTTGGACGATCATATTAAACGTACGGCCCATCGGTCTACCCGGCTGTGCTGGACCCCCAATAGTTAACTTACCACTATTGGCGCCCTAATTCCCGTCGGCAGTTCTTCGCCATGTGGTTAGTTGACCCACACACAAAGCATTTGTGGTTTTTCTTCGGACTTGGACAATTAGGCGCAATGTGCCTCTCCGGTCCACAATTGTAACACACGGCCTTACCCTTGCGATAGACTCCTAAATGAGTCTTCCCACAGGTCTTGCAAGCCTCCATCCTTCTCTTCAAATCTCCTACTTTTACTCTAGTATTCCCAAAGCTACTCACCTTCCTCTTATATCCTTCGCCACTCCCGCTAGCACCTTCAACCTTCACTCCCCCATCCACTTTCCCCTTATTCTTCTTATCCTTGTGGTACTGGCTCAACGCCTCGCTACCACCCTTGGAAATTATTGCCTTTTCTAAAATGATTCCAAAGGAAGTACATTGGAATACTAAAATACGGTTATAGAGCAAGGGTTTCAAGCCATGCTCGAACCGTCGTGCCTTCCTAATTTCTGTGTCCATTTGGTATAGAGTGAACCTTGCCAGTTCATTAAACTTGGCGGCGTATTGGGGAACCGTCATGACCCCTTGTTTTAGCTCCAAAACCGAATCTCCATCCTTCCTTGCATACTCCTGGGAAAGTAGTTCTCGAAAAATATCTCTTTGAACCTCACCCACATTAAAACTTCTATCCAGGCCCTAGCTTGATTGGCCTCCCACCAAAACTTGGCATCTCCCTTCATTATGTAGGTTGCAAAGGCAACCTTCTGGGCCTCGTCGACATTTGCTATCACAAATGCCTTCTCTATCTCCTTCACCCACGTTTGGGCTTTGATAGGGTCTGTAGTTCCTTTGAACTCCGGCGGACTCACACTCTTAAAGTCCTTAAACGTAGTAGCTCGTACTACACCAGGATTTATGGGGATGTTAGCCCCACTTCTATTAAACGCGGCTGTTAATAGATTTACGAACTCCTGCATTGGGTTAACCGGACCACCCTCCGGTTGATTTATGTTTGCACCTTGGTTACATGGTACTCTTCTTGGCGGCATTTTACTGTTACAATAAACAATACATTTCATTATTATTCATTTCCTGTTAATTAGTGATTATTCAATTTTAAACAATAACTCAAACATTCTTTAGTCAACATGTTCCGAAAAAGAAAACTTATTATTTATTCATTGTAGTATAACACTACATCGGTTACATTACACAGCCTAAGCTGATTACAATACCTTCCCGCAATTACTTTCCAAAAATTGGGATTTAAAAAGACTACCCTTTGTTATACAAAAGAGGGTTTTACGTCACTACTAGATATAAAATATTTACACATCTAAACTACTCTAGCCACTACTTGATCACATCTACCTTAAGGCATTCTCAAAATCCGCTTTGGCAAGACCAACAATAATATCATGGCTGATAGTATGTCGCGTCTGCCCTGCCTCTACGGGATAACCAGCTACCTGCAGCTAGAATTCCGCATGAGAACTCCTATGGATATAGGACATCCTCCCTATTTTTTGCTTCTTGGTCTTTAGCTCACCCCTGAGCTCAAAGACCTCCCGTTTGAGCTCGTGGACCTTGTCCTTAGACAAAACCCTTTCATCATACTCCTGCTCCCACATGGACTCCACGTCCGTCTTATCCTCTTTGACCACTTGGAGCTCTGCTTTCAGCTCCTTAACCTCCTGACAGTAATGGATATTTCTATCCAACACTGACATGAAAAGTGACATCACCGACTCCCCCGGAGCCATCTCTGCTGCTATAGCTACTGGGTTGAAGGACACTACCTCCACCCCTTCTTCCAACATGCCGTCGAACACGAACATGAGGTCTAAACTCTCTGAGTCTCTAGACTCACCCACTACCACTTCGGGATTTGCTACTGTGGGGTTTGGTATAATTTCTATCTGGTTCACCGACCCTTCACTGACTACCTTTACGTCTCTATTTTCTCCTGACATTTATACCTATCAACTTGCCATCGTCATTCACGACGTCGCCTACAGAAAGTCTGTCTTCGGTGCATTTAACACAAAGAAGTCAACAACGAAAGGACCGGGGATCTTTACTTATGGCTTGATATGACAATGATTGACTTTAGTGGTTTGGTTGCTTGGATTCACATAACAGGTTGGTTAGGAATATGAAAGCTAACAACCTTACGAAAAGCATGATGAGTAGTTAACCAATCGTTTCCAACAATCATATCAAAGGCAAGTATTTTCAAAGAGATAAGATCGACAGGTAACGTGAAAGTGTCGATTTGAATTAAACAAGATTTATAAATAGTAGATGTAACGAAGGTTTCTCCCAACTGAGTTTCAACAGATAAATCAAAATCTAACTTCTCCGGAGTTAAATTCAAACATTGAACACAACTAGGTGAAATAAAAGAGTGTGTAGAACCGGTATCTAACACGGTATAGACTTCGCAAGAGTTTATGATTAATTTACCCGTGATAATTTTATTCATGTTCCTTGTCAAAAAAAAATGCTCTCTCTTAAACTACCGGCTTTGGCTTGTCTGGGAAATCCTTTGGCATCACTATCCCAGCTAGACTCGACTTTGGTGCACGACAAAATTGGGCTAGGTGACCTTTTTTTCCATAATTGTAACATGCTTTGGACTGCATCACGCAGTTTGGACTGATATGTCCTTCCCCTCCGCATTTGAAGCATACGACCGGCTGTCGTTCTCCTTCCTTAACAGGTGTTGGTGCTGTTGTCTTTCCATCATTATTGAACCTTCTCTTCTTAAAATTTCAACTTCTATTATCTTGGCCATGATTACCACCGAAGTGGTTACCATTCTTGGCGTGATAATTTCCCCCACGATGGTTATCATTGTTCCGATGGCCGTTGCCACTGGTACGATTATTATCGTGTTGTTGGTCGTTACCTTTTGGTTGTGCTGAATCATTATCGCGCTCCAATAACTGAGCCCTATTCACAATATCTGAATATAAACAAAGTTTGTGAGAAATGAGGTATTGACGTATATCGGGTTTCAAACCTCTTAGAAACATTCGCATCATTCGCTCATCATTATCGACCAAATGGGATGTAAATCGGGATAACTCGGCAAACTTAGCCTCGTACTGCCACACCGTCATATTGTTTTGTTCCAACTTGATAAACTCCACCTCCTTCATGTGACGAATACTTTCTGGAAAGTAATTATCGTTGAACAGCTCTTGGAACTTCTCCCAAGACATCTTGAGAAAAGTCGCCAGTTGGGTAATGCGTTTTCTGATTCCCACCAATAATCTACTTCTTCACGCAACATAAAGGTGGCAAGGGAACCTTTTTCTCCTCTGAGCATCCCAAGACATCAAATATCTTGGTGATCTACTTTAACCGCGTCTCCGCCTTAAGTGGTTCTGGCTTTTCCAAAAACTCCGGTGGTCCCAACTCCTTGAACTGCTTAGCGGTGACCGACCGTGGGTTGCCATTGTTTCAACCTGCCTTATGAACAGGAGTCTCTCTCGCCTGATGTTGCATGAATTGCATAAAGCCTCTGAACATCCCATCGTTCATCATTTCATCGGTGTTATTGTTTACCTGAGGATTATTATCTTCCTGTTGCACATTATCCTGGATATTGATCGTTGGTGACTCAACGGTCTAACGTGCTTCATTGCTTATCCCAACATTTTTGGATTCCATTTTCAAATACTATTACAAAACAAGGGTTAATTAACATGTCACATATTATCCATATACTATGACCGACCAATTAAATACCAAATAAACTTAGGTAGGTCATACTAGCGAAGGAATTCCCCGTCTCTACCCTCCTAGTTTTTGTCACACATCTCAGTCAGGGATCATATCCCTAAGCTTTGATACCAAGTGTGACGCCCCCAAAACAGGTATACATCACCCATCTTGGGTCGCCAGATACAAGGTACTGAATACAAATACAACTTAATTATACAATAGTCGTGTAAAATATGATAAAACATAGGCTGTGAGTTTTAATACAATTATTTTCATCTAGACAATATCCACACTCAATGGAGTCCTCATTACATTTATTATCACACTATTTCACATAATAGTGAGGACTACTAATGCACCATCTAGCAGCATCACTCTGTTCCCCGACTAGTCCCAAATTTACGTTCTCATTTCAAGAGAGAAAAGTGAAAGAAAGGTGAGCTCAACTATCCCAGTAAGAAATATTATGACTAAGATAATGCAGAATAAATTATCATTAGCCTTCAATGGTGTTAAACTGATAAAATATAATAAACATCAAGTTTAACTACAGCGGAACAAGCAAACCATTAGAAGAGTCAAGCAGAGAATAAAATCTACTATCTTCTATGATTTAAAAGGTTTTTCATCACTTTTATCCCTGCTCCATGGCCAAGGATATTCATGTAATCATCAATGGTCATGACTATACCGAATAATCCCTAGTCATAATCATACCAACAACTGTCCACCAATGAACTACAGGCCAATGAGGACTTTTACCACATCATTCGTTACATTACGGTCATGATTATACCGAATAATCCCTGGTCATAATCATACCAAGTCCATCTATGCACGTAAGCCAAAGATGACTTTCAACATAATATAAGCATGAGGATGATGACAGTTCAATAAAACAAGTTCAAGAATAAATTTTAAAGATTTATAAGTTAATTTATCTTGAACTCAATAACGTCCAAATTGTCAACATGATACTGCTTTGTGTAGTAAAATTCAAGAATGCTTAGAAGAATATTACCATGAAAAGATACTGGATGAAGCGCAAATATCAAGGATATTCCACTAATTCCATGGAGTATAGAAGCCAAAACTTTAACCAACTGAGTATAATAGAATATATGAAACTACAAATAGATTTTCACCCGCCATGCGGTAATCCACGTATACAGATCATTTCCATAATTTAATAAGGAATGAATAGAAAGGATCATTCACCATGCATGTGGTAATCCACATAGATAGGTTATTCCAATAGAATAATAAAGAATGGAATAATAGAAGGATTCACCATGCGTGCGATAGACTGCACAAACAGGTTATTCCCAACAGAATAATAAATAATGGAACCAGGTCCGGCGTAAACGTATAGACAGGATATTCTGACAGAATAATAAATAATGGAACCAGGTCCGGCGTAAACACACAGACAGGATATTCCGACAGAATAATAAAGAACAGAATATTAGAAGAATTTCACTATGTATGCGGTACTTCGCATAAACAGGTTATTCCAACAGAATAATAATAATGGAATAACAGAAGAATTTCACCAAGTATGCAATACTTTGCATAGACAGGTTATTCCAACATAATAATAAAGAATGAAATAATAGAATAATTTCACCAAGTATAGGGTATCCCGCGTATACAGGTTATTCCAACAGAATAATAAAGAATGGAATAACAGAACTTCTCTTCACGAATAAGAAAGAAAGAATACCCCTTACGAGTACAACAAATAATATCCCCAACCTTAGAAGAAACTGGATATAGGAGTAGTGAAGTAGCAGAATACTTTTCTTCTTTTCTCTCTATAGTTTCTCTCTCAGAGTTTTCGGTGAATTAAGTAAGAAATAATAAAGGAATGAGCTTCTATTTATAGGAGAATGGACCTGAATAGTAACTAATTCATGAATGGTCCAGATTAATTTACTTTTAAACAGACGATCCATATTGGTTTACTATTAAAACTTAAAAGCAACAAATTTCATCTTGATTTACTATTAAAACTTTAAACCAAATGATCCATATTGATTTACTATTATAACTTTCCACCAGCGGTCCATATTGATTTACTATTATATCTTCAACCAAAGGTCTGAAAAATTAGTACATCGCCTCATGGAATAATATTGTACCAAAAAATGATTTGGACCGAAAAGAAATATATCTTATGGCTGAATAGTATCCCGTGAATAGTAACTCGTGAATAGTACTTATGAATAGTAACTCGTGAATAGTACTCCGACACGAAAAGTGCCCCGAATACCCGATTGAACAATATAACCTCCAGACATCAATTATTATCGAAATAAATGTCAATTTCCACTAACACAAATAATTCCAACACAATGGAACTATAAAATTCATCTTTACTCAACACGAACTTATTCATCATTAATATTATAATTCACAATATTTAACAACCAAGTCGTTCCTAGGAAAGAAGGGGCTTTTCGATAAGGATTTCTCCTTATTGGCGCGCAATTAGGTGACCAAACCTCTCCTTGACAGAACTTCTAGACTTTATCAATATTGCAAATGATAATATAAATAATATATCATATTATACAGATGATACTGTAACAATAATTGAATCAATAATATGAGAGATATGATGCAGCAATTACTGTAGCAATAATTGAGTATAACTGAGTGACTTCTCACGTAAGCATCAATAATCAATATCGTGTGCTACTATGCAACCACGCGTATTACTGTACTTTTACTACCGGGTAGTTCAACAGTTTTAACGGTAACACCTCCACCGTTATTTTTATAGAAAGATAATTTTTTCGTTTTCTAACTACGACAATACTTCCGTTGTGGGGTCCACCAATGATTGTGCCGTCGTACAATATTCCCTGTTAAAATGAATATTCCCCGACCAATCGAATATTTTATGACAACTTGCATACTTTGCAAAATTTATAAATACTACTCACAACTATAACATTATATCAAATCCACACCATATTATTAAAAAAAAAATTCGAGAAAAATTAAATCTTATTCATAAAATTCGGGGTCTCACACCTATACTATTACATAGGTAATCTACGGATTCACCTTAGCCTTCCTTTTATCCTTGCCGAATCCGTCGGTTTGTTCGGTCGTAGCTGCATTCATATGGTTCAAGCAAGAGTGAGCCTAACTAGCTCAGCAAGTAAAACAATTCTAGGAAAATAGCATGCTTGAGACATAGGAATCATATATCTTCAATAACTGAACAATAGTTACGAAGTACTATTGATAATTCAAAATAGCACTTCTTTTTCTTCAAAACATTTTACAAAAATAATATTCAGTAAAACATCAATTCTTGGTCCAAGACCATGAGCATTTCATAAGTACTTTGAAAAGGACATCCCGGCACGAAGTTCGTAAGTCCGGTATAGCTTACGAGCACATCTAGGTGATCAGCCTATAGTACTCTATGTTGATCAACACTACATTCATTAAATGTGTATACGTTTAAATTGTGGCAACCTCACGTTCCTGTCGTTTGACGACAAAACAATTTAGCATACTCAGTCTCCTTTTAAAACCCACAACAATATTAGTTTGGTAAATCATTGTCAATACTTGATAGATTATTATAAATCCACATGTCATAAGTCTAGCCGAAAGCATTGGCGTTGACTTCATTAGATATTAATTCATGCAAAGAATACATGAATCACAAAGACTTGTCCAGATCGAACTGGAACAAGGGTTAGAGTACTTGCCTTTAGCGTCTGTTACAGTTTATAACACGTGCACTTTAAGTCTTTAAGTCTCTACAGTAGATGATAACATCACATAACACATTAGGTCATGAATAAACATACATGGTTTCTAAAGAATCTTACCCTTCTTCTCAATCTAATTACGTATTAGATTTATTATTATTGGTTCTGGCTTTTCGTTAGGTCATTCTTACGTTCATATATAATTGAATTAACTTAACCCTAAGTGTTCATACTTAAGGCTTAATTATGTCTTAACAATGTTTCATTAAGATCCTTAATTAAGTGTTCATCAATTACTATTCATGTTCAACATGTAAACATTCTTTATTGTCTAGGTTATAAGGCTAGCGTTACGACGCCGACTATTACTCTTGGTGCCGCGTTGCGGCGTCACATGTATCTACTAGAAACCCGGACTCGGTGCTGCGGCGCGAGTCCCTTTGTTAAAGGTCGCGCTGCGATATGAGTCTCCAGGGACTGAGGCTTGCTTTGGCGCTGCGTCACCGATCATTAAGCTTGGAGTCGCGGCGCGGCGCGGACTCTGTGCCACAAAAAATTTTGGCAAACTTTTTGAATTGTGAGATTCCCGGGCTCGTAACTTCTTCGTTATAAGTCCGAATTGGCTCGTTCAAGAGCGTACGGTTCACAAATCACATATTCTATGTGTTCATGAAAGAATTTTATCTATTCGACTTTGTTTGCTAAAAATTCACCTATTAGTCAATTTTTAACAAAAACGATAAACGTTCGTGAACGTTCAACACTCGCTTCTTCTTTCTAAGTCAAAATTCGGCCATTTTTGAGCTCTCAAATCTATCATTCCAAATACAACTTGTCTCCATTGAAAGCCTACGTTTCCAAGTTCAAACACAAAATACGAATTCCATTCCGAGAATTTCACGAATTCAACGATTATCGTCCAATCGTGTGAATTCTGACAAAACTATATTATTAACTATTTTTTCATCATTCCAAATGGATTCATTTCAATATCTAGACATCTCAACTTACATGATACAACAACTTATATTCAAATTAGGTTATGGTTTATTTCTTATGAATTCATAACTTAATAATTTCTATCATACAAGACTTTCATTTCCTTATAACTTTCTCTTAATTAAGTCATTTAAGCTACATGCTTACATCTTATTATTCATACAAACTTCTTAAGTTAATCATATGATGAGTTCATATGTGTATTCTATAAGTTCATAACTTGTTTAGGTTCAAGTTACTTATTCATAACTTATTCGGCTCAAGTTCATTGCTTAACCACTTCTCATATGTTCTTAGCATATAAGTTCATTAGGTTACACTTCTCTTATCACCCTACTATGATAGAGATGGAAGATATAATTATGAGAAGAGCCTTACCCTTGATGAACTAGTACTTCTTCTTCTTGGAAAATCTAGTAATGGAAGTTAAGCTTCAAAGTGCTTATTAGCTCTAACAAATAAGTTGTTTGTGTATTGGATGAAAACTAACAACCAACGAATGAATTCAAGGGATTTTTATTTACAGAGTTTTCAAAGCTAGGGCATAATGGTCATTAAGACCATCCACGTCCTTAACTAACCTCCTTACTATTCCTTCCTTAATCCCTAAGTAATCTTGGCCATCATTCTTCATTCTTGCCCATCACTCAAAGTTCTTGCCCACTACTTCACCCATGGGTTGCCCCATGGATCCTATTTAGTTAAGGGATCAAATCTTGGGCTTGGTTGTAATCAACTAATCTATTTCTTGTGGGCTTGTATTCATTTAGCTTGGGCTCCATATTATTAATCACTTGGGCTAAACCTTAGTTCATCTTGGGCTTGCCCCTTAAAGCTTATGGACTTGCACTTCATACACAATCCACAAGTTTAATTCATTATAAATTAATACATAGCCTTCTTGAATTAAGTCCGCATTCGAAATATTGTGTTTTCCATACTTAGATTATTATTACATAATCCATCTCGCTTTGATATTATAACGTTGGGTATTTCTCGAAAGTTCAAAAATAATTCCCGAGCGATAAACGGTGAATAGTGTTTTTTGTAAAATTTCTCAAAAAGCTTTTATTTTCGTCCTGGAAATTCAAACACTTTAATTCTCTCACGTGGTTCACATACTACGATGTTCCGACGCTTCTAGGTTATAGAACGACATTCATCTTGCTAACACATAATAATAATAAATAATATTATTTTATTCATTATAAACGTATTTACAAATGGTTCAATTTTTTGGGGCGTTACATTTTCTCTCTCCCAATCTATATATAACACTTGTATGCAATGTATTTGGCTGAGAAAGGGTTGAATTGATGGAGTTTTTTAGCACATGGGGTTGTTAGATTAGGTCACCCACTCCCACACTTGTCAAAAATCCACATGTTAGCTTCAATAATGCACAAAAGTGTATTTTAGTCTTTTGGCTTATGATTTTAATGGCAGAAGTATAACCTTGGCAAACCCTTAGGGTTTAACCCTAAGGTTTTCCAAAAATTAGTTTTATAGAATTTCAATATAGGGTTTTAAAAAAAAATTAACTTTCTAATTTTGCAAATTAGGGTTTCTTAATCGTGTTTAAATTCCTAATTACATAGATCATGAAAATTAGATTTAAGGTCCACTTATTAACATTAAACTTTATAATTTAGCAATTCGAGTTTTCCCAATTTGACAATTAGGGTTCCAAATATAGCACTACAATTGGCCTTTAGCAACGATTTTTCGGGCAACGACTTTATAAGTCATTGCTAAAAGTATATGTTTAGCAACGAAATTTGTCCTTCGTTGCAGATTGTGTCAGGCTTTCACTTTTTTCAACGAAATTCATAAGACGTTGCAATATTTCGTTGCTAATTCATTGGCGGGAAAAAATTTCGTTAGAAATTCGTTGCAAAATTTTCGACCACTTCATTTTCCGTCATCGTGGGCAACAAAGGTTTTTTTGTTGCTAAAAATAGGGCTTTAGCAACGATTTTTTAGGCAACGACTTTATAAGTCGTTGCCAAAAATGTATGTTTAGCAACGAAACATGTCCTTCATTGCAGATTGTGTCAGGCTTTCACTATTTGCAACAAAATTCATAAGTAGTTGCAAAATTTGGAAACAAAATTCGTTAGAAATTCGTTGCAAAATTTCTAACCACTTGATTTCTACTCATCGTGGGCAACGGAAATTTTTTTGTTGCTATATTTCGTTGCCTAATACATACCACATTCATTGGAAACAATTTTAATTTTCGTTGCATATTTTATACAACTTTTTGCAACGAATATTAATATGTTGCCTTAAATTAAGATGATACTACGTTTGGATAAACCTGTTAAGTTAAACAAAATTAAAATTCCAAATAAATTGCAACTCAGACATGACTTTACATCGAAAAATTAAAGCCTTAGAGGCCAAGGAATTCTATAATGGTGGAACCATTCATCTTACATCAGACATTATAGGAATTCTATAATGGTGGAACCATTCTGTTTGATTCAACAATCTTGGAGTTACAAAATATTATACTCTCTTCTTCATTCCATGAAAATAATTTTTATTTAATTAATTTATAAATATTAAAGTTATATTTTTATTTTATAAAAATTCCTAACGACTACAATGGTTAGTTTAAGAGTGTGATATGATAATAAAATGATAACGATAAACTTGAGAATATATTATATATTTTATATTACTATCAAAGAAAATAAAAGTAGATTCTTTTTTTTAAAAAAAATATTTTTCTTTTAGAAATGATATTTTTTTTTGTAGAACAATTGAAATTCCCCTCTTTCAAATTCCCTTTTTCTTGACTTTTAAATTTTTTATAAGCAAATATTAATTTCTCTTTATATCTTGAATTATAGGGTGTTGACCTACTGACGTGGCACACGCGGCGCCTACGTGGCAGGCCTGACGTGGTATTTAATATTGTAATTTGACACATGTCCGCTGCTGACGTGGCGTCTTTTGAATTTTTTTTCCTAAAAATTGCCTCTCCAAATATTTGAACTCGCAACCTCACATTTAGAATTTTGGTCATATGACCACTTGAGCAACATGAGTCAAGTGTTAATCTTTTGCAAGGTTTAATATTTATATCAAAACATGAGATTTCTCACATATATTCATTTCTTCTCCTTCACTACATACCATAACTAATAATAATAATAATAAGAATAAGAATAAGAATAATAATAATAATAATAATAATAACAATAATAATAATAATAAAAATAAAAATAAAAATAAAAATAAAAAAAATAAAAATAAAAAAATAAAATAAAAATAAAATAAAAATAAAATAATAATAATAATAATAATAATAATAATAATAATAATAAGAATAATAATAAGAATAAGAATAAGAATAAAAATAAGAATAAGAATAAGAATAAGAATAAGAATAATAACAACAACAATAATAATAATAATAATAATAATAATAATAATAATAATAATAATAATAATAATAATAATAATAATAATAATAATAATAATAATAATAATAATAATAAGAATAATAACAACAATAATAATAATAATAATAATAATAATAACAATAAGAATAATAATAACAATAATAATAACAATAATATAATAATAATAATAATAATAATAATAATAATAATAATAATAAAATAATAATAATAAAATAATAATAATAACAACAACAACAACAATAATAATAATAATAATAATAATAATAATAATAATAATAATAATAATAATAATAATAATAATAACATTAATAATAACATTAATAATAATAATATATATTTAGTTTAATGTGGATATTTAAGATGGGTATATATATATATATATATATATATATATATATATATATATATATATATATGGTAATAGAATTTAAGCTACCAACCGAGCCAATCTAATTTATTAGTTAACTAAATTACCGCCATAACTTGTAGCGGTAAACAGCACATGAGCAAATGAGTAAATGAGGGGCGAATGAGTAATTTCTCATGTCGCTACAACCTGTAGCGGTAGGGGGAAATCTATTTCAATCTGTGTCTTCCAATGTTGCAATCAACGGTATAGATTATGGTTGTTGAAATAGAACTCATGACAACCGATTGCCAAGCATGTTAGTTCCGGAATAAGGTGTTTTAATATTTTTTTTAAAGTGGCGTTGGTTACCTTTCTGATTTTTGGCCAAAAAAGAAAATCCAAAAATTCAACGCCATTTCAAATGGGTTCAATAATTTTTCTCAAATTAGTTTTTAATATTGAAGTTTTTATTTTTTTAAAAATATTCGTTTAAAAATATAATCCTATCATATGATAGTGAAAACAGCACGACCAAATCCAAATCCAAATCCAATACAGAAACATCCTATTTTAGTCCGTCTGAAGTTTTGGAATAAGGTGTGACATAGGCCAAATTGTTAAAGGCCCTAACATAATAAATAACTAACTATTTTGATGTGGCCCATTTGCACTGCATTACCTCACCTGAATAGACCCTAGGACATTCCCCATCAGTAGACAAACCCTTCTCCGTCGTAAGCATAACAGTTTCGGCGTCGATTGAACCCCCAAATAATCGGCCTAGCAAGGTTCGATGGGGAGAGCTTGACGAAGAAGATGGAGAGGACTTGGACTTTGTTTTGCCGCCGCACCATGTACAGGTTCAACGATGATGGAAAATAAGGTCAAAATCACCACCACAACTTACATGTGAGACCCCAGATTTTATGAATAAATATTTAATTTTCTCGAAATAATTTTTTAATATTATAGTGTGGATTTGATATAATGTTATAGTTGTGGATAGTATTTATAAATTTTGCAAAATAAACAAGTGGTTATATAATATTCGATTGGTCAGGGAATATTCGTTTTAACAAGGAATATTGTACGACGACACAATCATTGGTGGACCCCACAACGGAAGTATTGTCGTAGTTAGAAAATGACAAAATTATTTTTTTATAAAAATAACGGCGAAGGTGTTACCGTTAAAACTGTTAAACTACCCTTAGTAAAAGTACAAGATGTCTGGCGTGGTTCGTATAAGTAGCACACGGTATTGATTATTGATGCTTACGTGAGAAGTCACTCAGTTATACTCAATTATTGCTACAATAATTGTTGCATCATATCTCTCATATTATTGATTCAATTATTGTTACAATATCATCTGCATAATATGTTATATTATTAAATCAATAATTGAGACGACAAAATTATTCATATTATTATTTGCAATATTGACAATGACTAGAAGTTCTGTCAAGGAGAGGTTTGGTCACCTAATTGCGCGCCAATAAGGAGAAATCCTTATCGGAAATCCTCCTCTTTCCTGGGAACGACCTGGTTGTTAAATATTGTGAATTATAATATTAATGATGATTAAGTTCGTGCTGATTAAAGATGAATTTTATAGTTCCATTGTGTTGGAATTGTTTGTGTTAGTGGAAATTGACATTTGTTTCGATAATAATTGATGTCTGGAGGTTATATTGTTCAATCCGGTATTCGGGGTACTTTTTGTATCAGAGTTACTATTCATGAGTTACTATTCACGAGTTACTATTCACGGGGTACTATTCACCTATAAGATATATTTCTTTTCGGTCCAAATCATTTTTGGGTACAATATTATTCCATGAGGTGATGTGCTAATTTTTTAGACCGTTGGTTGAAGAAATAATAGTAAATCAATATGGACCGCTGGTGGAAAGTTATAATAGTAAATCAATATGGATCGTTGGTTTAAAGTTTTAATAGTAAATCAGTATGGACCGTTGATTTAAGTTTTAATAGTAAACCAATATGGACTGTCCGTTTAAAAGTAAATCAATCTGGACCGTTCATGAATTAGTTACTATTCAGTCCATTCTCCTATAAATAGAAGCTCATTCCTTCATTATTTCTTACAAATTCACTGAAACTCTAGACAGAGAAACTACGGAGAGAAAGAAGAAAAGTATTCTGCTACTTCACAACTCCAATATCCAGTTTCTTCTAAGGTAAGAGATATTATTTGTTTTACTCGTAAAGGGTATTATTTCTTTCATATTCATAAAGAGAACTTCTGTTATCCCATTCTTTATTATTCTGTTGGAATAACTTGTCTGTGCGATCTATCGCATGCCTGGTGAATTCTGTTGTTATTCCATTCTTATTATTCTGTTGGAATAACCTGTTTATGTGAAGTACCGCATACATGGTGAAATTCTTCTAATATTTCGTTCTTTATTATTATTCGCGGAATATCACATGCGTGCGCTTACGCTTGGGATTTGGTTCCATTATTTATTATTACGCCGGAATATCACATACGTGTGTTTACGCTAGACACCGGTTCCATTATTTATTATTCTATCGGAATATCCTATGTGCATGCATTTATGGGATTGGTTCCATTATTTATTATTACATTTGGGAATAACCCGTCATGCATGCTATATCGCATCGCAAGGTGAATCATACGTTATTCCATTCTTTATTATTCGTTAGAATAACTTTATGTGGATTACCACATGCATGGTGAATGATCCTTTGTATTCATTCCTTATTAAATTGTGGAAATGATCTGTATACGTGGATTACCGCATGGTGGGTGAAAATCCATTTGCAGTTTCATATAGTCTATTATACTTAGTTGGTTAAAGTTTTGGCTTCTATACTCCATGAAATTAGTGGAATATCCTTGATATTTGCGCTTCATCCATTATCTTTTCATGGAACTATTCTTCTGAGCATTCTTGAATTTTACTGCATAAAGCAGTATCATGTTGACAATTTGGAAGTTATTGAGTTCAGGATAAATTAACTTATAAATCTTTAAAATTTATTCTTGAACTTGTTTTATTGAATTGTCATCATCCTCATGCTTATATTATGTTGAAAGTCATCTTTGGCTTACGTGCATAGATGGACTTGGTATGATTATAACCAGGGATTATTTGGTATAATCATGACCGTAATGTGACGAATGATGTGGTAAAAGTCCTCATTGGCCTGTAGTTCATTGGTGGACAGTTGTTGGTATGATTATAACCAGGGATTATCCGGTATAGTATTGACCATTGATGATTCCATGAATATCCTAGGCCGTGGAGCAAGGATGATTCGATTTTATTTATTAAGCTGAGTCTCAGCGATAAAAGTGATGAAAAACCTTTTAAATCATAGAAGATGGTAGATTTTATTCTTTACTTGACTCTTCTAATGGATTGCTTGTTCCACTGCAGTTAAACTTGATGTTTATTATATTTTATCAGTTTAACACCGTTGAAGGCTAATGATATTTTATTCTGCATTATCTTGGTCATAATATTTCTTACTGGGCTAGTTGAGCTCACCCTTTCTTTCACTGTTCTCTTCAGGAAATGAGAACATAGCTAGGACTAGTCGGGGAACAGAGTGATGGTGCTAGATGGTGCATTAGTAGTCCTCACTATTCTGTGAAATAGTGTGATAATAAATGTAATGAGAACTCCATTGAGTGTGAATATTGTCTAGATGAAAATAATTGTATTAAAACTCACAGCCTATGTTTTGTCGTATTTTACACGACTATTGTATAATTAAGTTGTTTTTGTATTCAATACCTTGTATATGGCGACCCAAGATGGGTGATGTATACCTATTTTGGGGGCGTCACAGTCGGTATCAAAGCTTAGGGATATGATCCCTAGCTGAGATGTGAGATAAAAACAAGGAGGGGAGAGACGGGGAATTCCTTCGCTAGTATGACCTACCTAAGTTTATTTGGTATTTAATTGGTCGGTCAGGGTATATGGATAATATGTGACATGTTAATTAACCCTTGTTTTGTGGCAGTATTTGAAAATGGCATCCAAAAATGTTGGGATAAGCAATGAAGCACATGAGACCGTTGAGTCACCAATGATCAATATCCAGGATAATGTGCAATAGAAAGACAATAATCCTCAGGTAAACAATAACACCGATGAAATGATGAACGATGGGATGTTCAGAGGCTTTATGCAATTCATGCAACATCAGGTGAGAGAGACTAATGTTCATAATACAGGTGGAAACAATGGCAACCCATGGTCGGTTACCGCTAAGCAGTTCAAGGAGCTGGGACCACCGAAGATTTTGGGAAAGCCAGAACCACTTAAGGCGGAGACATGGTTAAAGCAGATCACCAAGATATTTGATGTCTTGGGATGCTCCGAGGAGCAAAAAGTTCCCTTTTCCACCTTTATGTTGCGTGAAGAGGCAGATTACTTGTGGGAATCTGTAAAACGTACCCAGCCTGACGCACTCAAGATGTCTTGGGAGAAGTTCCAAGAGCTGTTCAATGACAAGTACTTTCCCGAAAGCATTCGTCACATGAAGGACGTGGAGTTTATCAAGTTGGAACAAAATAATATGACCGTGTCACAGTACGAGGCTAAGTTTGCCGAGTTATCCTGATTTGCATCCCATTTGGTCGATATTGAGGAGCGAATGACGCAAATGTTTCTAAGAGGTTTGAAACCCGTTATACGTCAATACCTCATTTCTCACAAACTTTGTTTATATTCAGATGTTGTGAATGTGGCTCATTTATTGGAGCGCGATAATGATTCAGCACAACCAAAAGGTAACGACCAACAACACGATAATAATCGTACCGGTGGCAATGGTCATCGGAACAATGATAACCATCGTGGGGGAAATTATCACGCCAAGATAATAGAAGTGGAAATTTAAAGAAGAGAAGGTTCAATAATGATGGAAAGACAACAGCACCAGCACCTGTTAAGGAAGGAGAACGACTGTCGGTCGTATGCGGAGGGGAGGGAAATATTAGTCCAAACTGCGTGATGCAGTCCAAAGCATGTTACAATTATGGAAAAGAAGGTCACTTAGTCCAATTTTGTCGTGCACCAAAGTCAAGTCCAGCTGGGATAGTGATGCCAAAGGATGTCCCAGACAAGCCAAAGCCGGTAGTTTAAGAGAGAGCATTTTTTTTGACAAGGAACCTGAATAAAATTATCACGGGTAAGTTAATCATAAACTCTTGCGAAGTCTATACCGTGTTAGATACCGGTTCTACGCACTCTTTTATTTCACCTAGTTGTGTTCAATGTTTGAATTTAACTATGGAGAAGTTAGATTTTGATTTATCTGTTGAAACTCAGTTGGGAGAAACCTTCGTTACCTCCACTATTTATAAATCTTGTTCAAATCAACACTTTCACGTTACCTGTCGATCTTATCTCTTTGAAAATACTTGCCTTTGATGTGATTTTAGGAATCGATTGGTTAACTACTCATCATGCTTTTCGTAAGGTTGTTAGCTTTCATATTCCTAACCAACCTGTTATGCGAATCCAAGCAACCAAACCCCTAAATTCAATCATTGTCATATCAAGCCATAAGTAAAGAGCACCGGTCCTTTCGTTGATGACTTCCTTGTGTGAAATGCACCGAAGCCAGACTTTCTGTAGGCGACGTCGTGAATGACGATGGCAAGTTGATAGGTATTAATGTCATGTACTATCCAAGTCTTGGATGAGGGTCACAGTTTTGAATGATATTTCTATTGTTAATAAATTTCCTGACGTATTCTTGAAGACTTCTGAGCCTACCCCTAGAGCGTGAAATCGAATTTTGTATTGACCCCAGTACAAAACCCATTTCTTAAACCCTTAAATATTTTCTTCACCTAAAACGAACGTAACATGTTCCAAAGACGTTGACTCGAGCTGTTGAAGTTTACGATCGCACCATTCAATACCATCGTAGGAAAAACGAATGTGGTAGCTGACGCGTTGAGTAGAAGATCGTATGCGTTTACGAGTGCGATGTTGTTAACACAAAAACCTATTTCGTATAACTTACAAATGTTCAAGATAGAGTTAAAGACTCTAAGGACCCACGTGGTGATATCAAATATACGAGTAAAATCGACTTTAATCGATAAAGTTAAAGCCGTGCAAGCTACATACTGAGAGCTGATGAATGTGAAGAAGAAGGTTCAAGAGGGCGTTATTCTAGAAGCAAGAATTGATGAAGAGAGGAAATCTCAACCCTTGAATTTATTGGCCCATTTGAAATCCTTGATCGAGTAGGAACTGTGGCCTATAGACTCATTTTACCGTCAAGTATGTCGCGTGTTCATAACATTTTTCACGTATCGATGTTACGTAAATATATAGACGACCTGAACCACATTATTGAATTAAAACTAGACGAGATAGCAGAAGATTTAACGTATGAAGAGTACGTGTTAAAATCTTGGATAAGAAGGATCGTATTCAACACTCAAAGGTTATACCTCAAGAGTTAGAATCTGAAATGAAGTCAAGATACCCTCACCTCTTCAACATACCAGGTACGTACGTAAATTTTGAGGGCGAAATTCCATAAGGAAGGGAGATTGTGAGACCCCAGATTTTATGAATAAATATTTAATTTTCTCGAAATAATTTTTTAATATTATGTTGTGGATTTGATATAATGTTATAGTTGTGGATAGTATTTATAAATTTTGCAAAAGTAAGCAAGTGGTTATATAATATTTGATTGGTTCAGGGGAATATTCGTTTTAATGAGGAATATTGCAGCGACAACTTTAATCAGACATTTCCCAAAATTGGTATACATCACCTAATTTGAGTTGCCAAATACATGGTACAAAATTCAAATACAACTTAATTATACAACAATCGTGTAAAATACGACTAAATATATGCTGTGAGTTTTAATACAAATATTGTCATCTAGACAATATACAAACTCAATGGGGTCCTCATTATATTTATTATCACACTATTTCATAGAATAGTGAGGACTACTAATGCTATTATCTGGACCATCACTCTGTTCCCCGACTAGTCCCTGCTACGTTCTCATTTCCTGAAGAGAACAATGAAAGCAAAAGGGTGAGCTCAACTAGCCCAGTAAAAAATATTATGACTAAGATAATGCATAATAAATTATCATTAGCCTTCAACAGTGTTAAACTGATAAAATATGACAAACATCAAGTTTAACTGTAGCGGAACAAGCAATTCATTAGAAGAGTCAAGTAGAAAATAAAATCTACTATCCTCTATGATTTAAAAGGTTTTTTATGACTTTTATCGCTGAGACTCATCTTAATAAATAATCCACATCATCCCTGCACTATGGCCAAGGATATTCATTAGTATCACAACCACAAATTATCCATGTACCACTGATAAGTGGATTTTTTATACACTTATCCGGTATCTTTTACTTGAATTAGTTGTTTATATTCATGTGTCTTAGTTACTTTTCATGCATTTTGTGTTCATTTTGTAGGTTATACATTGGGGAGGGATGTGAGCGATTATTGGTAAGGAAAAGCAAAGAAAATCCAAAGAAAAGGCAATCCGGACATCATTTGGGCTTTCATGTTACTTCATGTTCTTGGTTTGGAACTTGGACTACATTGTATAGTGTCTTCGTAGCTTTCCGGAACATCTTGAATCGCTCTAATCAGAGTTCAGATGCAAGAGTTATGATCGTTGTACCAACGGACGTCAAACTTCGCTGTTTTGGTTAGCCATTTTCATAGCAGTCCCTTCCAGCTCGATTTCAACCTTCATCCGGCCCGAATTTCTCAATCATCAAAGAATACAAGTTGTAGAGATCGTCTATATCTTCGATTTGATAGGTGGCATGCCCCGTAACTCTTTCCGGATCAAAAGTTATGGCAATTTTACTAAAGCACACCGCAGAATGAGAAAATCACCACAGCAGGTGTGCCTGAATCCGTGCGGCGCATGCGACTTCTGAGAGCAAAAAAGACGCGATTTTAGCTTTCCATGGTAGCGTAACTTAACTCAAAGCCAAATCTGCTGCCTTGCCGTATGATGACTTAAATCTTTGACAATGACTTTTCATTAAATAGTGCAATTGAAGCGTAATTGAGAGGAAGATTGAATTAGGGCTTATATATTAGACATATTTTTATCATATAAAGAATTTCCACACCTTGGGGGCTGAAAGCTATTGTTTTCTTCTCTATTTAATTTCAATAATAGAATAGAGTAGATTAATGTAGGTATTTTCTAGAGTTGATTGGATTGGAGACTTGAAGCAATTGGAAATCATTTGAGATTCAACCTTGGCTCAAGAGAATAGATTTGCACTACAATTCTCTATCCTTATTCTCTCTTTGATTGCTTATTGTATCTCATGACGTGTCTTCAATATGTGGATAATAGCATTAATTCAATTATGACTTAACTTCTATTCTGAGATTGCAATGAATTCTATGGATTAGTTATTTCTGATATGTTTCATTGTTAGCCTTATTGATTTCTATGGATTTGTCTATTAAGATTCATGCTTAATTGCGTAGTTGATTGGCCATCAATTACTGTGATAACCCATATGAACTTGAAAGACGAAGTATGGGTTTAGATCTGATGTTGATAGCTTATGATTGTATATTCTACGTTGTGATGGGATGTATGATTTGTGCTTAGGATAGACATATACCTAAGCACCACTTGTAGTCAATTGAGAACTTAGAATTAAACCCTGATTATTTGTAAATCACATAGACATATAGTGATTGTCGACGTCGGGATTTTTCAGTGTCCCTTTCCGTTACTTGTTCTTTGGTATTCTCATTTTAGGTGAGATTTTTTTGAAAAAACAAGTGAAAAAGGTCCGACATGTATGATGTCGACGATGGATCGTTAAGAGTCGCCATTGGTTTTTTAAATGGTTGTACCAACACAACCGAGAAAAGGTTTGCACATTGACCCAAATGATGTGACATTGTTAATAAATTAAGATTGAAACCGAGATTCATTAGGGTCCGGGGACTTGGTTATGCGGGGAGAAGGTGTTAGGCACTTCAACATCCGTGTTACCACGGTGACCGCCTCTTTTCAAGAAACTATTATCTGAATGTGTGTGTGGGTCGATGTCTTTGTTATATGGAAGTTGTGCGAGGCCTCGTTCGAACCTATATATTGTGGTATGAATTTATGTAAAAATTGAGGTTTTAACAAGATATGGCGGTGATGTTTTATAAAAGAGGTTTCTCAAACCCTTATGCTCAATAGGAATTGAGACATTTTACACTCCCATTTTTATTAAGTGAGTAATTTGAATTGATTTTATTTGTGAATAATGCGAGGCATCCGTATGAAAATAATATATAAAAAAATAATGCCGCTTCCTCGTGGGTATGGAAACCATCGAGGAAATTCAAACACCATGAGAATAATTTACAAGTTGCTTACAATTTGAAAATGTCCATCATGGGAACAAGAATCTAGATCCGATAGTGAATCTGTGATCACATGATTCTAAGCGACTAAGATACCACAATTTGTATGAAAGCGGTAAGCAAGTATATATATAAAAGGCTGTAAATATATATACTGAGACATGATCACCAACCACGAAGCACCTCCATGGGGATCAAAATGTAAATAAAGTCAGAAAGCTATCAACCGCCACAGAGGAAACTCCAAAGTGGGAATGAAAGCGTAAATAAAGTCAGTAAATACGATTGGCCAACCACGAAGAAAACTCAAAGGACGAAAGTAAATATATATATATATATATATATATATATATATATATATATATATATATATATATATATATATATATAAAAGCATTAAACGCATATAGGATGTAAAATCTGGGCTCATCGAATGAGTTTGACCACGATTCATATATATATATATATATATATATATATATATATATATATTAAAAGCGGTAAAAGCTCGGGGCATCAAGTTCAGGCTCATGAACAAGGTTCGACATACGATTCATATATATAAATGTATATATATAGAAAAGCAAGTAAACTCTCGCATCAAGTGCAGGCTCAATCGAGGCATAACTCGATAATGTTTGTCAATATATATATATATATATATATATATATATATATATATATATATAGATGGAATGAAACCACGGAATGAGAAGTCCAAAGGCAAAAAGCATCAACACGACTCTCAGCGTGTAGAAGGGTGTGTACAAAGATGAAGAGAAAGACTCTAAAGTGTGTGAGAAGGCTTACAATTGACTGCTAAAAAAGGCTTCTATATCTTTATAGTGGATAAACACCGGCTTTAATGGGTACAAAAGGGCTATATATGAGCTCACAGGTGTTTGAAAGTGGGAAATACATCAGATGAAAGCGAGCGAGGAGAGGTGTGCGAGGGTTCCCGTCTTTTCTCTTAGAAAATCAGCACCCCAAGCCCTCTATTTATAGGCATATGAACCGCGGGTGTACCTGCGGCTGAGCCGCAGGTGTACCAGAGGCAACCCGGGTTTGTCGGGTCAGGTCGTCTCGAAGTACGTGCGCTCAAGCATTGTAATGTCCACTCAGTTTTTCAGAAGTGCAATTCGGACATCCGTTTAAGGTATACAGGACCTATTTCGGACCGTCGTTGTCGAGAGTTGTACGATGGCATGGGATTAGAGTTTGTACGAAGTCATTGAAGATGGGACGATGCCCTTCGGTCTTTAAGCTTCAACTTTCATCCGTTACCCTGCACAATATTCACTCGGGATTGGTTAGCCTTGTGGGACATTGTTACATAGAGACTTGACATGGCATCGTGTTTGACGAGATGACGATGTTGCCCCTCACCGGTGTTATCGCCGGATTGGGTTGATCATGAGACGTTGCTCGAGACTTATTTGAGATTGAATTTCACGCAATTGTTGAAGGTCCTCATTGTCATCTTTGAGGTGTGCCTGTCTTCCCGATGTTATTGTCGGGTTGGTGCAATGTATCTCGTTGTGAGTGCCGAGATTGAAGCTGGTCGCATTTGAAACAAACATTTCTGGGGTTATCACCGAAACTGCATTCCTTGGGGTTACCACCAAGGTTGGTAGCTATTCCCATGGTTGGAACTGAGACTGAATATCTCGGGGTTGTCTCCAAGTTTAATCGGTCTTCTCCGGTGTGTGTTCCGGTATTGGCTCTGCATGCCTCGGGGTTATCTCCGAGGTTGAAATCGTTACTCCCAGATTGCGATCCGGGGTTGATGCTAAACTTTCGGTATAATCCAGTATGGATTTGGATTGTCTTTCAGGTTTCTCTCTTAAAAGATGAATCTGTCCTCCTGCAATGTTAGTAACAGTAGTACAGCAAATTTCGAGTGTCTACAGTGATTTAGGTAATGTGGGTGTTCATGTGTATTCTATCAATTGTGGATTATATGTGATATGGGTATGGTGCATTGAAAGATGGCTATACTTTACTTTAGTGTTCTCGACTAACAAATCAGTACAATTAGTTTGGCTTAACATGAAATGTATGGATTTGAATGAGTCAATAGATGAAATTGTAATCTCAGGTCTTCGTTATCTAGTCTCACTCTAGAAGTAGTTAGGTTTATTTAATTTCATAGTTTAAATATAAAATATATTGTCATT
Organism: Panax ginseng; assembly: GCA_020205605.1. Taxonomy (NCBI): domain Eukaryota; kingdom Viridiplantae; phylum Streptophyta; class Magnoliopsida; order Apiales; family Araliaceae; genus Panax; species Panax ginseng. Next base: position 41,920,468 of record CM035127.1, on the reverse strand, counting down.
TGTTTAAATAAGGCTGAAATGGTTATGGGTTAATGCTTGGTAAACTTTATTAGTTAATTCCCTGTGGATCGATACTCGACTTACTCTGTATTACTTGTTGACGCATGTATACTTGCATGAGTTAGAGCTCTTTTATTAGTCTTAAAAAAGAGGCAACAAGTTTTTGGCGCCGTTGCCGGGGAATTATTTTAATAATTTTTGCCACATTAATTTCAATCAAATTAGTCTAAATTTAAACATTTTATTTTATTTTATTTTATTTTAATTCTCTTCCTATATTTCTCTCTTTTCAGGTACCATGGGTGACTTTTCTTATCAAGGGCCTTATGCAAATAGGATTCAACGAGGACACAAGAAGCCGAAGGACTCAATGTCAGAGTTGGACAACTACAGTTTGGGGGTGATTACCTCAACAACTATGTTTATCCCAATTATCCTCAAGGTTGGGGGTATCACCCAGATTCTGAATGGAGTTATAACTATCGAGACCAATCTTGTCATAAGTCCAACACATCCATCGAATTTTCATATCCACCTCAATGCAACAAGAAGAAAATTCAAGGTTGAAGAAAGTCATGTCAAACAGCATAGCAGACCATGAAGAGATGATGATGAGTCAGGAGTTATCAAGCCAAAATCTTAACAAACAGATGGAACAACTCATTAACTCCTCAATGAATGGTCCTCAATACATGGATTTCGAAACTGAGAAAGATGACTCAAGATTGGAGGATTTGTGGTTCAAATTTGTAGCATCAACTGAGAAGAAGATGATTGAGCAAGAGAGGTCAATTCAAAATCTTGTAATCGAGATGGATCTAATGTTCAAGCCTTGAACAATTGCCTCCAAACAATTGGTCTTATATGACTGGACGATGAAACCGATGGAGAGCCGAAGTGTGCATGCCACGGAATGAACCGAAAGGAGTGGACATAGAGGAGACAAGCTGGGGTATGGAAAATGAAGAACATGGTGACTTATAATACCCCAAGTGCCTTCTCGATTAGAGTTGAAAAATTGGTGAAATTTTCACACCCATGTCCCCTGGTAGTCACATCCAAAGCAAGAATTTTTTGCGATTATGAGGCCTCTTACAAAACAAGTAGAAATGAGGAAGAGATAATAGAAGAAGAAAATCTTGTTATATCTGTCATGCCTCAATGCAAAAATCTATTCACAGATACAATGGGAGAAGCACCTGGCATTGCAGTGGAACTAGGGACATCATGTACAAGAAATATGCTAGGTGACTTCAATCCGAAGACTCTCATGATGGGGAACCTACCAAAGCACATAGCGGTTCTAATGGATGGAGGGTTCTTATATTATCGTAGAGAAATTGGATAGCGGTGTCAAGAAAAGAGTCCAGCTAACGGACTATAAACCGAGCGCTAGATGGGAGGCACCCCATCCAATCTTTCTCCCTCCTTGTTTAATTCTAATTTACATTTCCATATTTAGTAGATGTTAGATAATGGTAAGTATTAATAATGGTTTGATTGTTTCTCCTCTCAGGTTTAATCCAATTCTTCGCAAGCATTCGAGGATCAAATCAAGTCAAAAATCAAAGCGCCAGAGATAGGTCGCATGCACCACGCTCAACTACAAGTTAAACACTGCTGTGTGCATGTGAGAGTTCAATCACAAAAAAAATGCTGAATTTTTATAATTTTCTGACTCAAGCATTCGGACAGTTAGAAGCCCACACTTAGTCTCAAACTATAGAATATCTCAAACTTAGCCATCCCCTGATATACCATCGGATCATGAGGAGGCGAACGGAGATGACATTGCCACTTAGGGGAGTATTCTTTCACTTTTAATTACAATGAGGGCATTGTTTATTTTAAGTTTGGGGGTATTGGGTTGTAGTAAGTAGTTGTTGCATATATTTAGTTGCATATAGTTCGATTGCATGTTTAAGTTGCATAGTAGGGGTATTTTAGTTGTTGCATATAGTTTGATTGCATGTTTAAGTTGCATAGTAGGGGTATTTTAGTATGAATTTTTTTTTATTAGTGTTCTTTTCTCTTGATTACTTAGTATGTGTTTAGTTGCATAACATTGCATAATCCCAGGCTTTTAGTTAGTTGAATTCTAATTTGGCCAATGATGACGTAGAAATTTGATAGATTTTTGAATTTAGTGGATATCTTGAGCTTAGTTATAATTTTATCTGAGGATATAATTCATGCTTCTTTGTTTAGATGTTACTGTGTAGTACGACAATGTTCTATTTGCTTGTTGGTTAAGATTAGCATGCTTGTCCATTGAGAGGAAAATGTTGCTTTTAATGATAGAATTGTGTAGGAAGTGAGTAATGAATATGAAGACACTTAAACTCAAGTTTTGGGGGAACGCATGGGTATGCCCTTTATAAAAAAAAAAATTTGAATAATTAGTGTGGCTAGTCTTGTTTGTAGGCCTTTGTTACTTGAGTAAAATACGCAGGGGATTGTCTCTACACCTAGCGCCTAAGGTCTTAATGGTGCGGGAGTCGTTGGTTGAAAGCTCGCTAAGGGGTATGATTTATTAGCCTAATGGAATGAGACATTGCATGCAGACATGGAAAATATATATATATATATATATATATATATATATATATATATATAAATAAAATAAAATAAAATAAAATCAATAAACATGCATGGGAAAGTGCGAAAAATTGCCCTGAGTGTGTGTAAAAATAAAGCGAATAAACCCTTTGTTGAACCTTAGCTTGTATTGATGTGTTGGAGTAGTTGTTGTTTCATTTGTATGCATAGTTCTTGGTTTGAACTTCAGTTTTCTTTCTTAAGCAGTATAACATGTGAAATCCTCACCTTTTTCAAGCGTATATGTGAACACATCATACACACACAACATCTTTATAGCAGGTTAGGATTATCTGATAGTATGTCATTATGCCTTTAGCTTAGTTTGATGCTTTGTTCTTGAATCTTGATATTTTTCTGAGGCATGTCTCACTGGAATTAATAACATGGCTGGAAATTTGGGGATTCATTGTCATAGTAGCGTAGCTTGCATAACATATAGATTGCATTATATTGTGTTGCTTGGGGACAAGCAACAGTTTAAGTTTGGGGGTATTTGATAAGTGGATTTTTTATACACTTATCCGGTATCTTTTACTTGAATTAGTTGCTTATATTCATGTATCTTAGTTACTTTTCATGCATTTTGTGTTCATTTTGTAGGTTATACGTTTGGGAGCGGTGTGAGCGATTATTGGTAAGGAAAATCAAAGAAAATGCAAAGAAAAGGCAATCCGGACATCATTTGGGCTTTTATGTTACTTCATGTTCTTAGCTTGGAACTTGGACTAAATTTTAGAGCATCTTCGTAGCTTTCCAGAACATCTTGAATCGCTCTAATCGGAGCTCGGATGCAAGAGTTATGATCGTTGTACCAACGGACGTCAAACTTCGCTGTTTTGGTTAGCTATTTTCATAGCAGTCCCTTCCAGCTCGATTTCAACCTTCATCCGACCAGAATTTCTCAATCATCAAAGAATGAAAGTTATAGAGCTCGTCGATATCTTCGATTTGATAAGTGGCAGGCCCCGTAACTCTTCCCGGATCAAACATTATGTCCATTTTACTAGAGCACTTCGCAACAGAAAAAATCACCATGGGTAGCGCGTGAATTCAGCGCTAGCGTGACTTACAAAGAGTAAAAAGACACGATTTTTCAGCTTTCGTGATGGTGCGCCTAACTCGAGCCAATTCCTCACGTGGCGCACGACTTAGTCTTGACCAATGACGACTTTTCATTAAATAAAGGCAATTGAAGCGTAATTGAGAGGGGGGATTCAATTAGGGCTTATATATTAGACATATTTTCATCATATAAAGAAATTCCACACCTTGGGGGCTGAAAGCTATTGTCTTCTTCTCTCTTTAATTTCAATAAAAGAATATAGTAGATTAGTGCAGGTATTTTCTAGAGTTGATTGTATTGGAGACTTGAAGAAATTGGAAATCATTAGAGATTCAACCTTGGCTCAAGAGAACAGATTTGCACTACAATTCTTCATCCTTATTCTCTCTTTGATTGCTTATTGTATCTCATGATGTGTCTTCAATATGTGGATAATAGCATTAATTCAATTATGACTTAACTTCTATTCTGAGATTGCAATAAATTCTATGGATTAGTTATTTCTGATATGTTTCATTGTTAGCCTTATTGATTTCTATGGATTTGTCTATTAAGATTCATGCTTAATTGCTTAGTTGATTGGCCATCAATTACTGTGATAACCCATATGAACTTGGAAGACGAAGTATGGGTTTAGATCTGATCTTGATAGCTTGTGCTTGTATATTCTACGTTGTGATAGGATGTATGATTTGTGCTTAGGATAGACATATACCGAAGCACCACTCGTAGTTAATTGAGAACTTAGAATTAAACCCTAATTATTTGTAAATCACATAGACATATAGTGATTTAGGTAATGTGGGTGTTCATGTGTATTCTATAAATTGTGGATTATATGTGATATGGGTATGGTGCATTGAAAGATGGATATACTTTACTTTAATGTTCTCGACTAACAAATTGGTACAATTAGTTTGGCTTAACATGAAATGTATGGATTTGAATGAGTCAATAGATGAAATTGTAATCTCAGGTCTTCTTTATCTAGTCTCACTCTAGAAGTAGTTAGTTTTATTTAATTTCATAGTTTAAATATAAAATATATTGTCATTCGTTTAAATAAGACTGAAATGGTTATGGGTTAATGCTTGGTAAACTTTATTAGTTAATTCCCTGTGGATCGATACTCGACTTACTCTGTATTACTTGTTGACGCATGTATACTTGAATGAGTTAGAGATCTTTTGTTAGTCTTAAAAAAGAGGCAACAACCACAGCCAAGGATATTCGTGTATTCATCAATGGTCATGATCATGCCAACAACTGTCCATCAATGCACTACGGGTCAATGAGGACTCTTTCCACATCATTTGTAACATTAAGGTCATGATTACACCGAATAATCCCTGGTCATAATCATACCAAGTCCATCTATGCACTACATGCCACAGGTGACTTTCAACATAATATAAACATGAGGATAATGACAATGATATAAGAATTCAATAAAACAAGTTCAAGAATTAATTTATCCAGGAACTAATATTGTCCAAATTGTCAACATGATACTTCTTTGTAGAGTAACACTCAATAATGCTCAGGAGAATATTTCCATGAAAATATACTGGATGAAGCGCAAATATCAAGGATATTCCACTAATTTCATGGAGTATAGAAGTCAAAACTTTAACCAACTGAGTATAATAAAGAATGGAATAACAAAAGAAATCACCAGGCATTCGATAGACCGCTTACATACTGAGTTATTCCAAAAGAATAATAAATAATGGAACGAGTCGTGCGTACGCGCGCAAGATGAGGATATTCCAACTGAATAATAAATAATGGAACCAGGTCATGCGTAAACGCACCGACATGATATTGCATCAGAATAATAAATAATGGAACCAGGTCATGCGTAAACGCATAAACAGGATGTTCAAACAGAATAATAAACAACGGAACCAGGTCATGCGTAAACGCACAGACAAGATGTTCCAACAGAATAATAAATAATGGAATAATAGAAGAATTTCACCAAGTATAGGGTATCCCGCGTATACAGGTTATTCCAACAGAATAATAAAGAATGGAATAACAAAAGAATTCCACCAATAAGAAAGAAGGAATACCCCGAACGAGTACAACAAATAATATCCCTTACCGTAAAGAAGAGTATTTTGATTGTAGTATGAGGATATACTCAAAGAAAACTTGTACTACGCTTCAAAGCTTTCTTAAACTCTAAAAGAAATACGCTCAAGATAATAGAAGAAGAACTCTCTATAGTTTTCTCTCTCAGAGTTTCAATTGAATTAAGTAAGAAATAATGAAGGAATGAGCTTCTATTTATAGAATAATGGATTGCGATAGTAACTAATTCATGAGCGGTCCAGATTGATTTACTTTAAGCAGACGGTCGATTGGTTTACAATAAAATACAATATATTCTATTTATAATCTAATAAAAGCGAATAACTTTATAAAAGTATTACATTTTATATAAAAATATTTTACTATGCAAATACTATGTAGGCCTTATGCAAACACTATGCATAATAAAATATAATATTTTCTAATTATTGTATAATAAAATAGATAACTTTATAAAAGTATTCTATTTTATATAAAAAGATTTAATATGCAAAACACTATGCAAATACTATGCAACACTATGCATAATAGAATATAATATATTCTAATTATAGAATAACTTTATAAAAGTATTCATTTTTTATATAAAAGATTTTACGTATTATTACATTAATAATACCAACAAGCCCGAGTGACTAATCACGTAAGCATCAATAATTAATACTGGTGCTACTCTTATGCAACTACGACACGTACATCGTATTCTTTCTTTAACAAGGTGTTTCAATAGTTAACAGTAAAACTTCCGCCATTATTTTCATAAAGTATTTTTGTCATTTTTTCAATCCGATAATAATTAGTTGTGGGGTCCACCAATGATTGTCTTAGTTATATTGAATATTCCTGTTAAAATGAATATTCCCAGAACCAATCGAATATTATATAACAACTTGCGTACTTTGAAAAATTTATAAATATTACCCATAACTATAACATTATATCAAATTCATTCCATAATATTAAAAAAATGATATTTATAGAAAATTCATCTTTATTCATAAAAGTTGGGGTCTTATAACCTCCCCTTCTTATGAAATTTTTCCCTCGAAATTAGGGTACGTACCTGGTATATCGAAGAGGTAAGTATACCTTGATTTCATTTCAAATTCTAACTCCCAAGTCATTTCCTCAACATCGTGGTTTCTCCACAAAACTTTGACTTGAGGTATAACCTTGGAGCTTAGAATATGTTCCTTCTTATCCAAGATTTGAACAGGAACCTCTTCATACGTCAAATCTTCCGCTATTTCGTCCGGTTCTAACTCAATAATGTGGTTCGGGTCTTCCACATATTTACGTAACATGGATATGTGAAAAATATTATGAACACGAGACATACTTGGCGGTAAAGCGAGTCTATAGGCCATAGTTCCTACTCGATCGAGGATTAAAAATGGGCCGATGAATCTAGGATTGAGCTTTCCTCTCTTTCCAAATCTTGTAACTCCTTTCCATGGGGCCAAACGTAACAACACATGTTCTCCAACGTTGAATTCCACGTCCTTTCGATGAAGATCAGCATAACTCTTTTGTCGATCTTGTGAGGTTTTTATACGTTGTCGGATCATTTGAATCTTTTCCATAGTCATACGTACCAACTCCGGTCCCAACAACGTTGCTTCACCCACCTCATCCCAGCATAATGGAGAACGACACTTTTTTCCATACAACGCCTCAAATGGAGCCATGCCAATACTTGCTTGATAACTGTTGTTGTAGGAAAACTCCACCAATGGTAAGAACTTATCCCAACTTCCCTTGAAGTCAAGGACACAAAGTCTTAATAAATCTTCAAGAGTTTGAATATTCCTCTCCATTGCCCGTCAAATCTTCGAGGATGATATCAGAAAGCTAAATCATAAATCTGTGCCCATAGCTTTACTGCAAACTAACCAAAATCGTGGAAGTGAATCTTGAGTCTCGATCGAAACTATGGATACTAGCATACCATGCGATCTTACAATCTCGTTTATGTACATACTGAGCGAAGCGTTCAAGTGCATAAGTTTCTCGTATCGGTAAAAATGAGAAGACTTGGTCAATCTATCAACAATGACCCAAATCGCATCTATACCTTGAGAAACCTTAGGAAGACCCCGAATGAAATCCATGGTAATGTGCTCCCCACTTCCATTACGGAATTTCAAGTGGTTCTGATGGACCTTTTGGTACTTGATGCTCGCTTTAACTCGTTGACAAGTTAGACACCTTGAGATAAACAACGCTATCTCTCTCTTCATATTGCTCCACCAAAATGTATGACGAATATCATGATACATTTTGGTACTCCCAGGATGGATTGCAAACGGTGTGTTGTGCGCCTCCATCATAATTTTATACTTTAAATCAGGATCATTAGGAACACAAAGTCTGGAGTTGACTCAAAGTATTCCTTCTTCATCAATTCTTGCTTCCGTTATAGCACCTTCTTGCACTTTCTTCCTCATACGCATCAGCTCCAGGTCTGTAGCTTGAGCAGCTTTAACTTTATCAATTAAAGTCAATTTTACTCGTATATTCGCCATCATCACATGGGTCCTTGGAGTCTTTAACTCTATCTCCATCCTTTGCAAGTCACACAAAATGGGCCTTTTTGTTGACAATATCACACTCGTACTTGCATATGATCTTCTACTCAATGCGTCAGCTACCACGTTCTCTTTTCCAGGATGGTATTGGATGGTATGATCATAATCTTTCAACAGTTCAAGCCAACTTCGTTGTCACATGTTGAGTTCCTTTTGAGTGAAGAAATATTTAAGGCTTTTATGATCCGTAAAGATCTCCACCTTCTCCCCATACAAGTAATGCCTCCAAATTTTAAGTGCGAAGACAACATCTGCTAACTCTAGGTCATGAGTAGGATAATTCCTCTCATAATCTTTGAGTTGTCTTGAGCCATAGGCTATGACTTTCCCATGTTGAATGAGAACACATCCCAACCCTTTGCAGAAGCATCTTTGTAGATGACAAATCCTCGAGAGCGGATGGTATTGTCGAGCAGTCTTGAAATGAGTCTCCACTTGAGTTCTTGAAAACTCTTCTCACATTCTTCGCTCCAATTGAACTTTGTATCTTTTCGAGTTAGCTGAGTTAATGGAGTAGTTATTTGAGAAAATCCTTCCACGAATCTCCGATAATAACCAAATAAGTAAGAGAAAGCTACGTACTTGATCATTTGATTTAGGTTGCTCCCAGCTTTGAATTGCTTCAATCTTTGTCGGGTCAACAGATATTCTATGACTTGATACTACGTGCCCAAGGAATGCTACTTCCTCAAGCCAGAACTCACATTTCTTCAACTTGGCATAAAGCTTGTATTCATGAAGCTTTTGGAGTGTCAGCCTCAAGTGTTGCTCATGATCTTCACGGCTTTTGGAATAAATAAGGATGTCATCAATAAAGACGACCACAAAGTGATCCAAATATTCCTTGAATACTCGGTTTATCATATCCATGAAGGCAGCAGGAGCATTAGTCCATCCAAAGGATATGACTAGGAATTCATAATGCCCGTACCGAGTTCTAAAAGCCATCTTTGGAATGTTATTGGTTCTAATCTTCAATTGGTGATATCCGGAACGAAGATCAATCTTTGAAAAGAATTTGGCTCCTTACAACTGGTCAAACAAGTCATCAATACGTGGAAATGGGTACCTATTTTTGATGGTGACATGATTCAACTCCCGATAATCAATACAAAGTCGCATACTCCCATCTTTCTTCTTCACGAATAGAACAGGAGCACCCCAAGGAGACGTACTAGGACGAATGAAACCAATGTCTAACAATTCTTGCAATTGGGTCTTTAACTCCTGAAGTTCAATAGGAGCCACATTCGATATGGGGCTTTGGAAATGGGTTTTGTACCGGGTTCAAGGTCGATACAAAATTCAATTTCACGCTCTGGGGGTAGGCTAGGAAGTTCTTCAGGGAATACGTCAGGGAATTTATTAACAATAGAAATATCATTCAAAACTGACGTATTTTTGTTTAGATCCGTGACATGAGCTAAGAAAGCTTGACATCCATTTTTCAATAAACGAATAGCTTTATGGCTTGAGATGATACCGTGATTGATTTTAATGGTTTGGTCGCTTGAATTCACATAATAGGTTGATTAGGAATATAAAAGCTAACAACCTTACGAAAACAAGTAATTTTAGCATGATGAGTAGTTAACTAATCAATTCCTAGAGTCACATCAAATGCAAGTATTTTCAATGAAATAAAATCGACAGGTAATGTGAGGGTACCGATTTGAACCAAACAAGACTTATAAGCGATTGGATGTAATGAAAGTTTCTCCAAAGGAGTTTCCACAGATAAGTCAAAGTCTAATTTCTCCGAGTCAAATTTAATCGTTGGCGCAAGTAGGAGAAATAAAAGAATGGGTAGAAGCGGTAACAAATAAAGTATAGACTTCGCTAGAGTTTATGATAAGCTTACCGTGATGACCTCATTCGGGTTCCTTGCTTTCTGAGGAGGTCACAACAAACGCTCTCCCGCACACTTCTGGCTTTGACTTTTTTGGGACGGCCTTTGGTGCCTCCATCCTAGCTGAACTTGTCTTCGGTGAACGACAAAATCAGGCTAAGTGACCTTCTCTTCCATAATTATAACATGCTTTGGATGGCATCGCGCAGTTTGGACTGATGTGTCCCTCCCCTCCGCATTTGAAGCATATGATAGGTGGTCGTTCTCCTTCCTTAACAACGGGTGCTGGTTCTGACGTCTTTCCATCATTGTTGAATCTCCTCTTCTTGAAATGTCCATTCTTATTGTTTTGGCCACGATTACCATCAAGTGGTTACCACTTACGTCCATTGATTCCCTCCACGCTTGTTGTCACCGCTTCGATGATGCGCTCTCACTAGTATTATCATTTTCTTTGGTCGCTCTCTTTTGGTTGCGTTGACTCATTATCGCGCTCTACTAACTGAGCCCTATTTATAACATTTGAATACAAACACAGTTTATGAGAAATAAGATGTTGACGTATCTCCGGCTTTAAACCTCTTAAAAACATCCGCGTCATTCTCTCTTCATTATCCACCAAGTGGGACGCAAACCGAGACAACTCGGCAAACTTAGATTCGTACTGCGACATAACCATATTGTTCTGCTCCAACTTGATGAACTCTACCTCTTTTATATGACGAATACTTTTGGGAAAGTACTTGTCGTTGAATAGTTCTTGGAACTTCGCCCAAGACATCTTCAGTGCGGCAAGTTGAGTACGCTTTACCGATTCTTACCAGTAATCTGCTTCTCCTCGCAATATAAAGGCGGCAAAGGGAACCTTTTGCTCCTCTGAGCATCCCAAAACATCAAATATCTTGGTTATCTGCTTTATCCATGCTTCCGCCTTAAGTTGTTTTGGCTCTCCAATAAACTTCGGTGGTCCCAGCTCCTTGAACTGTTTAGCGGTGACCGTCCGAGAGTTTCCAGTGTTTCCACCTACATTTTGGATGAGGAGCTCTCTTCTTTCATTGCATGAATTGCATAAAGCCTCTGAACATTCCATCATTCATCATTTGGTCAGTGTAGTTGTTTGCATGAGGATTGTCGCCTTCTTGATGCACATTATCCTAATTATTGATATGTGGTGAATCAACGGTCGCCTGTGCTCCATTGCTATTCTCAATATTCTCGGATGTCATTTTCAGATACTGCCACAAAACAAAGGTTAATTGACATGTAACATATTATCCTATATTCGACCCGACCAATTAAATACCAAATAAACTTAGGTAGGTCATACTAGCTAAAGAATTCCCGTCTCTCCCCTCTTAGTTCTATTCTCACATCTTAGCAGGATCATATCCTAAGCTTTGATATGTTGTGACGCCCCCAAAATTGGTATACATCACCTATTACGAGTCGCCAAATACATGGTACAAAATTCAAATACAACTTAATTATACAACAGTCGTGTAAAATACGACTAAACTTATGCTGTGAGTTTTAATACAAATATTGTCATCTAAACAATATACAAACTCAATGCGGGTCCTCATTATATTTATAATCACACTATTTCATAGAATAGTGAGGACTACTAATACTATTATCTGGACCATCACTCTGTTCCCCGACTAGTCCCTACTACGTTCTCATTTCCTAAAGAGAAGAGAACAATGAAAGCAAAAGGGTGAGCTCAACTAGCCCAGTAAGAAATATTATGACTAAGATAATGCCGAATAAATTATCATTAGCCTTCAACAGTGTTAAACTGATAAAATATAACAAATATCAAGTTTAACTACAGCGGAACAAGCAATCCATTAGAAGAGTCGAGTAGAGAATAAAATCTACTATCTTCTAGGATTGAAAAGGTTTTTTATGGCCTTTATAGCTGAGACTCAACTTAATAAATAATCCACATCATCCCTGCACTACGACCAAGGATATTCATTAGTATCATAACCACAAATTATCCATGTACCACAACCAAGGATATTCATGTATTCATCAATGGTCATGATCATACCAACAACGCGTCCATCAATGCACTACGAATCAATGAGGACTTTTTCCACATCATTTGTAACATTACGGTCATGATTACAGAATAATCCTAGTCATAATCATACCAAGTCCATCCATGCACTTTCTGAGGCCACAGATGACTTTCAACATAATATAAACATGAGGATGATGATAATGATATAAGAATTCAATAAAACAAGTTCAAGAATTAATTTATCCAGGAACTAATATTGTCCAAATTGTCAACATGATACTTCTTTGTAGAGTAACACTCAAGAATGCTCAGAAGAATATTTCCATGAAAAGATACTGGATGAAGCACAAATATCAATGATATTCCACTAATTTCATGGAGTATAGAAGTCAAAACTTTAACCAACTGAGTATAATAAAGAATAGAATAACAAAAGAAATCACCAGGCATGCGATAGACCACACGCAGACGAGTTATTCCAATGAATAATAAATAATGGAACCAGTCATACGTAACGCATACCAAGCGAGGATATTCCAACAGAATAATAAACAATGGAACTAGGTCATGCGTAAACGCACCGACAGGATATTCCAACGTAATAATAAATAATGGAACCAAGTCATGCCTAAACGCATAGACAAGATGTTCCAACAGAAAAATAAACAACGGAACCAGGTCATGCGTAAACGCACAGACATGATGTTCCAACAGAATAATAAATAATGGAAAAACAGAAGAATTTCACCAAGTATAGGGTATCCCGCGTATACAGGTTATTCCAACAGAATAATAAAGAATGGGATAACAAAAGAATTTCACCAATAAGAAAGAAGGAATACCCCGAACGAGTACAACAAATAATATCCCTTACCGTAAAGAAGAGTATTTTGACTGGTAGGGCGAGGATATACTCAAAGAAAACTTGTACTATGCTCAAAGCTTTTTTAAACTCTAAAGAAATACGCTCAAGATTCTAGAAGAAGAACTCTCTCTATAGTTTCTCTCTCTAGAGTTTCAATTGAATTCGTAAGAAATAATGAAGGAATGAGCTTTATTTATAGAATAATGGATTTGCATAGTAACTAATTCATGAACGGTCAGATTGATTTACTTTAAACGGATGGTCAGATTGGTTTACAATAAAATATAATATATTCTATTTATAATCTAATAAAACGAATAACTTTATAAAAGTATTACATTTTATATAAAAAGATTTTACTATGCAAACACTACGCAGTACTTTATGCAAACACTATGCATAATAAAATATAATATTTTCTAATTATTGTCTAATAAAACAGATAACTTTATAAAAGTATTCTATTTTATATAAAAAGATTTTACTATTAGTCTAATAAAACAAATAACTTTATAAAAGTATTCTGTTTTATATAAAAAGCTTTTCTGTTTTATTATATTAATAATACTAATAAAACAAAACTCATCATCATTATTATAATTGACAATATTAATCAACCAGGTCGTTCCCAGGAAAGAGGGGGCTTTCTAATAAGGATTTCTCCCCATTGACGGGCAATTAGGTGACCAAACCTCTCATTGACTGAACTTCTAGACATCGTTAATATTGCAAATAATAATAATAATAATAACTTTGTAATCTCAATTATTGATTATAAAATATTGACAATAATTGAATCAAATAACGTGAGATACTATGCAGCAATTACTGTAATAATAATTGAACAAAATTGAGTGACTTCTCACGTAAGCATCAATAATCAATACCACAGTATTACTCTTTGTGCGACTCGTGTATTCTTTGTACTTTTAACACCGGGTGTTTCAACAGTTAACAGTAAAACTTCCGTTGTTATTTTCATAAAGTATTTTTATCGTTTTCTCAATCCGACAATAATTCCGTTGTGGAGTCCACCAATGATTGTGCCGTTGTACGAATATTCCCCGACCAATCGAATATTATAGTTCCATTGTGTTGGAATTATTTGTGTTAGTCGAAATTGACATTTGTTTCGATAATAATTGATGTCTAAAGGTTATATTGTTCAATCGGGTATTCGGGGCACTTTTCGTATCAGAGTTACTATTCATGAGTTACTATTTATGAGTTACTATTCATAGAGTACTATTCACCCGTAAGATATATTTCTTTTTGGTCCAAATCATTTTTGGGTACAATATTATTCCATGAGGAGATGTGCTAATTTTTTAGACCATTGGTTGAAGATATAATAGTAAATCAATATGGACCACTGGTGGAAAGTTATAATAGTAAATCAATATGGATCGCTGGTTTAAAGTTTTAATAGTAAATCAGTATGGACCGTTGCTTTAAGTTTTAATAGTAAACCAATATGGACCGTCCGTTTAAAAGTAAATTAATCGACCGTTCATGAATTAGTTACTATTCAGGTCCATTCTCCTATAAATAGAAGCTCATTCCTTCATTATTTCTTACTTAATTCTTTGAAACTCTAGAGAGAGAAACTACTACGGAAAAAGAAGAAAAGTATTCGCTACTTCACTACTCCAATATCCGATTTCTTCTAAGGTAGGGATATTATTTGTTGTACTAAGTAAAGGGTATTATTTCTTTTCGTATTCATGAAGAGAACACATTATCCCATTCTTTATTATTACATTGGAATAACTCATCTGTGCGGACTATCGCATGTACCGGTGAATTTCGTTGTTATTACATTCTTATTATTCATTGGAATAACTTTGTTTTATAAGTACCGCATACATGGTGAAATTCTTCTAATATTCCGTTCTTTATTATTCTGTCGGAATATCCTGTCTGTGAGTTTACGCCGGACCTGGTTCCATTATTTATTATTCTATCGGAATATCATGTCTGTGTGTTTACGCCAGACCTGGTTCCATTATTTATTATTCTGTCGGAATATCTTGTCTGTGCGTTTACGCCGGACTTGGTTCCATTATTTATTATTCTGTTGGGAATAACCTGTCTGTGCAGTCTATCGCACGCATGGTGAATCTTTCTGTTATTCCATTCTTTATTATTATGTTGGAATAACATGTCTATGTGGATTACCACATGCATGGTGAATGATCCTTTGTATTCATTCCTTATTAAACTGTGGAAATGATCTGTATATGTGGAGTACCGCATGGTGGGTGAAAATCCATTTGCAGTTTCATATATTGTATTATACTCAGTTGGTTAAAGTTTTGGCTTCTATACTCCATGAAATTAGTGGAATATCCTTGATATTTGCGCTTCATCCAAAGATCTTTTCATGGAAATATTCTTACGAGCATTCTTGAATTTTCTTGAACAAAGCAAAGATCATGTTGACAATTTGGACGTTATTTAGTTCAGGATAAATTAACTTATAAATCTTTAAAATTTATTCTTGAACTTGTTTTATTAAATTGTCATCATCCTCATGCTTATATTATGTTTAAAGTCATCTTTGGCTTACGTGCATAGATGGACTTGGTATGATTATGACCAGGGATTATTCGGTATAATCATGACCGTAATGTGACGAATGATGTCGTAAAAGTCCTCATTGGCACTCGTAGTTCATTGGTGGGAAAGTTGTTGGTATGATTATGACCGAGGATTATTCGGTATAGTCATGACCATTGATGATTACATGAATATCCTTGGTCGTAGAGCAGGGATGATTCGATTTTATTTATTAAGCTGAGTCTCAACGATAAAAGTGATGAAAACCCTTTTAAATCATAGAAGATAGTAGATTTTATTCTCTACTTGACTCTTCTAATGGATTGCTTGTTCCACTGCAGTTAAACTTGATGTTTATTATATTTTATCGGTTTAACACCGTTGAAGGCTAATGATAATTTATTCTCGCATTATCTTAGTCATAATATTTCTTCTTGGGCTAGTTGAGCTCACCCTTTCTTTCACTTTGTTCTCTCAGAAATGAAAACGAATGGGACTAGTGGGAACAAGAGTGATGGTGCTAGATGGTGCATTAGTAGTCCTCACTATTCTGTGAAATAGTGTGATAATAAATGTAATGAGGACTCCATTGAGTGTGGATATTGTCTAGAAGAAAATAATTGTATTAAAACTCACAGCCTATGTTTTGTCGTATTTTACACGACTATTGTCTAATTAAGTTGTATTTGTATTCAGTACCATATATCTGGCGATCCAAGATGGGTGATGTATACCTGTTTTGGGGGCGTCACATTGCGTCCTCAAGCTAGCCAATGCACGGCTTAGCAAGCGCACCGTTGAGCGCCGTTCTTGGTCCAAATTTGGCGATGCCATTCATGAGGACGTTGGTGCTCGGCTCACTATGGTATCCACTGAAGAGATTATCCTTGAGCGCCCTAGGGCTCCTGGTATACATTCTCTCCAATTCTCTGAATTTTTTGGTCTTTGTATATGTATACATGTTTCCTTGTACGAATTTGGAGTACTTTGAGACTTATCATAATTTTCTTTGTAGATTAATTTTAATTTAGGAATTTGGGATTGTTTGATCTTAAAATATAATGTACAAAACTAGTATTGTAAAAAGTTTAAAATATATATATATATATATATATATATATATATATATATATATATATATATTTATATATCTTGAAAAGTGAGGTCTATTGGAAGGGTTTACCATGTGATTTCAATTAAATATTAAAAACCAAAACTAGAAACCGCTGGGTTTTGAAAAGATTATGATCGTCCTATCAATGAAATTTGTTAACAATTAAAATCTGTCCCTTTTTTTACTATTTTTTTTCAAGCCTTTCCTTTTTTTTAAATAAGTGAAAGATAAGCATCAACTGCTCGATTTTAAATAATTAAACTTGATTTTAAAAATCACAGTAGTAGCATCATAGTATTGAACTGCTTGTATATTTTAATTTTTCAGCTATTTTACAATATGTTGTCATTACTGTTAAGCTGGTTGTGATTGGTAGTTTCTGGAAAAAATATGAGTGAGTGAGCGAGCGAGCTAGCGAGAGGGAGAAGGAAGAATTTGCATAAAGCTTCTATACCCTTTGACTTTCATATATGACATATACAAGAGTTTTACAAAACAAACTCTGCTACTTGAATATTCTGTATACATAATTTCTTACGCATACTTTTCTTCTTTTTTGTAATCCTTGATAAGTTTGTTAATTGTTAGTAATACTTGAATTTAAGAAGTTTGTTAGTGATTCTATTGGCACGTGAAGTACCCATTGCATTTTGTATAACCATAATTGCCTGTTTATGTCTACACATTCTTTAGTTTGATTTGAACAAATAGGAAGAGGTAAAAAGAATTTCAGCGGAGAAATATGACGTTTATTAAATACATTTCCGTGTTCTAATTGTTGGCACTTGTGACACTTGGCTTCTTTTTTCATGGAAACTGAAACCTTTTGATTAGGTTTAAAATTTGTATTAGTATTGTGATATTGAGAATCGAAATATTCATTTCTTATTCAATAAAATCTATCAAACATTGGTTATTTCTAAAATACGCAGGGGATGATGCATTATGTATCACAGTACCAGACTGATTGTTGAAAATTGTATAGAATTTGATTTTCTATTTACACTTTACACATGCACGTTGCACAAAATATATGTGATTTCTTGATGTGACATTATATATTTATATATATAAACATATAAGGTCGTTATCCTTGTTCAATGTCTGCTTCCCTTCCTTTTAGTTAGATTATAATAAATACTCCTCCAATTGTTGCAGTTTAAGCCACAGTCTTGTGAAATTAAGGCTCATAAGGGTGATAATGTCAAAGTACACCATCGGGTAAGATCACAGAACCTTAACTTCCTTTCTTTTCATTTTCTTCATCTCTTCTTCACATGCGGCGTGGGTCAAAGTTTCTTTGTAAAATCTCAAACAACTGCTTTTTGGTAAATAGGTTTTTGGTAAACCAATTATTATTTAGATTTAATTGATGCTATCACATTTTCCAACACTTTTTGGGTTTTAAGTACCCTAGTTTTAACAGGATGTATATGTCATGCACATGATTTTTCTTGTTTCATTCACTTATTATCTCGTTATTTTGTCACATCTTATTGAACAAAAGGTTTTTTCTTCTAGCTCATCAACCAAAAAAGGAGAAGTTGTTTCTTACTTATGTCAATGTGTAAACTTTAAGGGAGCGATTCGAGATAAAAAAAATAGGCATCTTATTTTATTTTGGTTGTCGATCATCATTCATAGGGAAGCTTACGGATGGAACAAGATTTGATTCCATCTTTAAAAGGAGTGACCCAATCGAGTTTGAGCTTAGTATTGGTCAAGTGATTAAAGGTATGTATAAAACTATCATGTTCTTTTCCCTCTTCCTCAAGTTTGTTAATATATACTTACTTCACATATTTAAAGGAATTTATTTAAAAAGAAGAAGCAGATGTGATTTTTCATTTGTAGTGCTCCTATAATCGGATGGGTGAGGGTATGTTGTGAAGGGATTAAATTTTATGATGTACACCCCACCCGATTAGCCCAACAAAGATTTTCTTCCCAAAGTTCACATCGTCTGTTTGTTTAAGATGAGGAGATTATTTTAGATATATTTTGGTTGAACTACCTTGATAATCAACTTAGATTCGGGTTGTTTTCCTAAGTCCCAAATTTGGGATCTACTTTTACGGGAGTTTGATTTCAAATTTTATATATGTTTAGTTGTTCATCTCTAATTCATGTGATGGCTTTCAGATGACCCATCATTTTTTTTGGGACTTGGTGTTGGACTAATGTACTTGATGTTAGTGGGGAAATCCGAAATCAATAGGCTACACACGGCAATGGATGAGACTACAAAAGTTGTTCAACAATTGAAAACTGAGATTGCTAAAAGAAAATCATCTCGTAATGATGTTCTTAGTTTGAGAGCTGAAGGAAATGCAGACCCAAAGCAGAGACAAGTATTCTTGACCAGAACATGACTAAATGTTTTCTTCATTCTTCCTTTATGGTTGATGTATTATTATTATTTCTTCACTAAATACCATATTACAATTGACTTACGGATGTAGTCATTTCAGTTTTTGTTTAGGTTTATTTTTTTATTCTATTTATTTTCTACAAACATAAGAATATTATGTGGTAGTGCATTATTTTTTAGAATATATCTATTTTCCTCTTCTTTTAGGTTTATATGTATTCAAACAATTTTTTTGTCCATGGTTGCACTTCACATGAAAGTATTAGTCAATTAATAATTTGTCATGAATATATAAGTTTGTGCGCATGTATCCTTAATTTGTTTTAATGCAAATAACTAAATATTCATCATCTTCAATTTTATAGTAATGCAGGAAGACTATTTCTACGACATGCCTTACAATACTGGGTATCAAATTTTCGTGCTACATTTACGGAAGACAAGGGATGAAATTATGAAGTGTACTCTCTATATATATGTAGATATATACTTTGATTGAAGAACTGTGGTAACTTTAGATGGTTAATTGTAAAGATAATGAATGATTATGTAGTGGATGATTTTATTAAGTTAATAATATTTTAGTTTTTTGTATTTTTGCCATTATTTGCTATGGGGACATTGAGCCAGCCAGGTACACAAAAAGAATATCAAATTTTGATTTGGCAACAATATAATTCGTTACCAAAGCATTGAACATGTTTTAATATAGCAACAAATTTTTACACATTTAGCAACAAATTTTTGTTGCCAATGGCATTAAAAATAAAATATTTGGCAACGAAAAATTAACCTAATAACAACGGAGAGGATATTGTTGCTAATACTAAAATAAAAGGCAACATTTTTTATTTTCAAATCATATCAACTTTCGTTGCACATATAAAGAAACAACAACATATAATGTCGTTGCTAATCGATGACTTTCATTGCTATTGAAAAATAACCAGCAACAAACATTTTCGTTGCTGATTCAGTATAATGTCGTTGCCAAATAATATAATCAGCAATGAAAATCGTTGCTAAAAAGTTTACATTCCACAACGAAAGCAAGCTTAGGCAACAATTTTCATAATTTACTGTAACAAAAAATGTCGTTGCAAAATGGTGTCAATAACAACGAAAATGCATGGTCGCTGCAAAAAACAAGAGTTCATTTCGTTGCCTATTAGCAGGCTTTTGCAACGAAATGGGGTTTTTCGTAACGAAATTTTAATTATTCTGCAACAATATATTTTGTTGCTAAAGGATCGATGTATCTGTACGAAAGCCAAATTTCGTTGCAAAATGTATTACTTTTGGTAACGAAAAAAATACATTCTTTGTGGAACAATTGGCAACGCTCATTGCGCAACGACAGTAAAGTCGTTGCCAAAAACCTTTAGCAACGAAAATCGATTGTTGCTGAAGCCCTATTTTTTTGTAGTGTAGAAATTAGGGTTTATAAATATTAATTAGGGTTTTCAAAAATTAGGGTTTCCCTAATTAAGGTTAATATCTATAATTACGGTCGTTAATCCCATTATCACGATTACATAACAATCTTGTACTCTAATTTGAGTTTCAAATTAGGGTTTAACAAAGTAAAATAAGATTTTTCTACTGTCACATAATAATTGACCAATTATCATTCTATGCAAACACAGTGCATATTTCTAACACTGAAATAAAAATAATATTATATTATTATTCTCATTCATTGATCAAAATCCAAAATTAGGGTTTGGATTCTATATCTACTTTATCTTTCATATACATACCATTTTTAATTAAGTTATAATAATTAACTTAATTAATGAAATAAATTCATATAACAAAATAATTATTATAATAATTCTATAATCATTTCATATATTATTTAAATAATATAAAATCATATTTTCATGGAAAATAATTAATAGAAACATTTCTACTATAAAATTAATTATTATAAGAATATACTTTATAATGATCAATAATTCTAAAATAAATCATTTGTAAATATTCATGTAATAAATATATTTTTATTTATCACATAAATCCATATACTTTACCTTGCACTTATTCTCACCTTTAAAAAAAATATTTATACACAAAATTTCTGATTTAAGTATATAGAAAATATTGGTTTATTACATCTACCCTCCCTTATAAAGATTCCGTCCCCGGAATCACTGTTTTAAAACTTATACCTACAAGGGTACATAACATACACAATTATTGCAAATAGATCTCGATCAGACTGATCTTTAACTATTTATCATAAAGCTTGTCTATCTGATTAAACAGAATTTTGATTTCTAAAAGAACTCAAATTCCTCCTTCAAAATTTCTTTATAAAATAATTTGTTATTCATAGGAAAATCATGTATAATAAAATAAAGTTTATTCGAATAATACCTGGAGTTCCATCACCAGCTGCCACGGCATCCTGAACCGTCATGTTGAAGACTCTCGCGGTTGATTTTGTTAGCTTGTTTGATGACGTTGGTCCCGTGATCGCCAGAGTCCCGCTGCCTTTACCCATAGTCACACTCCCTGCATCTATTTTCCTTTTTCGGACAGTCCTTAACCTTATGTTCCATCGATCCACATAGAAAATAACAACTGTTCATTCTTGGATTGGGGTAGTTGGGATAAATATGGCCCTCCTGCCCCTGCACTTATAACAAACAAATTTTCCTTTTAGACACTCACCTAAGTGATTCTTCCCACAGTTTCCACACTGAACTATCTGCTTCTTCACACCTTCCTGCCCACACTCACTTGTTCCCCTTTCTTTTCACATTTCCACTCCTACTCCCACTATAAGTTTCCACCTTCACAGCTCCTTCGACCTTGCCTTTACTCCTTTTCTCCTTGTTGTAGAGGCTCATGGCCTCACTTCCCTCCTCTGCTATGATAGCATTTTCCATGAGTGCTGCGAATGTAGAGATCTGCAACATCGCTACCTTGTTGTAGAGCCAGGGTTTTAATCCCAGCTCAAACCTTCTCGCCTTCCTAGCCTCTGTATCAACTTGATGCGAAGCGAACCTAGCCAACTCATTCAAATTTGCGGCATACTCCGCAACTGTCATGTTCTCCTGCTTTAACTCCAGAAATTTCACCTCCATCCTCGCATGCATACTAGCTAATAGATAGTTTTCAAAAAATAGAGTTTTAAACCTAACCCAAGTTACCACACCTTCTCCTGCCCTCGCTTGATTTGCTTCCCACCAAAAATGTGCCTCCCATTTCATCATATAAGTGGCAAAAGCGGTCTTTTTCCCCTCAGCTACCCTAGCTATTACAAATGTTTTTTCAATTTCCTTAACCCATGTTTGGGCTTCTATAGGGTCAGCTGTTCCCCTGAATTCTGGCGGTCTGACCGGTTTGAAGTCCTTGACGTTCACTAAGCAATTTTCTGGTTGGTTCCCTGCGGCTGGTATTCCCTGCTGCACAGCCTGAGCTACCATGTTTGCAAAGTTTTGCACTGGGCCTGGTTGTTTTCCTCCAGCGTTGTTAACAGATTCTTCTGCCCTTCGGTTTCGAGTTCGACGTCTTGGCGGCATTATCTGATTAAATAAAATTATAAATTTAACTTACATTCTAAACCTTATTATATAAGTTTAACAGATAACATGAGGATTTATACAAAACTTATTTCATTAATCAAACATAGATTCACATTCTTTCAACTAAGTCATAATACATACTGTTATCCCTTAGTGACAACAAAAGTCAGGATTTACTGATACAACTTATACAAAAGTTGAGAATATTATATTATACAGACATATATATCATAGAATATGCATTAAACACGCATAATCTAACATTACTTATACTACTGGTTCACTACGCCTTTTTCTGGATCTTGGACAACCTTTCGCCTGATGACCTTCTATCCCACAGATAAAACATACGCCTTGCTTTGGATTGGGACAATTAGGAGAGAAATGTCCCTCATGTTCGCAATTGTAGCAAACCTTCTCTCCTTTCCAGCACAAGCCTTCATGTTTCTTATCACAATTGGTACACTTTTCTATTCGATTAAGGTTCCCTTGATTGTTAACAGGATTTCCTAAGTCGCGGTCTTTCATCTTTCTTTTCCCCTTCCTGCTCGGAGCTGCACACGATTTGTTGCTTCTGGCTCCCATTTGATCAATTTAGATTTTAAGCTTATCTTGTTCTTCCATTGTTTCTATTAATGCCTTTCGCAATTGATTATTTAGTAAATTTTATATTTCCCACAGATTTTCCATAGAAGAAACCTTGTTCTTCAAATTCTGCACCTCCATTGATGCTTGATCAGCTCCAACTTTAGTGTCTGAATCACTATCTGTCAGTTCTATTGTTTCTGGATCTGGTATTACGTTTTCCAATAACACCACCTCATCAGGGTTGCTTGCACTGTGAGCCTCTATTTCAGCTATTGGCTTTGATATTGGCTCCTTCTTTACGATCTGAGGATATCCTAATTCTTTTCTACCTGACATCTACACACATAAATTATCATGATTAGCATATAGTATATACACACAGCAATTAATAGTTTTATATGAGTTATCTTTTATTTTGTTTGACGATGAATTTATTCAATTCATCTCCTTTTTAAACTCTAAATGAGTTATTTGTATTTTCAACATTTCCCTCTGTTATAAGGTTATAGCCTAAGGTCTATCCCACCTAAGGTTTCTGACCCTAAGCTCTGATACCAACCTGTGACGCCCCCAAATTCAGGTACTTGAAACCCAAACTCGGTGCTTCACGATACCATTTCTATGAGCAGAATAATACTAATAATAATAACAATAATGTACATTTTAAACTTAATTTACTTATCAGAGTTTGAATTCTAGGTACGCGACCTTTAAACGTTACATTACATGATAATAATAAATATCATAGTCTTCCTAAAGTCTAGTTATTACATATAATAGCATAGAACTTATTCTTCAACCTTTCCTTTTCCTTTGTTCTTGGCAGAGCTTTCTAGTTGATCACGCTTAGCTGAAAACATTTAAATTTTAAGCAAGGATGATCATTTGATTGCCCAGCAAGTAATAGTAAATAATAAGTGTTAACTGAACGAGGTACATGTTTTCTTTGAATGACACTTCTACAACGAATCAATAGTTCTGAAGTAAGCTGAACCAATAATAATAACATATCAACTCTATATCAAATTTTTTGAAACTACGTATTGACTATAAATGGAGATCAATCGATTTCAAAAATTCAAAAATGTTTTCTATTTTCAAAAATGTTTAACAAAAATTCATCTGTAAACCATCATAACTTACCGGCACGGGGGGTGATCAGCCTGTTATGCCTTGTATTGATTAATACTACATGCAAGAACGATATTATCGTTCATCTTATCCACCTTAGGTGCGCAAAAGTTTTCCCATGTACGGGATGTTCATACTTAGTCGGGAATCCGAACCAAAATAATTTGATTAGATAATAATAAAGTTCTATCTTGTTCAATAATATTGTTAAGTTTGTGTCTAGCCGGATCAAATAACTTAGACGACTTTTAAGTCGACGTATACATACTGGAAATCAATAAGTATGTATCAACATGTGATTTAAATAAAATGATTATCCAAGTGAGGACACTTGTCTAACCATATTTAGAAATTAACAAACATAATATATATATCGATCTATAATAACATAATTAAAGATGTGACGCCCCCAAAATAGGTATACATCACCTATTCTGAGTCGCCAAATACATGGTACAGAATACAAATATAATCTTAAATATACAACATAAGCTGTGAGTTTTAATACAAATATTGTCCTCTAGACAGTATTCAAACTAAAAATAAGTCCTCAATACATTTATTATCACACTATTTCATAGAATAGTGAGGACTACTAATGCTATCATCTGGACCGTCACTCTGTACCCCGACTAGTCCCTGCTATGTTCTCATTTCCTGAAGAGAACAATGAAAGCAAAAGGGTGAGCTCAACTAGCCTAGTAATAAATATTATGACTAAGATAATGCAGAATAAATTATAGTTAGCCTTCAATAGTGTTAAACTGATACAATATAACAAACATCAAGTTTAACTGCAGCGGAACAAGCAATCCATTAGAAGAGTCAAATAGAGAATAAAATATACTATCTTCTATGATTTAAAAGGTTTTTCAATACTTTTATCGATGAGACTCAACTTAATAAATAATCAACATCATCCCTGCACTACGGCCAAGGATATTCATTAGTATCACAACCACAAATTATCCATGCACTACGGGCCAATGATATTCGTGTTTTCGTCAATAGTCATGATCATGCCAACAACTGTCCATCAACGCACTACGGGCCAATGAGGACTTTTACCACATCATTTGTAACATTAAGTTCATGATTATACTGAATGATCCCTGGTCATAATCATACCAAGTTCATCTATGCACTACAGGCCACATATGACTTTTAACAGAATATAAACATGAGGATGATGACAATGATATAGGAATTCAATAAAACAAGTTCAAGAATTAATTTATCCAAGAACCAATAACGTCCAAATTGTCAACATGATACTGCTTTGTGGTGTAAAATTCAAGAATGCTTAGAAGAATATTTCCATGAAAAGATACTGGATGAAGCGCAAATATCAAGGATATTACACTAATTTCATGGAGTATAGAAGTTAAAGCTTTAAGCAATCGAGTATAATAACGAATGGAATAACAAAAGAATTCACCAAGCATGCGATAGGCCTTGCTGAAGATAGGTTATTCCAGCGAATAATAAATAAATAATGGAATTAGTCATGCGTAAGCATACATACGAGGATATTCAGCAAGAATAATAAATAATTGAATCAGTCATGCGTAAAAAAATGCAGACGAGGATGTTCCAAAATAATGATAACTAATGGAACCAGGTTATGTGTACAACACAAACAGTATGTTCCAACAGAATAATAAAGAATGGAATAATAGAAGAATTTCACCATGTATGCGATTAGATCAGCATAGACGAGTTATTCCAACATAATAATAAAGAATGGAATAACAGAAGTTCTCTTCATGAATACAAAAGAAATAACACCCCTTACATTAGTAGGAGATTGAATATTGTAGTAGTGTAGTAACAGAATACTCTTCTTCTTTCTCTCTTATTCTCTCTATACTTTCTCTCTCTATAGCTTGAATGAATTAAGTGAAAATAATGAAGAACTAGGCCTCTATTTATAGAAGATTTCTAGCTTAGCACTTGCAATATGAAAAGTCAAGTGGTTTGACGGTGGTGATGTGAAAAGAAAAGTGGTTTGGCCTTTTGTAATGTGAAACGACAAGTGAAACACCAAGTGGTGGTTTGGCGCTTTGTAATGTGAAAGCGACAATTGTTTGCGTTATAATAATGAAAGCGACAATTGGTTCGGCCTTTTTGTAGTATAAAGCGACAAGTGGTTTGGCGTCTGGTAAAGGTAATTACTATTGGCGAAAGAGACTCTTAGATGATGACATATATGGGCCCCATAGAATAACCAAACTTACCACAAACGTCTCATAATAGACTCTTTATATACATCAAGGATTGAATAAATATTACCACAAATCATTTTATTTTTAATCAACACATATTTAATCTTTCAACAATTATTAATCATTAATATTATAACTTGTCGTATTAATTATTGATTTAATAATATAACATATTATATGAGATGATCTTTGTGACAATAATTGAATCAATAATATAAGAGATATGATGCAACAATTCATTGTAGCAATAATTGAGTATATAGCTGAGTGACTTCTCACGTAAGCATCAATAATCAATCTGAGTAGTGTGCTACTATGCAACCCGCGTAATATTGTACCTTTATTATCGGGTATTTCAGCAGTTAACGGTAAAACTTCCGTCGTATTTTTTATAAAAAGATAATTTTGTCGTTTTTTCTAACTTTCAAACAATAATTACATTATGGGGTCCACTGATGATTTTGTTGTTAAATACGAATATTCCCGATAAAAAGAATATTCCCCGACCAAACGAATATTTTATAACAACTTGCTTACTTTGCAAAATTTATAAATATTACCCACAACTATAACATTATATCAAATCCACACCATAATATTCAAAAATGATATTTAGAGAAAATTAATCTTTATTCATAATAGTTGGGGTCTTACAACTTCCCCTTCTTATGAAATTTCGTACTCGAAATTAGAGTACATACCTGGTATGACGAAGAGGTGAGGATACCTTGATTTCATTTCAAATTCTAACTCCCAAGTCATTTCCTCAACATCGTGGTTTCTCCACAAACTTTGACTTGAGGTATAACCTTGGAGCGTAGAATATGTTCCTTCTTATCCAATATTTGAACAAGAACCTCTTCATACATTAAATCTTCCGCTATTTCATCCAGTTCTAACTCAATAATTTGGTTCGGGTCCTCCACATATTTACGTAACATGGATATGTGAAAAACGTTATGAACACGAGACATACTTGGCGGTAAAGCGAGTCTATAGGCTACAGTTCCTACTCGGTCAAGGATTTCAAATGGGCCAATGAATCGAGGATTGAGCTTTCATCTCTTTCCAAATCTTGTAACTCCTTTCCATGGAGCCACACGTAACAACACATGTTCTCCAACGTTGAATTCCACGTCCTTTAGATGAAGATCAGCATAACTCTTTTGTCGATCTTGTGAGGTTTTTATACGTTGGCGGATCATTTGAATCTTTTCCGTAGTCATACAAACTAATTCCAGTCCCAACAACGTTGCTTCACCCACCTCATCCCAGCATACTGGAGAATGACACTTGCGTCCATACAACGCCTCGAATGGAGCCATGTCGATACTTGCTTGATAATTGTTGTTGTAGGAGAATTCCACTAATGGCAAGAACTTGTCCCAACTTCCTTTTAAGTCAAGGACACAGAGTCTTAATAGATCCTCAAGAGTTTGAATAGTCCTCTCTGATTGTCCGTCCGTTTGAGGATGATATGCCGAACTAAATCGTAAATCCGTGCCCATAGCTTTTTGCAAACTAACCCAAAATCGTGAAGTGAATCTTGGGTCTCGATCGGAAACTATGGATCTTGGCATACCATGCGATCTTACAATCTCATTTATGTAAATCTGAGCAAGGCGTTCAAGTGTATAAGTTTCTCGTATATAGGTAAGAAATAAGCGATTTGGTCAATCTATCAACAATGATGACCCAAATCGCATCAATTCCTTGAGAAACCTTGGGAAGACCGATGCTTGAAATCCATGGTAATGTGCTCCCACTTCCATTACGGAATTTCAAGTGGTTGCAATGGACCTTTTGGCACTTGATTCTCCGCCTTGACTCGTTGACAAGTTAAACACCTTGAGATAAACTCCGTTATCTCTCTTTTCATATTGCTCCACCAAAATGTGTCTCAAAGATCACGATACATTTTGGTACTCCTAGGATGGATTGCAAACGGTGTGTTGTGCGCCTCTATCATGATCTTATACTTCAAATCAGAGTCGTTAGGAACACAAAGTCTGGAGTTGACTCTAAGTATTCCTTCTTCATCGATTCTTGCTTAGGAATAACACCTTCTTGCACTTTTTCTTCATGCGCGCATCGGCTCCGGTGCAGTAGCTTAAGCGACTTTAACTTTATCGATTAAAGTTGGTTCTACTCGTATATTTGCCATCATCATGTGGGTCCCTAGACTCTTTATCTCTATTTCCATCCTTTGCAAGTCATACAAAATGGGCCTTTGCGTTGACAATATCGCTTTTCGTGCCGCATATGATCTTTACTCAATGCGTCAGCTACCACGTTCACTTTTCCAGGATGGTATTGAATGGTATGATCATAATCTTTCAACAGTTCAAGCCAACGTCGTTGCTGCATATTGAGTTCCTTTTGGGTGAAGAAATATTTGAGGCTTTTATGATCCGTAAAGATCTCCACATTCTCCCCATACAGGTAATGCCTCCAGATTTTAAGTGTGAAAACGACAGCTGCCAACTCTAGATCATGAGTAGGATAATTTCTCTCATATTCTTTGAGTTGTCGTGAGGCATAGGCTATGACTTTCCCGTGTTGCATGAGAACACATCCTAAACCCTTGCCTGAAGCATCACTGTAGATGACAAATCCTTCCGATCCAGATGGTATTGCCAGAACAGGTGCCGAAATGAGTCTCTTCTTGAGTTCTTGAAAACTCTTCTCACATTCCTCAGTCCAACCGAATTTTGAATCTTTTCGAGTCAGCTGAGTTAATGGAGTGGCGATTCGAGAAAACCCTTCTACGAATCTCCGATAATAACCAGCTAAGACGAGAAAGCTACGTATTTCGGTCACTGATTTAGGTTGCTCCCAGCTTTGTATTGCTTCAATCTTTGCTGGGTCAACAGATACTCCATATTTTGACACCACGTGCCCAAGGAATGCTACTTCCTCAAGCCAGAACTCGCATTTCTTCAGCTTGGCATATAGCTTGTTTTCACGAAGCCTTTCAAGTATCAGCTTCAAATGGTGCTCATGATCTTCACGGCTTTTGGAATAGATGATGATGTCATTAATAAAGACAACAACGAACTGATCCAAATATTCCTTGAATACTCGATTCATCATATCCATGAAAGCAGCAGGAGCATTAGTCAATCCAAAAGACATGACTAAAAATTCATAATGCCCGTCTTGGAGTTACGAAGGCGGTCTTGAAATATCCTCGATTTTAATCTTTGGTGATGATATCCCGAACGAAGATCAATCTTTGAAAAGAATTGTGCTCCTTGCAACTGGTCGAACATGTCATCAATGCGAGGTAACAGATACCTATTCTTGATGGTGACATGATTTAACTCCCGATAATCAATACAAAGTCGCATACTTCCATCTTTCTTTGTCACGAATAGAACAGGAGCACCCCAAGGAGACGTACTAGGATGAATGAAACCGATGTCTAACAATTCCTGTAGTTGGGTTTTTAACTCCTGAAGTTCAATAGGAGCCATTCGATATGGGGCTTTGGAAATGGGTTTTGTACCAAGTTCAAGGTCGATAAAAACTCGATTTCATGCTCTCAGGGGTAGGCGGGGAAGTTCTTGGGGAATCGTCGGAAATTTATTAACAATAGAAATATCATTCAAGGTAGCGTATTTTTGTTTAAATCGTGACATGAGCTAAGAAAGCTTGACATTTGTTTTCAATAAATGAATAGCTTTATGGCAGAGATGAGCGATGATTGACTTTAATGGTTTGGTTGCTTGAATTCTGATAATAGGTTGGTTAGGAACATGAAAGCTAACAACCTTACAAAAACAGTCAATTTTAGCATGATGAATGGTTAACCAATTAATCCCTAAAATCACATTGAATGCAAGTATTTTCAAAGAGATAAGATCGACAGATAACGTGCAGTTGCCGATTTGAATCAAACAAGACTTATAAATCGTGGATGTAATATAGGTTTCCCCCAACGGAGTTTCAACAAATAAGACAAAGTCTAATTTCTCCGGAGTCAAATTTAAACGTTAAGCGCAAGTAGGAGAAATAAAAGAATGGGTAGAACCAGTATCAAGTAAGGTATAGACATTGCTAGAGTTTATGATTAGCTTACCCGTGATCACCTCGTTCAGATTCCTCACTTTTTGGGATGTTACGACAAACGCTCTCCCTTGAACTACCGATTTTGTCTTGTTTGGGACTGCTTTTGATGCCTCCATCCCAGTTGGACTTGACTTTGGTGCATGACAAAATTGGGCTAGGTGACCTTCTTTTCCACAATTATAACATGCTTTTGACTGCCGCGTACAGTTTGGACTGATGTGTCCCTCCTGTCCGCATTTGAAACATACAACCGGTGGTCGTTCTCCTTCTTTAACAATAGGTGCTAGTGTTGACGTCTTTCCATCATTATTAAATCTCCTCTTTTTGAAATTTCCACTTCTATTATCTTGGCCATCATTACCACCGAAGTGGTTACCATTTCTGGCATGTTGATTTCCTCCACGTTTGTTGTCACCGCTTCGATGACTACTACCACTGGTATTATCGACTTGTCGGCTTCTCTCTCTTGGTTGGGTTAACTCATTATCGCGTTCCAATAACTGAGCCCTATTTACAACATCTAAATACAAACATAGTTTATGAGAGATAAAGATATTGACGTATCTCGGGTTTTAAACTTCTTAGAAACATTCTCGTCATTCTCTCCTAATTATCAACCAAATGGGACGCAAACCAGGATAATTCAGCAAACTTGGCTTCGTACTGCGACACGGTCATGTTATTTTGCTCCAGCATGATGAAATCTACCTCTTTCATGTGATGAATACTTTCGGGAAAGTACTTGTCGTTGAATAATTCTTGGAACTTCTCCCAAGTAATCTTCATCTGGCGAGTTGAGTACGCTTTCTGGAGATTCCCACCAAGAATCTGCCCTCTCATCGCAACATTAAGGTGGCAAAAGGAACCTTTTGCTCCTCAGAGCATCCCAAGACATCAAATATCTCGGTGATCGGCTTTATCCACGTCTCCGCCTTAAGTGGTTTTGGCTCTCCAATAAAATCCGATGGTCCCAGCTCCTTGAACTATTTAACGGTGACCGTATGAGAGTTGCCAGTGTTTCCACTTGCATTTTGGACAGGAGCCGCTCTCGCCTGATGTTGCATGAATTGCATAAAGCTTCTGAACATCCCATCGTTCGTCATTTGATTGGTATTGTTGTTTATTTGAGGATTATGGTCTTCTTGTTCCACATTATCCTGGGTATTAATCGTTGGTGACTCAACGGTCTCATGTGCTCCATTTCTTATCTCCACATTCTCGGATGTCATTTTCAAATACTGCCACAAAACAAGGGTTAATTAACATGCAACATAATATCCTTATACTATGACCGACCAATTAAATACCAAATAAACTTAGGTATGTCATACTAGCGAAGGAATAACCCGTCTCTCCCCTCCTAGTTCTAGTCTCACATCTTAGCCAGGGATCATATCCCTAAGCTTTGATACCAATTGTGACGCCCCCAAAATAGGTATACATCACCTATTTTGAGTCGCCAAATACATGGTACAGAATACAAATACAATCTTAAATATACAACATAAGCTGTGAGTTTTAATACAAATATTGTCCTCTAGACAGTATTCAAACTCAAAATAAGTCCTTAATACATTTATCATCACACTATTTCATAGAATAGTGAGGACTACTAATGCTATTATTTTGGAGTAGTCACTCTGTACCTGACTAGTCCACGCTACGTTCTCATTTTGAAGAGAGAACAATGAAAGAAAAAGGGTGAGCTCAACTAGCCCGATAAGAAATATTATGACTAAGATAATGCGAGAATAAATTATCGTTAGCCTTCAATGATGTTAAGCGATATAATATAACAAACATCAAGTTTAAGCTGCGGTGAACAACCAATCCATTAGAAGAGTCAAGTAGAGAATAAAATCTACTATCTTCTATGATTTAAAAGGTTTTCAATACTTTTATCGTTGAGACTCGACAATAAATAATCCACATCATCCTGCACTACGGCCGAGGATATTCATTAGTATCACAACCACAAATTATCCATGCACACACGGGCGAGGATATTCGTGTTTTCATCAATAGTCATGATTATGCCAACAAGCTGTCCATCAACGCACTATGGGCGATGAGGACTTTTACCACATCATTTGTAACATTACGGTCATGATTATCTTAGAATGATCCTGGTCATAATCATACCAAGTCCATCTATGCACCTCTGAACACGAGATGACTTTCAATGAGAATATAAACATGAGGATGATGATAATGATATAGGAATTCAATAAAACAAGTTCAAGAATTAATTTATCCAGGAACTAATAAGGTCCAAATTGTCAACATGATACTGCTTTGTTGTGTAAAATTCAAGAATGCTTAAAAGAATATTTCCATGAAAAGATACTGGATGAAGCGCAAATATCAAGGATATTCCACTAATTTCATGGAGTATAGAAGTCAAAGCTTTAACGAATTGAGTATAATAACGAATGGAATAACAAAAGAATTCACCAAGCATGCGATAGACCGCACAGATAGGTTATTCCAACAGAATAATAAATAATGGAACCAGGTCATGCGTAAACGCACAGACAGGATATTCCAATAGAATAATAAATAATGGAACCAGGTCATGCGTAAAGCACAGACAAGATGTTCCAACAGAATGATAAATAATGGAACCGAAGTTATGCGTCACAAAGACAGACGAGGATGTTCCAACAGAATAATAAAGAATGGAATAATAGAAGAATTTCACCATGTATGCAGTACTTCGCATATATAGGTTATTCCAACATAATAATAAAGAATGGAATAACAGAAGTTCTCTTCATGAATACAAAAGAAATAACACCCCTTACATTAGTAAGAGATTGAATACTGCAGTAGTGTAGTAACAGAATACTCTTCTTCTTTCTTTCTTATTCTCTCTATACTTTCTTTCTCTATAGCTTGAATGAATTCGTGAAAAATAATGAAGAACTAGGCCTCTATTTATAGAAGATTTCTAGCTTAGCACTTACAACTTGCAGTGATGTGAAAAGAAAAGTGGTTTGACTTTTCGGTGATGTGAAAAGAAAAATGGTTTGGCCTTTGTAATGTGAAACACCAAGTGGTTTGACGCCTGTAATGTGAAACGACAATTGGTTCGACGCCTGTAATGTGAAACGACAATTGGTTCAACGCCTGTAATATGAAACGGCAAGTGGTTTAACGTCTGGTAAATGTGATTACTATTGGCGAAAGAGACTCTTAGATGGTGACATATGGACCCCCATAGAATAACCAAACTTACCACAAACGTCTCATAATAGACTCTTTATATACATCAAGGATTGAATAAATATTACCACACATCATTTTATTTTTAATCGACACATATTTAATCTTTCAACAATTATTAATCATTAATATTATAACTTGTCGTCTTAATTATTGATTTAATAATATAACATATTATACAGATGATACTATGACAATAATTGAATCAATAATATAAGAGATATGATTCAGCAATTACTGTAGCAATAATTGAGTATAACTGAGTGACTTCTCACGTAAGCATCAATAATCAATACCGTGTACTACTATGCAACCACACGTAATACTGCACCTTTATTACCTGGTATTTCAACAGTTAACGGTAAAACTTTCGTCGTTATTTTTATAAAAAGATAATTTTGTTATGGGGTCCACCAATGATTATGTCGTCGTACGAATATTCCCCGACTAAACGAATATTTTATAACAACTTGCTTACTTTGAAAAATTTATAAATATTACCCACAACTATAATATTATATCAAATCCACACCATAATATTCAAAAATGATATTTAGAGAAAATTAATCTTTATTCATAAAAGTTGGTGTCTTACAAAAGAACTTGTACAACATATTATAATCTAATAACTTACTTATACAAAATCATTGTATAAATATATATAAAGGTTAAGATATTTGAACAATAAAAATGAATAGTTCTAATATTCGCTTACGGATGTCAATTGTATAAAGTAAATGTAAAGATAGGATACTTGCATGAGCTTCTACTTACAATAATGTAACTTAGTTTTATCTTTATACCGAAACCTATAATTAATAAGATCATTCGTTCGATTAGAATAATATATCATATCATATAGTACTGTTATTTGCAGTCAACACATAACCTAATCACATATGTTTAACAGTCATTTGATCATAAATAAATACGTATCTAGTCAAATTATCTAAGTCCAAATCAATTTCTAAAATATTTCGGTGTACCGACGGCTTTATCGGATAATTATCGAGTCTAAAACTATATTCTGTAGTTTAATAAATGTAAATATCTGTCATATTATTTTTCATAGACTTATAATAATTTTTAAATAATAATTATAATTTATTATGATTTTTCAAACACTGGAATCATTATTAAATAATTTAAATATAAAATAATTCTATTATCATTAATATTTAATTAATATTAAATTATTAATGAAACGATTGCCAAAATATTAAAGTTATTTAAAATAACTCAACAAATTTTAAAACATTTTATTACCCTTAAAGGATTTTTAAAATAATTAAAATCATTTTTAAATAATTACCATTAATACTTTAAGTATTAATGTATTATTTATCAAAATATTAAAAATCATTAATTATAACTTCAAATATTTTTAATTCATTTATTTCCTTTTTAAATCAATAAAACCATTTTTAAATTATGTATTATTAAATAAATCAAATATCATTAATATTAAATTATTAATGAAATTTACCTTTAAATATAGAAAGTTATATTTTATAACTTAAAATATTTTTAAACTCTTTTTTTTCATTTAAAATGATTTTTCTATTATTAAAATCATTTTTAAATTAATTTATTTAATATAATTATTAAATAAATCTAATATCATTAATATTAAATAATTAATTAAATTTGCTTTAAAATATTAAAAGTTATATTTTATAATTTAAAATATTTTAAAATACCTTATTATCATTTAAAATTATTTTTAATATAATAAAATCATTTTTAATTAATTTATTTAGCATTTATTAAAAAAAAATGAATATTAATAATATTCAAATAAATACTAATATTTATGAAAAATATGTTAAATTATTAAAAATTAATTTTTATAACTTCAAATAATTTTTAAAATTATTTTTGTAATTTTCAGAAATTAATTTCTATTTTTAAATGATTTTTTGAAATAAATTAAATAAAATTAATAAAAATGTCGTTATAGCCTTTGGCGACAGAAACCGTCACCTATTGTGTTCTTGAGAAACCCATACATTCATACGCCAGTTTCGAGATAGCATGTTTGACCAACATTAATTTCCAATCTATGATGTTTCTGGACAGGTTGTTGGTCAGATCTTGTAGTGCGAGTGTAAGACTATATGATCCAACAACAATATTGGCCAAACAACATAACACTAAGGAGATCTAAGCCTTCAAAGTAGCTGTCATAGCTGTTCTTCATTTCTGGATTACCCAGAAATGAAGAACAGTTCGTGAGGCCTACTTTGGGCTTCCACAACTTGAAATATATGCAATGATTTTGTGATTTAAAAGTTTAAGTGTGTAGCAAACATGTAAGAGAGTAGATCTATTACATAAAATCGATCTAACAACAACAGACTTAACAGTTATGATCCGGTCAAACCATGTCAGACGACATGTTCATATGTTTTCTGGGTTACCCTGAAAACAGAGAACGTGCCCGACTTGGCTAGTTTGACCGGCCACTAAATCCAACCTGTTTTATCAATTAAGTGATCTTAAGGCATGAGAATGTAGTCTAACCAACATAATACAACATAGATGCATCAAAAATAATAAATCAACAACAAATAATAAGATCAGAGGCCACAAAGTTCTTGTTAGACCGTTCTGGGCAAGATCCAGTCATGGTCGGTCAACGGGGTTTGACCACCCATATCATGCAATCGGTTCATGATCTGACCTTGAATCAAGTTCCAAAGTACAGACATAACATACTATAAGTTTAAACTTTCAAACAAGAAAAAACATAAACAGGCAAGGATTTACAGGGTTTGACATTATGTTGTCAGACATAAATTTCTAGTTTTTCCAGATTTTGAAAATCTTCAAATCCGAGCCTATAGATGTTATGGATCTAACATATGTCAACCCAGATCATCATTATACACTATAAACAACATGTTTAACACAAAAAACTTAACATCAAACACCTTAGTAAGGATCAGATTTGGCTATAGGGGTTTATACCTTATGAACAAAATTTTTATTCTTGGCTACTGATCTGTTAATGGAACTCGTGGGGCTTGATTTTGTGACTGATATACTACTATATTTCGTAGGTTTTGAGAGACAGAGTATTGGTGGAGAGAAAGTGCACAAATGAGCTAACAAATGAAATTTTCTCTCTCCCAATCTATATATAACACTTGTATGCAATGTATTTGTGACGCCCCCAAATTTAAGTACTTGAAACTCGAACTCTGTGCTTCACGATACCATTTCTATGAGCGGAATAATACTAATAATAATAACAATAATATAGATTATCAAATTTAATTTACATATTATCAGAGTTTTCAATCCCAAGTACGAAACCTTTAAACATTCGTTACATTACATGATAATTAATATATATCATCATTATCATAATAAAGCCTAGTTATTATAAAAGATAACATTATCATTCATTCAGCGATCTTCCCTTTCCCTTTGTTCTTGGCAGAGCCTTCAGGTTGTTCACACTTAGCTGAAAACATTTAAATTAAGCAAGGATGAGCATTTGAGTGCTCAACAAGTAATAGCAACAATAACAGTTAGCTGAACGAATTAAATGTTTTCTTGGAATTATACTTCACAACGAATTAATAGTTATGAAGTAAGCTGAACCAATAATAAACAACATATCATTTCGATTTCAAATTTTTGGAACCACGTACTGACTATAAATGAGGATCAGTTGACAGACTATGAACATTGATTTCTATTTTCGAAAAGGTTAAACAGAACTTCATCTGTAAACCGTTATAACTTACGGGCACGGGGGTGATCAACCCGTTATGCCCTATATTGATCTATACTACATTAAAGGACGATATTTTTGTCCCGCATATCCGCCTTAGGCGCATAAAAGTTTCCCATATTTGGGATGTTCATACCAGTCTAGAATCCAAACCAAACGATTTAGTTGGATAACAATAAAGTTCTTATCTTGTTCAACAATAATTTTTAAGTTTGTGTCTAGCCAGATCAAATAACTTAGACGACTGTTAATTCAACGTGTACATACTGGACACCGATATGTATGTATCAACATGTGATAAAATATCATTTCATATATTATTTAATTAATATATAATTATATTTTCACGGAAAATAATTACTAAAAACATTTCTATTATAAATTAATTATTATAAGAATATACTTATAAAAATCAATAATTCTAAAATAAAATTATTTGTACACATTTATGTAATAAATATATTTTTATTTATTACATAATTACATATACACATTATCTTGTACAAATTCTCATCTTTAAAATAAAAAAAAATTATACGCAAAATTTTTGATTTATTTATATAGAAAATATCGGGTTGTTACATTCACCCTCCCTTATACAGATTTCGTCCCCGGAATCACCGTTTTAAAACCTATATATACCAGGGTACATATCATACACAATCATTATAAGTAGATCTGGATTATAATTTGATCGAACTAATTTTTAACTATTCACATAAAGCTTGTCTATCTGATTAAACAAAAATTTGATTTCTAAAAGAACTCAAATTCCTCCTTCAAAATTTCTTTAGAAATAATTTACTATATATAGGAAAATCATGTATATAAGAAAGTAAAAGTTATACGAAAAATACCTGGAGTTCCATTGTCACCGCCATTTGCAAGAATCCTGGTAGATGTCATGTTGAAGACCCTTACGGTAGATTTTGTAAACTTTGCTAGATGATGTTAGTCTGTGATCGCCAATGTTCATTGCTTTTCCCCATGTTCACGGTTTTTACCTTGAAATCCTCCTTTTCGGACAGTCCTTCACCCTATACTCCTTTGATCCGCACAGAAAACACCCACCAATAGTTCTAGGACTGGGGCAGTTGGGAGAGATATGGCCCTCCTGCCCACACTTAAAACATGCAAATTTACCTTTCAGACAGTACCCCAAATGGTTCTTCCCACAGTTCCCACATTGTACCACCTGCTTCTTCTTTGTACCTTCCTACTTCACCTGCATACCCCCAAAGTTGTTTCCCTTCCTCTTTTCACTCCTATTCCCACTGTTTGTTTCCACCTTCACAGCTCCCTCAACCCTACCCTTGTTCCTTCTTTCCTTGTTGTAGAGGCTCATGGCCTCACTCCCCTCCACAGCAATAATAGCTTTCTCCATGAGTGCTGCAAATGTAGGGATTTGCAACACTGCCACCTTGTTGTAAACCCAGGATTTTAATCACAGCTCAAACCTTCTAGCTTTCCTAGCCTCCGTATCAACTTGATGCGGAGCAAACCTAGCCAACTCATTAAACTTATCGGCGTATTTTGACACCGTCATATTTTCCTGCTTCAATTCCAGAAATTTTACCTCCATCCTAGCCTGCATACTAGATGAAAAATAGTTTTTGAAAAATAGAGTTTTAAACCTTTCCCAAGTAACTACACCTTCTCCTGCCCTCGCCTGATTCGCTTCCCACCAAAAATTTGCCTCACCCTTCATCATGTAGGTGGCAAAAGCGGTCTTTTGCCCCTCAGCTACCCTAGCTATAACAAATGCCTTTTCAATCTCTTTAACCCAAGTTTGGGCTTCAACAGGGTCAGTTGTACCTTTGAATTCTGGCGGTCCCACAGCCTTGAAATCTTTAAGGTTCGCCAAGCGATTGTCTGGTGGGTTCCTTGCGGCTGGTATTCCCTGTTGCATAGCCTGAGCTACCATGTTTGTAAATGCTGCATTGGATCTGGTTGTTGTCCCCCAGAATTGTTGACATATTCTTCTGCCCTTCGATTTCTAGTTTGACATCTTGGCGGCATTATCTGATTAAATAAAACATAATTTAACTTACATTCTAAACCTTATCACATAAGTTTAATATATTAAACTTGTTTCATTACTCAAACATAAGTTCATTTTCATTAAGTCGTAGTAATTTACATAACATAGCCCATATTGCTATCCCTTTGTGACCATAAAAGTCGGGATTTACAGCCTTAACTTATACAAAAGTTGAGAATATTACATTACACAGACATACATATCACAAATATTACATTAAACACACCTACACCACAGAACCTATACTACCTATTCACTACGCATTTTTCTTGATCATGGACAACTCTTTGCCTGATGACCTCCTATCCCACAAATAAAATAGACACATTACTTTGGATTGGGACAATGAGGAGAGAAATGTCCCGCATGTCCGCAATTGTAGAAAATATTTTCCCCTTTCCTGCATACACCTTCATGTTTCTTGTCATAATTTGCACACCTTTCTATTCGATTAATTTTTCCTTGATTGTTATCAGGATTTCCTATATCACGGTCTTTCATCTTTCTTTTCCCCTTCTTGCTCAGAGTTGCGCATGTTTTGTTGCTTTTAGCTCCAATTTGGTCAATTTGGATTTTAAGCTTATCTTGTTCTTCCATTGTTTCTATTAATGCTTTCTGCAGTTGGCAATTTAGTAGTTTTTCTATTTCCCACAGCTTTTCCAGAGAGGTAACCTGGTTCCTCATATTCTGCACTTCCGTTGATGCTTGATCAGCTCCAACTTCAGTGTCTGAATCAGTATCTGTCAATTCAACCATTTTTGGATCTAGTATTACGTTTTCCACAATAACCACCTCATCGAGGTTGCTTTTACTTTGAGCCTCTATTTTAGCTATTGACTTTGATATTGGCTCCTTCTTTACGATCCGAGGGTATCCTAATCCTTTTTGACCTGACATCTACACACATAAATTATCCTGATTAGCATATAATATGTACACATAACAAACAATAATTTTGTATAGGTTATCTTTTATTTGGTTTGACGATGAATTTATCCGATTCATCTCTTTTTAAACTTTATATGAGTTATTTATATTTTCAACGTTTCCCTCTGTTCTAAGGTTATAGCCTAAGGTCTATCCCACTTAAGGTTTCTAACCCTTTAGCTCTGATACCATGATGTACGCCCCCAAATTAAGGTACTTGAAACCCGAACTCAGTGCTTCACGATACCATTTCTATGAGCGGAATAATACTAATAATAATAACAATAATATAGATTATCAAATTTAATTTACATATTATCAGAGTTTTCAATCCCAAGTACGAAACCTTCAAACATTCGTTACATTACATGATAATTAATATATATCATCATTATCATAATAAAGCCTAGTTATTACAAAAGATAGCATTATCATTCATTCAGCGATCTTCCCTTTCCCTTTGTTCTTGGCAGAGCCTTCAGGTTGTTCACACTTAGCAGAAAACATTTAAATTAAGAAAGGATGAGCATTTGAGTGCTCAGCAAGTAATAGCAACAATAACAGTTAGTTGAACGAATTAAATGTTTTCTTGGAATGATACTTCTACAACGAATCAATAGTTGTGAAGTAAGCTGAACCAATAATAAACAACATATCATTTCGATTTCAAATTTTTGAAACTACGTACTGACTATAAATGAGGATCAGTTGATAGACTATGAACATTATTTTCTATTTTCGAAAAGGTTAAACAGAACTTCATCTGTAAACCGTCATAACTTACGAGCACGGGGGTGATCAGCCCGTTATGCCCTGTATTGATCAGTACTACATTAAATGACGATATTTTCGTCCCGCATATCTGCCTTAGGCGCATAAAAGTTTTCCATATTTGGGATGTTCATACCAGTCTAGAATTCGAACCAAACGATTTAGTTGGATAACAATAAAGTTCTTATCTTGTTCAACAACAATTTTTAAGTTTGTGTCTAGCCAGATCAAATAGCTTAGATGGATGTTAATTCAACGTGTACATACTGGACACCGATACGTATGTATCAACATGTGATAAAATATAATAATTATCCAAGTGAGGACACTTGTATAACCAAGTTTAGAAATTAACGAACAGAATATATTTCTTGAATCTACAATAATAGAATTAAGGAACTTATACAATATATTATAATTTAATAACTTACTTATACAGAATCATTGCATAAATATATACAAAGGTTGAAATATTTGAACAATTGAAAAGAATAATTCAGATATTATCTTACACATGTCCATTGCATAAAGTAAATGCAAAGGGTTAGGTACTTGCCTTGTCTACTGCTTACACAACTTAGATTTATCTTTTATATCGAGCCCTATCATTAAATAGATCATTCGTTCGATTAGAATAACATATGATATCATATTGTACTACTATTTGCAGTCAGCACATAACCTAATCACATTGTCATTTAAGTTTAACAACCATTGAATCACAAATAAACATTTATCGAGTCAACCTATCTAAGTCCAGATCAATTTCTGAAATTTGTCGGTGTATTGACAAATTTATTGGGTATTTATCGAGTCTAAGACTCTATATAGTAGTTCAATATCCATTTAGATAACTTAAACACCATTCACATTATTTTTCATGGCTTTATAATAATTATTATAATTTATCATAATTTTTGAAATACTGGAATCATTATTAAATGATTTAAATATTAAGTAATTTCATTATCATTAACATTTAATTAATATTAAACTATTAATGAAACTATTGCCAAAATATTAAGTTATTTAAAATAACTTCAAATATTTTTAAAGTATTTATATTACCTTTAAATGATTTTAAATAATTACCATTAATATTAAAATATTAATGTATTATTTATCCAAATATTAAAAGTCATTAATTATAACTTGAAATATTTTTAATTCATTTATATCCCTTTTTAAATGATTTTAAATCAATAAAATCATTTTAAAACTATTTATTTAATATAATTATTAAATAAATTAATATCATTAATATTAATTTATTAATAAAATCTACCTTTAAATATTAAAAGTTATATTTTATAACTTAAAATATTTTTATAACACTTAAATAATTTTTATACTATTTTTAAATCATTAATTCTATTTTTCCATAATTTATTTAATATATTTATTAAATAAAATAATTATTTTAATATTAATTTATTAATGAAATTCATCACATAATATTAAAAGTTATTAAAAATAACTTAAAATATTTTCTTATATCATAATATATTTTTAAATAATTTTTCATGTATTAAAATCATTTTTAAATAATTTATTTAATATTATAATTAAATAAATTAAATACCTTTAATATTTCAAAAATATTAAATATTTATGAAATATATTAAAATTTGTCAAAATATAATTTTTGGACTTTAAAATAATTTTTAATAATTTATTTTGTATTTTTAATAATTAAAAACTAATTTTCTATAATTATTTAATAAAAATAATAATTTTATAATTAAAGTGTCGCTGAAAGACTGCCTATAGCGACAAAACCGTCGTTATAGGTGTTCTTCATGTTCATCATCAAACCGAGATCTTCATAGACAGTGAATGAGTTTACAACTTTGACCAACATTTAATGACAAATCATTAAGTTTCTGGGAAAGATAGAGGTTAGAGGTTGTAGTACTAATGTAATACTACAAGATCCAACAACAAACATAACCAACAAGCATAAAACAAACGAGATCTAAGCCTTCAAAGTAGTTGTCAGAGTCGTTCTTCATTTTCTGGATTACCCAGAAATGAAGAACAGTTCGACCAGCCACTTTTGGGCTTCCACAACTTGCTAAGCTTGTAATGTTTTTGTGATTTAAATGTTGCAGTGTCTAGCTAACATGTCAAGGAAGAGATCCATCACAAAACATAAACAAAACAACAACAGAATCACAAGATCCATCTTTGGTCAAAACTGCCGGAGATCACGTTCTTGAGTTTTTTGGGTTACCCAGAAACTCAGTTCGTGATCATCTGGCATGCTTTGACCAGCCACTGACTTCCATTAATTCGATGTTTAGGAGATTTTAAAGCATAAACATGTAGTATAAATAACATATTAAAGTTTAGATGCAAATTCAAACACCAAAAATTATCACACTGTCAGATCCAGGCCTTCAAACTTCATGTCAGACCAATCTGGGCAAGTTCTGGGTTACCTAGAACTTGTTCGGTCATGGTCAGTCAACGGGTTTTTACCACCCATATCTTGAAACTTAGGTCCGATCTAAGCATGATTTCAACTTCAGATTAAAGACCATACTACATACTATCAGTCCAAAATTTCAAACCACCAAAACATTACACATAATGAAATCTATGGGGTCTGACATTCATTGTCAGACCACTTTTTCAAGATTTTCCAGATTATGAAAAACTTCAAATTCGAGCCTCTAGATGTTATGGATCCAACATCTAGCAACCCAGATCATCATTATACACTACATACAACATAATTAACACAAAAAAACTAACATCTAAATAGGATCAAAAGTCAAATTTCATTTTAGGGTTTATACCTCCTATGATCAATCCTTTGATTCTTGGCTTTCTGAT
Source organism: Panax ginseng (assembly GCA_020205605.1). NCBI lineage: Eukaryota > Viridiplantae > Streptophyta > Magnoliopsida > Apiales > Araliaceae > Panax > Panax ginseng. Next base: position 41,876,240 of record CM035127.1, on the reverse strand, counting down.
TTGTTAAGAGTGATAGTGGGGCTTGCTTTTGGGACTGAAAGGCTACTAGAATTCGTGAGTGCAGAGAGAGAGAGAGAGACTTGGTTGTGTGCTAGATAGCAAATGAGCCAATCTTTGACATTTTACTTACTTTAATTTCCCACTTTTTACTCTTGTGGTTAAAATTGGTGTTATGTGGCTTATGTTGGATAATGAAAGGTGTTTGATAATGGCTCAAGAGATGTGGCACAATTTTTAGCCACAACTATATTTAACTTTAAAATTTAAGAAAAGGGTAATTTGGTCATTTGCCTTGTTATTTTAAGGGTATTCTTGTCCATGATACTTGAATCTAGGGTTTAATCACTAGATTTTAAACCTTAAGGTTTCCCAAATAATTTCTAGGGTTTGAAAAATTAAAATTAAAGTTTAATAAAATTTTAATTATAACTTACTAATTAAAATTAGGATTTTTAAAAATACTTAGGGTTTCTTGATATTATTAGGGTTCCCCAAATTATGAATTAGGGTTTCCTAATGAACATAATTATTTACTAAAATAATAATTAGAGATACCATCTGTGGACAAGGAAATCGCGTCTTGCTTGTTTAGGGTTTCGTGTTGGCTGAGGAGGAGAGAAATCCACGAAGAATACGGAATTGATTGATTGATTGGAGAGGGGAGAACGACAGGTGGGCGATTACTCCAACGACGCGTGACAGAACCCCTAGAATCCAGAAACCGTGTTAGGGTTATTGGGATTCCAAGTGCCTTCTTCAGTTCTTCGAGTTGAGAGAGTGTTCAAATCTTATTAGTGCTTTTAGGTGGAATATCCAAGCCTTAAGCTACCAAAAGAATCCTCCCCCCTTCCTAGAATGGAAGGGGTATTTATAGAGTTTCCTGAACTTAAGTCATCACATGCTAGGCACATGCTTTCAATGAAATTTCAGAAATACCTTTCAGTTATTAATGTACTGCCCATATTGCCCTGTCCTTCTAGCCACCAATCCAATCCCTCAATCAATTCTCAAAATGAGCCACCTCCACGAGTCTTCTGCCTCGGGACACGTGGAGGCTTCTCCCGGGTCTAGCACATTTATTTCTGACTTTTCCATCTTCATTCCATTAGGTTATGCGAACCCTAAATTCCACATTTAATGAGGTCGTGGAACCCTAATTTTGTGCATTTAATTTAATTAGGTCATGTGAACCCTAATTTTGCACATGGGCCCACATTTGCCCCCTGCGCAAGAGTCGCATTTCCAAATAGACGATCGTGCAAGAATACTTCAAGCTTTTGAACTATTTTGCGTGACTTCACTTTACGGGCAATGAACAGATCATAATATTGGGAAATCCTCCAAAAATATGTCCATATCTTGCCCAAGATTTGTTTTTTTTTTCATTTTTCCTGGAAATTGAAAACAAGAAAAATAATCAAATATCATTGAATAAAAAAGAAATATTTATTTTGGGTACACAAATTTTTTTTCGTTTTCATCAAACCAAATAAAATCATAATTTTATTTTGGAAATAAAATTGAATCATAATTTTATTTTGTAAATAAAATCAAATCTTTCTTTATTTTGAAAATAAAATCAAATATTTCTTTATTTTAGAAATAAAATCCAATCTTTCTTTATTTTGGAAATAAAATCCAATCTTTCTTCATTTGATATATATATATATATATATATATAAGCCATTTTCGAAAATTACCCGTTCTTGGGAATAAAATCAAACTTTAATTTTGTTCTTTTCAAAAAATAAACTTTTTACTTATCTTTATTTTGGAGAAGTAAGGAGTCCATATTCATAACCCATGGTCGCATGCCTTGCTTCTGATTAAGATTTTAAACTTCAATTAGGATTGTCTCATAATCGCTAGGAGCCACGAACACGCATGTATTCATCGCAATTGCAGCCACCTTAGCGAGTCTCACCATTAGGGACATCCTTGCGGTATCCAACATCAGGTAATTGTAGGCCATTAGGGGTGCAACCTTTGTTGGAGTCTTCGTTAGCCAATTTCTCATAATCTATATATTTTTTTCAGGTAATTGCAGACTTTCTTCTATTTTTCGAGCCCCATCACCTTGATCATATCTTGGTTTTTTCCCTCGGAATTCCTTAGAAAAAAGCTATAATTTTTGCGGTGAAGGAGCATTCGTCCCAAGCAGTGGATTAGTAGATCAACATGACCTCAAAGGTATGAAGGAATAGCCTCTAAGTGTTCGAGCCCTATAGGGGCCGAACTCTATAATTTTTTATTTTTTATTTTTTTGAAAGAAACATCTCCTAGGTGGTGGCCGAACCCTATAGGAGTCGAACCCTATATGGCGCCGAACCCTAGGGGCCGAACCTTAGCATTTTTTTTAATTTTTTTTTGGTGAAGGAAACATCCCCTAGGTCGTGGCCGAACCCTATAGGAGCCGAACCCTATAGGGCGCCGAACCTTTGCATTTTTTTTAAGGAAATATCCCCTAGGTGGTGGGCGAACCCTATAGGGCGCCGAACCCTATAATAATTTTTTTTTTCAACTCTCCAAACTTTCTTTTGTCTTCCGAGCCCCATTACCTTGATTACATCTTGGTTTTTTCCCTCGGATAATAAAGAAAGATTTGACATTTTTTGACGAAAACGCGAAAGGAGAAAAAACTGATATGCTTGCATGCGACGAAACCACTCCAGATGGCCAAATCCCTAGGGGGCGAACCCTAGGAGGCCGAACCCTAGGGGACCGAACCCTAGGGGGCGAACTCTAGGCAGAAATTCATGTTTTGGGCAAAAAAAATGAAGTTCGGGACGAGCCGCTACTATTAGGAGCGTGCTTTGGAGTTTTGGGGCCCATAATATATCAAAATGACTGTATCGACGAGCCCTACAAAATTCATCGCTTTGCTATGACATATTCCATTATAAGTCCAAAAAAGGCTCCAAAGGATGGATTTTGGCCGTCCGAAGTTTTTTCGAAAATTTTCTGGAATTTTTTCTTGCATAAATGTACCCCCTCAATCTTTCTGACATTATTTCTTCTTCTTTTCAGGTGTTTTGAAGGTTAACTCTCGGACGTTCGCTCCTTTTTTCTATGGTGAGTACTTCAAGCTCACATACTTTACTTGACATCCTTTCTTTGCTTTCTTTAAAATTGTTATAATGAACTTCACCTTGCTTATAGGCCCTTTCTCCTGAATGCTCTGCAGAACTAAGAACTACCAAGGAGTCCCCATTCATCACTGATTGGGGAAGAGCTCCCTTCTTTGGTCCTTCTGACATCTTTTGGGATAGAGTTATAGACTATGACCATACAACTTTTCCTCCACCAGAGAAAGAAGGCTTGTTTTTGTATGCCCCAGCTTCTGGAGGTTGGGAAGACTTCCCTCATGCCGATTGCATTCCCCGCCTATGCATAGAGAAGAAAGAGTACCCCTTCAGTCCCCTTCGCTTCCTATCAGATTCATCTGGTCGCATTCAAGGATGGCAGGATTGGACCGACGAGATCCTTGACAACACTGAATACGTGGAAATACTCAAGAATGTGAGTATTTTTTGCTGTGTTCAACTGTGTAGAAACCTACGGATTCACCAGGACCATAACACACTTACTGTGTTGATCTCACGATGGTGTTCCTCTACTTGCACATTCATCACTGTCTGGGGGGAATTCACCCCTACTCTAGAGGATGTTTATGCCCTCTATCAGTAAGTTTTCTTCTTTTATTCCTTTCATTCATTCTCATGTTTCCAAAATATGTATATTTATCCTGAATTACATCTTGTAGCCTTCCTATTGTTGCTTCAAACTCCTGTGGTCCTTCTAGCATGTCCACTAGGGATGACGACTGTGTTGCCTACTTGACGGAGGCCTTCAAGTAATCTTCCCACTTCATCTCCCGCTTCAAGGGTGATACACTCCTTCCGAACTTTGAGACCTTAAGTCGGCAAAAGAATTCTTGGTTATCCTGGGTGCGCTATTTCTTCCGTGATTACAAGACCAACCAGTGGAACAGCTCTGTTCACGACAAGTCTGTTCTAGCCTTCCATGAAGAAACTTGTCCCTTTCCTCTGGCGGCTTATCTGGTTATGTGGCTGTCCCGTTTCATCTTCCCTAGGTCTCCCATAGACAGTCCTTCTGCCCGTATGTTCAGTTTGGCAGCGTTGTTATCCCGAGGCTCGGAGATTCCCCTTGCTTCTCTCTTCCTAGGGACCTTATATCGTCGCCTAGACGAAACAACCCTTGCCATGAAAGAATCTGTTAGGAGGTAATCACCTGCATATTTTATATTTAATTGTCTTTCAAACTGCGCTTCTTTTCCTTTAACCTTTTCTATAATATATATATATTTTTTATTTACTCAGGTATGATGTCAATTGCTTCATTCCATGCTCCTTCCTTCAGATCTTTCTTTTCGAGTGCATTCTGGGTCTTGAGCATGAGCATCATTCCTCCTATGTTACGTTGGATTGATCACTGCGCATCTTTTCAAGTGCATTCTTTTCTATTCCGATCTTGAGCATCTTTCTAAGAAGAAGAAGAAGTCTCCTTCTCTCCCACCACGCAACATCATTCCTCGCATGTTACGTTGGATTGATCACTGCTCTAGTCCTGACAGTACGGATTTGCAACATTTCCTTGATGATTATTCATGCTTCACTGCTCGTCCCTATACCATTGTTTCAGGGGGTTGCGGTCATCTACCTCATTTTTATAAGCACAAATTTCGTACCTACTCAAGCCTCAACAGAACCAGCTTGAGTGGTTCTGCACTGTCTTGGTTTGTTTTTCTTCGGTCTACGGAGCTTCCCTATTTCCTTGAGAATAATAGTTTTGGCACTGTATTGTATTCTCCTTACAGGGTCATGAGACAATTCGGATATGACCAGGAACGCGCTTTCGATCACACCTGCAGGGGGAATTATGAGGATGCTCTTTTAAATTTCGTCTCTACCTCCCCCTCTTTTACATGGGCATTTCCGAAGCTATCAAGTGATCCTTATAGATCCCTTCCTTTTTTCATACCAGATGACTCCTGGAGCGGGCGATATACTACTGGAGAACGTAATTACTGCCAAGTCAATCTTAAAAGATGGGAGGATGATACCTTGGTTTGTTCATTGCCAGTCTCTATTCCACAACGTCTTCAATGGGGCCGGTTGCTATGCTCTCCCAAGCCCAATATTCGCTCAGCACTTTGGCCAGCCAGTAGCCGGTTGGCTGAGCATGACATTTTGATGCCTAAGTCTTCTCCCCCTCAGCAGATCATTCCATCACAGGTTCCCACTACTTCCAGGAATCTTCCACCACGGGCTCCGTTTCGGGTGTCTTCTCTAGCTCCTCCCCAGGGATCCTCTGATATCGAGGAGATGAGAGTTACTCATTCTAAAATGAGAGTGACTACTACTACTGATTCTGAGATAGCTCCTCCTATTTCTTCTGCCAAGGTTCCAATCAGTCGTCCTCCTATCAGGCTTATCATAAAGCCATTAGCAAAATGCCCCCTTGATAATGTTGATCCTAGTATCCCGGCAGCCGAGGATCCGATCATGAAGCGTCGTAGAAATTTTGTAATTTGTCGTACTATTCTCATTTTTCTTTCATCCCTTGTATTACTCTTTCACATATCATTGAGTAATTGTTTCCTTTATTTTTTTTTTCAAGTTACCGTGGTCGATGAAGAAGAAGATGATGATGTTCCTCTTGGGTTAATGTATAGTACTACAAATGAGGCTTCCGCGGCGGCTTCCACTAGTCGTGAGCCCGTCCAACCTATCCTTGTTGATATTGAGTCATCTACTCCTCGCGATGATTGTGTTAGTCTGGATGCTAAGGATAATTTGTCTGATGTAAGCTCGAGTCTTGCTGTGGGTGATACAACAATTTCTTCAAAACTTCCTATGCCTGCTCCTCATGATGAGTCTGAAGATGTTGATGAGACTCTTACTTCCCTGAGGGAGAAACCTCCCTGAAAGGATTCTACCGAGTTGGTGATTGCTTGAGAGGGCATTGTTGATATTACTTTGGGTGGGTTGGATGACATTCCCCTTTCTGTGGCATCTCCTGACTCCTTTTCCATTGATTATATTGTGAGTATCCTTCTTTAATCCATAAATGATTTGTCTTAAATTTCCTTTCCTCTTTTTCTTTATAATATATTGTGCTTTGACATCTTGTTTTCAAAGCGAGAGGATGAAAGATTTGCCTTTGCCCGTTGAGGCACTCGCGTTATTTGCTGTTCTCCATTCGGATGTTGCCCACTCGCCATATAGTGACCTTGGTTATCCTCCAGGTGACCAAGGCTTCGAGGAATCCTTAGCTGTATAACATCTTTCTGCTCCTCCATCCCTGGTCTTGACAGATTCTATGGTGGCCTCTAAAGTAGCTTCTGCCAGAGCTTCCTTCAATCCAAGTGGGGATCTTGTTTCTTGGAGGGGTTTCCGATATCTTCTTCTAGTCGGGGAAAGTCCGGAGCTGCCTCTCTAGCTCGATTCCATAAATCCTTGACCGGTTGATTATTAAGACAACTTCCACCCAAACTCTCTTCCTAGACCAGCTCGCAGGCCTTGTTCTTGGGTTGCATACTCTTTCTTTATATTCCTTGCGAGTTGAGGACTTGAAGAAGTTTAGCGATGATGTAGATGACCTTGCAGCCGTAGGTGTTGACATGTCTCTTTTTCGTGATAGGTTGGATTTTCTCAAGTCGAGTTTTAATCTTGTTTCACTACATTCAGAGGTTGTTGTATGTAAGTGTGAAGATGAATCCTTTTCAGTACAGCTTTCTAAGCTTGATGAAGCCGCAAACAAATTGAAGATCCAGTCTCAAGATTTAGAGGTCCAGCTTCGGGATCTAGAGGCAAAACTTCAGGAGGTAGAGTGTCAGCGCCGGGACTTAGAGTCGACTACCCAACAGGTTAGGGAGCTGAAAACTGCAAATCTTAAGATTTGAGATGCTGTCGTTGTTGACTTGGAAGCTTTAGTTGTGCCTCCTCTTCATTTTGATATGTCTTGGCCTTTAGACCATAACTTATTGTAGTAGTTTTTTTTTCGATTTCCTGTTTCAGAAACTCATTTACCCATATTTCATTTATCAGAACATGGTTTCTTTGACCTTGTTGATTGCCTTTAATTTGAATGATTCCTTAAAACTCAATATTTATCATTGAATCTCAAGTTATTCAAATTAATATTCCAAGACAACAATAGGTATTATAAGAAAACATGAATTTTGTCAAAATATATATATATTTTTCACAAACCAACACTTGAATTTATACTCTTTTTTTTAAGAAAATTAAAACATTCAAGTATAAGTGAAAGTTTATCAATTTATTGATAAAAAATTGCTTTTAACGAAAAGCATAACGTTTCACATGGTAAATCTTGCTTTTATCGAAGAAAGCATAATGTTTGCCACTTTTAGAGATAAAGTGTAACTTTCTTGCTTTTGTCGAATAAAGCATAACATTCTCCACTTTTAAAGTTAAAGTGTAACTTTTGGGTTTGAGGGCTTATACTCAGGTGCCTCAGTCACTTTTGAAGTTGAAAGTGTAACTTCCGAGGGCTGTTAGTCAGGTGCCTCGATCACTTTTGAAGTTGAAAGTGTAACTTCCGAGGGCTGTTAGTCAGGTACCTCGATTACTTTTAAAGTTAAAAGTATAACTTTTTGTGATGCTCTTCTCATGTATAATATTTCTTTACCCACTTCAAGTTTAATGGGCCTGAGACAGCATCTGATCCGACACGAGATATCTTGAAATACGCCGCCGGAGATCTCTCAAATACCTATACTGCCTTCCCATTTGGGGTAAAATTTGGTGGTTGGGGTTCCCCTAATGACTTGAGTTGCCGTTTTTAGCACCAGGTCTCCCACCAGAATTTGTCATGGTACCACCGCGGTATTGTATTGTCGTCGCAGTCTTTCATGGTACCGTTCAAGCTTTTCTTTAGTCTTGTCGCGGAAGTCACATAAGGCCTCCAGGGCGGCTGGTCAGTTCTCTTCCTCGACTAAACTTCGAAGTCTCATTCGAGCCAAAGGAATTTCTATTTCGGCGGGTAAGATAACTTCTTCACCATAAACTAAAGCATATGGGGTTTCGCCTGTAGGCTTTCTTTTTGAAGTACGATATGCCCATAACGCTATTGGTAGTTGTTCTACCCATTTCTTCGGATGATCGTCTAAGGTTTTTGATAAGATTTTTATTAAAGTTTTGTTTGTCGCTTCTGCTTGTCCGTTGCTTTTCGGGAAGTAGGGTGATGATTTGTAATGTTTCACCCTGTATCTTTCCATCAGACTTTTGATGTCCTTATTGATGAAGGGGGTTCCATTGTCCGACAAAATGATCTTCGGGGTCCCAAAACGGCAAATGATGTGCTCCTTGATAAAATTTGCCACTACTGGTCCCGTGGCCTTCTTCAAGAGTATGGCTTCCACCCACTTTATGTACATCTCGGTGGCAGTTAAAATCCATATGTTGCTCTTAGAATTAGGGTGTACAGGACCTATAAGATCCATTCCCATGTATGAAAGGGCCATGGTGTTGCTAAGGTGCGCAAATCCACTGCAGGAACATGTATCAAGTTTCCATGTATTTGACAAATGTGGCACTTTTTGACAAATTCTAGACAATCTCCTTCCATCTTTGGCCATTAGTAACCAGGATTGATAAGTTGTTTGTACAACTGGCTCCTCCTTGATGTTCATCCTTGTGCATTTGATAAACCAAATCTTTGGCTTCTCCTAGTTCTAGACACTGTAGGGGCTTGCCATTGAAATCTCTTCTGAACAATTCTCCATTTTGTAAGAAGAATCATTGTGACTTCCTCTTTATTATAATTGCATCCTTCTTTTCGGTTGGAAGAGTCTCGGTTTATAAGAAGTCCACATAAGGAATTCGCCAATCCGCTATATCATCAATGAAAGCGCATTCATCCTCCCCAGGGTATTCTTGGCATGAAACACATTCGTTGCCTAGTAGGCATCCGCTTCCTTCTTCATTTTTCAGCCAATAATACCCAAGGCCAGATCCTACGATACAGGCCTATGTCTGCAAACCCGTAGTTCTCTTCATGCACCTGATGTAAGACTTTATTTGCTTCTTGCCTCCCCAAGCATCGTGTCAATACACCATATGCTTCTTTGTGATACAAGACACCTTTGATGATGTTGTACTTCTGTAGCTCCATGATTGGTATTGTTCCTTCCTTTGTTTGCAATTGATGGGAGATGTTATATCTCCAATCATCTATCATGTCTTTGGGGAACAAGTCTAGCACCGTGGTTGGGAGGGTTCTCTTCATTACCTTCACATCCAAATCTTCTCCTTGGACATAGACTCGAGACGCTACCGTTGCTAGTGTATCAAGTTGTTTATTTTATCCTATTGGCACATATTTAATCACCACCTTCTTGAAGCCTTCCATCACCTTTTGTGCTACAGTTCGATATGGCGCCAAGATAGGTTCCTTCACTCCAAATTGGCCTTTTATTTGTTGCACTATAAGGTTTGAGTCTCCCTCTACTTTAAGGTATTTGACTCTAAACTCTTGAGCCGCCAACAATCCTAGTATAAATGCCTCGTATTCTGCTTCATTGTTTGTGCATGGGAAGTCCAATTTGTATGACAACGCCACTTCTTTTCTTTCTTTGGTGGTCAGCACCACTCCTGCTCCGCCTTTACCTTTTGCAGATCATCCATCAAAAGCCAAACTCCACCATTTTGGGTCCTCCTCCATCAAGTCGATTAATTCTACTTCTCCACCCGGAAGATCCTCAGAAGGGGGTTCATATTCTCCATTTGGAAATTGAGCTAGCAGGTCTGCCAAGGCTTGACATCAGATTGCCTTTGGTGTTACACACTTGATGTCATATTCTAAAAGAATCATCATCCATCTAGCAGGTCTCCCTACTAATGCTGGCCTAGTCAATAGGTATTTGATTGGATCAGTTTTTGTTGCAATCTTTACTTCGTGCGCTAGAAAATAATGCTGCATTTTCTGCGCAATGAACACCAACGCTAGGCAATGCCTCTCCACTTGTGAATACCTGGTTTCTGGTCCTTTGATTATCTGGCTAATGTAATACACAGGTTTCTCTTCTCCATCCACCTCTTACGTGATCAATCCTCATATAGACTTCTTGGTAGATGTGATGTACAACTGTAATGGCATTCCTCTTTGTGGCACTACCATCGTTTGCGCTGAAGACAAAATTCTTTTTACCTTATCAAAGTCCTGTTGTTGGTCTTGCCCCCAGTCCCATTGTCCCTTTCCTTTTAGCAATTTGCCGAAAGGTTCTGTGACTTCGGCTAATGCTGGCATGAATCTTCTCATGTATGAGACCTTCCCTAGGAAGCTCTTCAACTGCTTTTGCGTTTTTGGTGGTGGCATTTCTGTAACTGCTTTCGCCTTGCTTGGGTCCACCTCTAAACCTCTGTTGTGCACCAAGAAGCCCAAGAATTTTTCGGCCGTCATTCCAAAGGCGCACTTCTTCGGATTCATCCTCAACTTGTACCTTCGACATCGCTCAAACACTTTCCTCAAGTCCTCCACATGAGTTGTCACCTTTTTGGATTTCACTACTATGTCGACCACATAGTCCTCCACTATATCATGAATCATGTCATGAAATATGGCGTGCATTGCCCTTTGATAAGTTGCCCCCGCATTCTTCAACCCGAATGGCATTACTACATAGTAGAAATTCCCAAACGGGGTATGAAAGGCTGTCAACTCTACATCTTCTATGGACATCTTTATCTGATTGTAACCCACAAACCCGTCCATGAATGACATCATCTCATGATTAGCCGTTGCATCTACCAAAGTGTCTATGTTGGGTAATGGATACATGTCCTTCGGGCATGCCTTGTTCAAGTCTCTGAAATCCACACATATTCGTAGCTGTCCATTTGATTTCTTTACCGGTACGATGCTGGAAAGCCATGTTGGATGTTGGATCGGCTTGATGAACCCTACTTCCAGCAACTTTTTAATTTCTTCTTTTATTTTGGTTTCGACTTCGGGTGCATAGTTGCGAGGTGCTTGCTTCACTGGCTTCATTCTCGAGATTATGTTTAGATTGTGCTCCACAAGATCTTTGTCAATTCCGGGCATCTCGTCGTAATTCCAAGCAAAGACGTCCCTATACTCTCGCAATAGTTGTATGAGCTCCTCTTTCTGGTCAGCCTCAAGCTCCTTGTTGACATAAGTCGGTCTTGGTGTTCCTCCATCTGTCCAAATTAACTTCTTCTAATTCATTTTGTTGAGGTTTTGGCCTATCCTTGAAGCATTCTGGAGCTGGTTCATCCTTCTGTTGTACAACTTCTTTTTCTTCATTATTGCTGGAGTGGGGGACACCTCCTGAGCCGTTGGGTTTGCACGCTTCCTTGGGCTCTTCCCCCTTGCACTGTCACAATCGAAACACTACCTTTCCTTCGGGTTTAACAACCCTCTCCCATTTTGCCTTTTGGCCATCCTCAGACTGTGGTATCCGCTTGGCATTTATTATATTTCTGGCATCTTCAGGATCTGTTGGCCTTTTCTTCTCTTCTCTTCCTTCCTTCTCCAAGTCTACTACTACTGGCTTCATATTTTTGGAACATTCTCCATGTTTCGAGGTCTTCTTCTTCACTTTTTCTGCAGGTACAAACTTATCTTCCTGCACTTCCTTCCAGCTTGCTAGTCTTAGGAAATTAGGCCTCGCGATCTGGTTCTCTCCCTCTTCAGCGACATCATCGAAGAAAGTTTCTTCGGTGATGTGTTCCTCCTCTGGTCCAAAGGGATTTCGAGTTGCTGGTACCTTCACTTCTCTCCCTTTCCAGATAGCTTTCAGGCATTGATGAAAAACTGAGGGTACCACCCCATAGTCATTTTGCCAAGCCCTTCCCAGCAAGACATGGTATGATGCATCCACCTCTGCAACATGGAACATTACAGGCCCTCGAATCTTTCCAACTTGCATGTCTACCTTGATGTGTCCTAGGGTTCTTGTGCTCTGGTTGGCGAATCCTGTAATGTTTATTTGTTCCTTCCCAATCTTCTTCTCTGGCAGGCCTAACCGTTTGAACATGGTGTAGGGCATAATATTTATAGATGCTCCATTGTCAATGAACGCCCTTCACACTTCGATGCCATTGATTACTTCTGTCACATACATCGGTCTATTATGCGGGTATCTTATCTCTGTATCAGCTTTAGAGAAAGATATCTTATTTGCTTCTTCCTCCATCGTCTTCACAAATCCTTTGCTTATGGCCATGCAAGTCTCCTGTGTTTCGGCGGCCTTAATGATTGCCCTGGTTGCCTCAATCCTTGCTTCCTTGGCAAATCCTATCTGATCAAAATAATTTCTGAACTTGGCCCCATTCATCAACGCCGTCACCTGCATGCCTGGGTCATACTCCTCCTTTTCTTCCATCATCATCTCCACTTCTGGGATTGTGTTATGGATAACAGTGTTGCATGTTTCTTTCCCCTTGTGATTTGGCAGTGGCTTGTCATGAACACTACTTTCCTTTCCCAGTTCAATCTCCCCATTTGCCAGCTTCTCGTGGAATATCCTACGCAGGCTATAGCAATCCATAGTTGAGTGTCCCACGTATTGGTGGAATACACATAAGTCTGGCCTGCTCTTCATCTCTTCCGTCACTGCAAATCTAGCCCTTGGGGGTTTCACTACCCCATGTTAAATACATTGCTTGTATAGACCCCTGAATGCTTTCTCACTGCATGTGATAGCCTCCGGGATTGACTTTCTTGCATATTTGTCTTCAGGCCTTCCTTTGCTTCGATCAAAAATTTTCTCATGCTTCTCCCTCTTGTCCCCTTGTGGTTTTGACTGAGAGTCAGCCAAAGCCACAGTTATTTTCCTCTTGCCCCTCCATGTAACCGTCACATGGCTAGTAGGCAGTGTCATGATTCCTCCCAAGTCTTGTGCAAAAGCTGAAAGGGTCGCGGAGGAATCACAAGCCTTGGTAATGAGGTGGGGCTTGAAGGAATCTAAGGTACCATTGTTGCAAATGCTAACCATATTCTTTTCTTCAATCGGCTCTGCACACTTCTGTGCCTGGGCCCTAAACCTATCAACGTAATCTGATAGCTCCTCATTCGGCTTCTGTTTGAACTGCATGAGTTCTACAATGGTTACCTGTTTCTGCACATAGAAAAATTTCTTAAAAAATTATTTTTTAGGTCATCCTAATCATGGACTGACCCCTTCTCCAAATTATAGTACCAACTGAAGGCACTATCCGTCAAAGTTTTGTTGAATTCTCGCATCAACAAGTTATGATTGTTCACTTCATCATATCCCAGCCACGGAGACATTGACTCTACGAACCTGGCAATATGTTCCCTCGCGTTTCCTTTCTCCCCGTTGTATTTTGGAAACTACGGGGGATGCTCAATATACCCTATCGGGTAAGGTTTCCTCCGAATGTGTGACGGGTAAGGCGGAGTAAAGTCTAACTACGAGGGTCGGGATGTCTGCCTACGAAGTTGATTGATCACATCGATCATATCATCCTTCATCACATACTGGCTCGTGGCGTGGACTCTTTGGGGTGTTATGATATACTGCTGTATCGGCGGTGTGTATGGTAGAGAGATTGGTTGATGCACACTTGCATCATGCAAAGTCGGGCATGGCGGCGATTCTTCGCTCACTCATTTGGACATTGCCTAGAATGGTTGGCATTTGCAGCTGTGAAACTGATGGGAGAGCAGTTGGGATGATGTTTGTCTGAGGTTGGCTTGCTTCCAACCTAAGTTGTGGCACGTCGCCACTGTGCTGGGCCTCCAAGTTGATTATTGGAACCGATTGACTTTCCGTCGATGGAGGTACAATCTGGTTCTCTTTGTTGTTGCTGTCATTGTTGTTGTCTTCCACTCCTACCTGTTCCCCCTACGAACTTCCTGGGAACATGGCCTTAAAAGTGGGAATCTGCATCAACTGCTGGCAAAAATTCCCCATCTCCTCTTGCTTCCTCTACATTTCCAGCATCATGGCCATCATCATCCCTTTCCCTTCTCGTGCTTCCTTCAATGCCTTGAGCATCTCCAGTTGCACAGCATTCATCTGGTCTCCACCTGCATCCTTACCTTGCCTTCCTGCGTTGGTTTGTTGTTGATTAGCCATACGTGGTGATGTCGAACTCCCTTCTGAAGCATCTTCAACAAGTGGTTGGTCAAAACCAAGTTTGCGCCTTGGAATGCTTGAGTTACTTGTCTTAGAACTGGATCCGGTGAGGTAATGCTATTTGTTGGTGAAGAAGCTCTTCCTGTAGTTCTCCCACTTTGAGTTGTGGGCATACCCTTCACGAATTCTACACCTCCCCAGCAGAGTCGCCAAATAAATGTGGGCAAGGAAATCGCGCCTTGCTTGTTTAGGGTTTCGTGTTAGCTGAGGAGGAGAGAAATCCACGAAGAATACGGAATTGATTGATTGATTGTAGAGGGGAGAACGACAGGTGGGCGATTACTCCAACGACGCGTGATAGAACCCCTAGAATCCGGAAACCGTGTTAGGGTTATTGGGATTCCAAGAGCCTTCTTCAGTTCTTCGAGTTGAGAGAGTGTTCAAATCTTATTAGTGCTTTTAGGTGGAATATCCAAGCCTTAAGCTACCAAAAGAATCCTCCCCCCTTCCTAGAATGGAAGGGGTATTTATAGAGTTTCCTGAATTTAAGTCATCACATGCTAGGCACATGCTTTCAATGAAATTTCAAAAATACCCTTCAGTCATTAAAGTAATGCCCATATTGCCCTGTCCTTCTAGCCACCAATCCAATCCCTCAATCAATTCCCAAAATGAGCCGCCTCCATGAGTCTTCTGCCTCAGGACACGTGGAGGCTTCTCCCGGGTCTAGCACATTTATTTCTGACTTTTCCATCTTCATTCCATTAGGTTATACGAACCCTAAATTGCACATTTAATGAGGTCGTGGAACCCTAATTTTTTGCATTTAATTTAATTAGGTCATGTGAACCCTAATTTTGCACACGGGCCCACACCATCTTAGCAATTAGGGTTTCAAATTGGAAATTAGGGTTCCTAATTTATAATTAGGGTTTCTAGACAATAATTAGGGTTTACCTAATTAGCATAATATAATAATGGTCATAAATCACGTACCACAATTTCCTACCAATCACAAACTCCGGTTTGAGTTTCAAGTTAGGGTTTAACGAATTAATGCTACCGTTTTGACATGCCACAACATAATTGACCAACCATTATCTATGCGTACATACAATACATATTTATAGCACTGAAAAATCAAAATATAATTATTATTATATTATTATTCTCATTCATTGATCAAAATCCAAAATTAGGGTTTGAATTCCATATCTGATATATTCTTCCATATTTAACCTTAATAATTAAGGTAAAATAATTAACTTAATAATCAGTACTAAAATTCATATAATAAAATAATTATTATAATTTTTCTAAATATTGTTTCATATATTATTTAAATAATATATAATTATATTTTCATGGAAAATAATTACTAAAAACTTTTCTACTATAAATTAATTATTATAAGAATATACTTTATAAAAATCAATAATTCTAAAATAAAATTATTTGTAAACATTCATGTAATAAATATATTTTTATTTATTACATAATTACATATACATATTATCTTGTACAAATCCTCATCTTTAAAATAAATAAATAAATAAAAATTATACGCAAAATTTCTGATTTATTTATATAGAAAATATCGGGTTGTTACAGTATTTGGTTGAGAAAGGGTTGAATTGCTGGAGTTTTTTAGCACATGGTGTTGTTAGATTAGGTCACCCACTCCCACACTTGTCAAAAATCAACATGTTAGCTTTAGTAATGCACTAAAGGGTATTTTAGTCTTTTGGCTTATGATTTTAATTGCAAAAGTGTAACCTTGGCAAACCTTTAGGGTTTGACCCTTAGGGTTTAACCCTAAGGTTTTCCAAAAATTAGTTTTCTAGAATTTCAATTTAGGGTTTTAAAAAAAACAAAAAAAACTTTCTAATCTTGCAAATTAGGGTTTCTTAATCGTGTTTAAATTCCTAATTACATAGATCATGCAAATTAGATTTAAGGTCCATTAATTAACATTAAACATTCTAATTTAGCAATTGGAGTTTTCCCAATTTGACAATTAGGGTTCCAAATATAGAAATTAGGGTTTGTAAATATTAATTAGGATTTTCAAAAATTTGGGTTTCCCTAATTAAGGTTAGTATCTATAATTATGGTCGTTATTCACATTATCACGATTACATAACAATCTTGTACTCTAATTTGAGTTTCAAATTAGGGTTTAGCACAGTAAAACAAGATTTTTCTACTGCCAGATAATAATTAACCAATTATCATTCTATGCAAACACAGTACATATTTATAACACTGAAATAAAAAATATATTATATTATTGTTCTCATTCATTGATCAAAATCTAAAATTAGGGTTTGAATTCCATATGTGATTTATCTTTCATATACATACTATTATTAATTAAGTTATAAAAATTAACTTAATTAATCGAAATAAATTCATATAACAAAATAATTATTATAATAATTCTATAATTATTTCATATATTATTTAAATAATATAAAATCATATTTTCATGGAAAATAATTAATAAAAACATTTCTACTATAAAATTAATTATTATAAGAATATACTTTATAATGATCAATAATTTTAAAATAAAATTATTTGTAATTATTCATGTAATAAATATATTTTTATTTATCGCATAAATACATATACTTTACCTTGCACTTATTCTCACCTTTAAAATAAAAAAATAAAAAAATTATACGCAAAATTTATGATTTAAGTATATAAAAATATTGGGTTACGACGCTTAGTCTTTTTAGTGATACCCATTAATGAGCTTTTGACCAACGAATCCCAAACCGGATGCTTTAGGGCACTAGGTGTAGAGACATCCCCTAGGCGTACTTACTCAAGTATCAAATGCCACAAAACTAAACTAGCCAAAGTGTTTATTCAACAAAGATTTTTTTTTTTGAATTTTTTTAAACCCCAGTTTTTCCACCAAACTAAGTTTTTGCATTATCTTGGTCATTACTGTCTGTTTTACTAGATCACTATCATTAAAACAAAAATTCCCCACCAGAAGACAATTATAAGACCATTTAAACTAATCAAGCATAAAGAAAACTGTACAGTGCTATCCGGTTACATCAGAATTGACAAATAAAGACTTGAATCATGTAATGACAATATAATCGAGTCTCAGTTGTCAACAATGTTTACAGTCATGCAATTCCAATTTCATCACATGCCAAATGAAATTCTAACTAACTGAAATTTGGATTCAAGTAATATGATTACTAACTAAATGCAAAGATATATTGAAGAAAAGTGCTAAATTAAACTACAATGTAACAACGTTGCCACTAAATAAACTAGACTAGATGCAAATTACATTAGAAATGAAATATATACCAATACCCCTAAACTTAAAAATCAACAATGTCCTCATTGAAAATTAAAGGTTAGAAAGGAACTCCCCTAAGAAGCATCACCATCACCACCTGCTTCATCCTGCTCAGGTGGTGTGTCTGGAGGTGGATAAGAGTTGCATGACCCAAAGATAAGGAAATATGCCTCCATGACAAGCTGTGCAAATGCTCGAGAGAGTGACCCTAAAAACTTAGCGGTGTACGTCCTGAAATCCATGTACATAGAATCCATTCGTCGCTGAAGGCGACGTATCTCTCTATCTTGCATGGCATGGTGAGGATGTGGGGCCTCCATGGGATGTGTCTCTAGCTCTTCTTTATCATCTTTTTCATTCTCCTCTTTGTCTTTTAGGCTGAAGCCGAGACCCCGAGGATATGATGGAGCACCTTCCCACGCTTTTTATTTCTTAATAGCTACATGATTAATGTCACTCATGGACAACTGTAAAGACTTGTTATCCCACTCCACATCGGCGTTAACACATAAGCGTGTCATAATTGAGGCATGAGGGATGCCACCTGATGTGTTCCCTCGCAGATAACGCTGAATTGATTGGTAAATAAGATAGCCTACATCAACTGGTCGTTCTTTAGTGACATCATTTTGACGATGAGTCGGCATTAAATTAGCACACATAAAGTTATATCATGCGTTCTCGTAGAGACTAAGTGCAGTATGCAGAAAATGAAGCCTCTGAATTAATGATCCCTTGCCTTGTAACCCAATTCCTTCCTGGCTTGCATAACTCTTAAATAATTTTTTCTAATTCCTCTCCATCTCGCATATCATCTACCCAGGCAAGACCATTATCTGTAATGATGGGCAAGTGGAATAGCTCATTGATACTTTATCTGAAGTATAAAACATGCTTTCCATGCACAAATGATATACCATTCTTAACTTCCCCTACATTAACATAAAACACTCGGATAACTACCATAGGAGCTGCCATAAGAGTTCCCACAAATAGCGCCCATCCTTTCCTTCTAATCATTTCCTTTAGTTGCCCATCCTCATTGTCGAGTTTGAGACCCCTCTCCAACATAAAAGTCTTGTTCACCAATACATCGGAATAGTAGTGTTGTGCGTGTAGATTACCAAACTTACTAGCATCCAATACATCGCGACTACTCTCTGCACCATCATAACTGCTACTAGATGAAGACGATGATGGAATTTGAACTCTCTTTGGCATAGCTGCAGAGTAATTGATTCCCAAGTCTCACTCAATCCTTTAATCGAGAAGATGTTATGCAAACCCCCAAAACATTGCCTTTGCTGAGCTCTGAATGAATGCTTGATTGGAGAGAGAGTATAGCTAGGGTTCATATAGGATAGAGAGAGGGAGAATAGAAGTTAAATGGGAGGTGGACTGAGGAATTTGAATATTGAAAATGAAAGGGTGAGCTTAGAGTTCTGTTCGTAATATGAGAGAAATGTATTTGCCTTTACCGAGTTTGAAATGAAGTGGAATAATAGAAGTTGCATCTGATTTGTTTTTTAAAAATAACTGACTTCAGGTCGAGGCGTGGTCGCACTGTGTATAAGGCATAGAGTGGATGTAATAACTCAATATTTTCTATATAATTAAATAAGAAATTTTGTGTATAATTTTTTTATTATTATTTATTTATTTTAAAGGTGAGAATATGTGCCAAGTAATGTGTATATATATGTGATAAATAAAACTATATTTATTACATGAATAATTACAAATAATTGTTTTAGAATTATTGATCATTATAAATTGTATTATTATATTCAATTAATTTTGGTAGTAGAAATATTTTTATTATTTATTTCTATGAAAATATGATTATTATTTTATTTAAATAATATAGGAAATGATTATAGAATTATTATAAAATTATTTTATTATATGAATTTATTAAGATTAGTTAAGTTAATTATTTTAACTTAATTAATAATGCTATATATGCAAGATAAATCAGTTATGAAATCCAAACCCTAATTCTAGATTTGGAATAAGGAAAGAGAATATTAATATAATATTATTTATATTTAAGTACTATAAATATGTACTGTATATGTGTAGACTGATAATGGTTGGTCAATTATGGTGTAACCATAGAAGACCTAGTATTACTGTGCTAAACCCTAATTCGAAACTCAAATTAGAGTACAAGATTGTTATGTAATCATGATAATGTGATCAATGACCGATATTATAGAATTTAAGGTTAATTAGGGAAACCCTAATTATTATTTAGGAACCCTAATTACTATAAACCCTAATTATTAAATTTGAAACCCTAATTTGCTAATTAGAAACCATAATCTCTAATCTAGTAATCTTAATGCTAATTAGTGAACCTTAAACTTAATTTTCATGTTTTATATAATTAGAAAACCTAATCTAATTAAGAAACCCTAATTTGAAATTTTAGAAACTTTAATTTTCATTTTTAAACCTAATTAGAAATCCTAGAAAAAATCAAAAATTGTGGAACCTTAGGGTTAAACCCTAAGGGTCAAACCCTAAGGGTTTGCCAAGTTACCGAATGGCCATTAAATTTAAAAGCCCAAAGACTATTTTACCATTATTGCATTATTGTATGTAATTGGTAGATCTAGGAATAATTTGAGTTAGTGAACCACTTTTGACTTATAATGTGACCAAATTCTCAGCACTCAGCCATTTTACAATCAACCATTTCATTTCACCCAAGTTATAAATTGATTAAGAGAGAGAAAAGTGCATATTTTGCTCATTTATTCACCAACACTCATCCAAGACCCTCTCTCTCTCTAACTTACGAAATACATTAGTAAATCAGTCCCATAAACAAGCCCTACCACTTCCATATTAAATCAAAAAGCCTAGAATCATGTATTGATCAAGTGAGGTATAAACCCTAGACTTTAAATCTGATCTTTGATCCTATGTTAGATGTTAGATTTTTATGTTTAAACATTTTGTATAAGGTGTAAATAGATGATTTGGGTTGATAGATGTTAGATTTATAACATCTATAGGCTCGGATTTGATGTTTTTTCAAAATCTGGAAAAAGTTAAAAAAGTTGTCTGACAATGAATGTCAGGCCTCCTAGATCTCAGTCGGTTTATAGATTTGTATGTTTAAAGGATTGAACATGTAGTATGCTATGAGATCTTTGATCTGGAACTCGAATCAGGGTCAAATCTAATTTATATTTCATGTTATTGTTGGTCAAACTAAGTTGACCGAGCATGACAGGGCAATTCTGGCTAACCTAGATACTGCCCAGATCGTGTCTGACAAGAACTTTGTGGCCCCTTATCTGTCAGGTGTTTGTTGCTTTGTTCTTGTTTTTGTATCTAAATTGTAATATGTTGTTTAGACTACATGATAATGCCTTAAGATCGCCTAAATGATAAACAGGTTGGACTTAGTGGTCGGTCAAACTAGCCAAGTCGAACATGTTTTCTGTTTTTTGGGTAACCCTGAAAACATATGAACGTGTTGTCTGACATGGTTTGACTAGACGATATTTGTTGATTGTGATGTTAATATATGCATTTTATGTGATAGATCTCTTCACTTACATGTTGGATACGCATTGTATCCATTAGATCACAAAAAGAATGCAAGAACAAAAAGTTGTGGAAGCCCAAAGTAGGCCTCACGAACTGTTCTTCATTTCTGGGTAACCCAGAAATGAAAAACAGCTCTGACAGCTACTTTGCATGCTTAGATCTCCTTTGTGTTATGATTTTTGACCTTGTTTGTTGTTGGATCTTGTATGGTTACATTAGTTCTACAATATCTAATAATTATCTTGCCCAGAAACACATTGAACAAAGAATTAATTTGTCAAAGTTGCTCACTCGAACACTGCTTAAGCATGTTCTTGAGCCTCAAAAACACCTATGGCGACAAATTCTGTTGCTAAAGGCTATAGTGACATTTTTATTAATTTTATTTATTTTAATTTCCAAAAATCATTTAAAAATAGAAATTTATTTTCGAAAATTACAAAAAAAATTAAAATTTATTTTAGGTTATAAAATTAACTTTTAATAATTTAACATATTTTTCATAAATATTAGTATTTATTTGAATATTATTGATATTTAATTTATTTATTTAATGCATTAAATAAATTAATTAAAAATGATTTTATTATATTAAAATTATTTTAAATGATAATAAGGTATTTAATAATATTTTAAGTTATAAAACATAACTTTTAATATTTTAAGATAAATTTAAATAATTATTTTATATTAATGATATTAAATTTATTTAATAAATATATTAAATAAATTATTTTTAAAATGATTTTAATATTATATAAAATCATTTTAAATGGAAATAAATAGTTTAAAATGTTTTTAATAAATATTTGAAGTTATAAAATGTGACTTTTAATACTTTAAAGGTAAATTTCATTAATAATTTAATATTAATGATATTTGATTTATTTAATAATTATATTAAATAAATAGTTTTAAAATGTTTTTAAAATATTTTTAAGTTATAATAAATGACTTTTAATATTTTGATAAATTGTACATTAATATTTAAATTTTAATGTTAATTATTTAAAATAATTTTAAATGTTTTAAAAATCATTTAAAGGTAATAAAAATATTTTAAAACTATTTTATGTTATTATAAATAACTTTAATATTTTAGCGTGGTTTCATTAATACTTTAATATTAATTAAATATTAATGATAATAGAATTATTTAGTATTTAAATCATTTAATAATGATTCCAGTGTTTGAAAAATCATGATAAATTATAATAATTATTTAAAAATTATTATAAGTTATTTTAAAATAATATGACTGATATTTAAATTATTTAAATGAATATTAAACTACAGGATAAAGTTTTAGACTCGATAATTACCCGATAAAGTTGTCGGTACACCGAAATGTTTCAGAAATTGATCTGGACTTAGATAATTTGACTAGATGCGTATTTGTTTATGATCAAATGATTGCTAAACTTATGTCACAAATGTGATTAGGTTATGTACTGATTGCAATAGCAGTACTATGTGTTACGATATGTTATTCTAATCAACAGTATGATTTTATTAATGATAGGTCTTGATATAAAAGATAAAACTAAGTTGCGTAATTATAAGCAGGAACTCAGGCAAGTATCCTAACTTTGCATTTACTTTATGCAATGGACTTGAGAAAGAAAGATTCAGAATTATATTATCATTGTGCCAGATTATTAACTTTATTGTTATCAATTTTGTAGTCAATCATTTGTATTCATACAAGTTCTTAAATTATCCAATCATTGTTTATCAACATAGTATTATTGTATAATCCAGATATTTATTATGTTCGTTAATTTCTAAATAGGGTTAGACAAGTGTCCTCACTTGGATAATAATTGTATTTAATCACATATTGATATATACTTATTGGTTTCCAGTATGTATACGTTGACTTAAAAGCCGTCTAGGCTTTTTGATTCGGCTAGACACAAAGTACTTAAAAATATTGTTAAACATGATAGAACTCAATTGTTATCCAACCGAATTGTTTTGGTTCGGATTCCTAACTAAGTATGAACATCCCGAATAGGGGAAAACTTTTGTGCACCTAAGCTGGATAAGATGAACGAAAATATCGTTCTTGCATGTAGTATTGATCAATACAGGGCATAACGGGCTGATCACCCCCCGTGCAAGTAAGTTATGACATTTTGCAGATGAAGTTCTGTTAAACCTTATCAAAAATTGAAAATAAAGTTCATAGTCTGTCGACTGCTCTCCATTTATAGTCATTACGTAGTTTCAAAAATTTGATATAGAATTGATATGTTGTTATTATTGGTTCAGCTTACTTCACAACTATTGATTCGTTGTAGAAGTGTTATTCACAGAAAACATTTACTTCTTTCAGCTAATAATTATTGTTGCTATTACTTGCTGGGCAATCAAATGCTCATCCTTGCTTTAAATTAAAATGTTTTCAGTTAAGCGAGATCAAACAGAAGGTTCAGGCAAGAACAAAGGGAAAGGAAAGCTGGAAGAATAAGTTTGTGTTTTCTTATGTAATAACTAAACTTTATTAAGACAATAATATTTATTATTATCATGTAATGTAATGTATTAAAGGTTGGAAACCTGGGGATTTAGAAAACTCTGATATGTAAATTAAGTTTGATATCTATATTATTATTATTATTTCCCTCAAAGAAATGTTATCGTTAAAGCACCGAGTTCGGGTTTCAAGTATCTGAATTTGAGGGCGTCATAGTGGAGCAGCCACATTGCCCTGCACACAGAATTGCAGAATTCTGCAACAACACTGATATTTTCCTCAATCGTTAACACTTGAATTTTACCTGTGAAAAGGCACCAAAGATTAATATCAAACTTTATTACATTCAAGCAAAAATGTATTATTAACACTCACTGTATCTTATCAAAAATGAAATGTTGAGACTGATTAATACTATCAAAATTGGACTCATCAACAAAATGTTTAGAATTAAACAATGAGGGAGGATAATGATTTCATATTGACTATAAGAATAGATCTAGTGTGAGTGACTGGGGTACCTCCCATCAAGAGCTTTTTTAGAGTCGTCTAGCTTGACTGTCTCGGTGTTCAATTATGGAGAGGCAAGGGAAATTGAGGATTTTTGGCGGTTAATCTTGCCTCCCCAATAATGCTTCAATCGCTGACCATTGACTTTGAAAGGTTGTTCTTGATCTTTTCCCATTAATTCAATAGCCCCGTGTGGAAATACAATCTTTATCATGAAAGGGCCCGACCAACGTGACTTGTACTTTTTTGGGAATACTCTAAGTCTAGAATTAAATAGAAGCACTGTCTGTCCTGGCTCAAACTTCCTTTCGATGATTTTCTAGTCGTGCCACCTTTTTACCTTTTCCTTATATAATTTTAACTTCTCATATGCCTGCAGGAAAAATTTATCAAGTTCATTAAGTTATAAGAGCCTATTTTCACCTTCTACTGAGAGATCAAAATTTAACTTCCTGATAGCCCAGTATGCTCTATGCTCCAATTCCATAGGAAGGTGGCAGGTCTTTCCATATACCAACTGATAAGGTGGCATGCCAATGGGTGTCTTGTATGCAGTCCTGTATGCCTAAAGTGCGTCATCCAGCTTCATAGATCAATCCTTCCTTGATGGATTTATAATTTTTTCTAAAATTCTCTTCACTTCCAGATTAGAGACTTCTTCCTGACCACTCTTCTAGGGATGATACGATGTAGCAATCCTATGATTCAGCTAATACTTAGATAGTAAAGTTGTGAAGTATTTGTTATAGAACTGACTCCCTTCATCACTAATTATTGTTTTTGGGGTACCAAGAGGTGAAGATATTTTTCTGAAGAAATTTCAGGAAAACCTTGGCATCGTTAGTTGGTAAAGCACTGGCTTCCACCCATTTTGAGACGTAGTCAACTGCCAAAAGAATGTAAAGGTTGTGGAAAGAATATGGAAATGGTACAATAAAGTTTATCCCCCATACATCAAAGACTTCCACTTCCAAAATTGAGTTTACTGGAATTTCATTGTGTTTGTAAATGTTACCCACCCTTTGGCATCTATCGCAATTTTTAACAAATTGATGGATGTCCTTGAATAATGTGGGCTAAAAGAATCCTGCTTGAAGCACTTTTGCTGCAGTCATCTCATTCCCATAGTGGCCTCCATATATTAAAGAGTGGTATGCATACAAAATACTAGTTGTCTCACTATATGGGATACACTTGCAAATCATATGATCTGTACTGTCGCAACAAGAATGGCTCATCCCAAATATATCTTTTCACATCATGCAAAAATTTCTTCATCTGTTGTCGAGTCAAGTCTAGAGGAAGCACATTACTTACTAGGTAATTGACGAAGTTGGCAAACCATGGAATTTCTGAAGTCATTGTCAACAGTTGTTCATCAGTGAAGTTTTCGTTGATCACTACTTTGTCTTTTTTATCATTCTCTAGACTCACTAGTCTGGAAAGATGATCAGCAACTACATTTTATGTCCCCTTCTTGTCTCGAATTTCTAAATCAAATTCTTGAAGAAGAAGATTCCATCTGATTAACCTGGGCTTTGCATCCTTCTTCGATATCAAATATTTGATTGCAGCATGATCTATGTAAACTACCACTCTTGTTCCAATAAAATAAGATCTGAACTTGTCAAAGGCGTATACAACTTCTAATAGCTCTTTCTCAGTAGTTGTGTAGTTTAACTGGGCATCAGATAGAGTCTTGTTGGCATAGTATATCACATGAAAAATCTTTTCCTTTCTCTGACCCAACACAGCCCCTATAGTGTAATCACTAGCATCCCACATCAATTCGAATGGTAAGGTCCAATCTGTTGCGATAATTACTGGTGCTGATGTTGAATTCTTTTTCAGGAGATCAAAGGCTGCCAAGCAATCCTCATCAAATCTAAACAAAACATCTTTCTCTAGCTGACTACAAAAGGGTTTTGTAATCTTAGAAAAATCCTTAATAAATCTTCTATAGAAACCTGTATGTCCCAAAAAAACTTCAAACGCCTTTCATTGATGTAGGCGGTGGCATATTCTCAATAGTCTCTAATTTGGCTTTATCAACTTCTAATCCCCTTGCTGAAACTTTATGCCCAAGAATGATACCTTCTTGTGCCATGAAATGACACTTCTCCTAGTTGAGCACTAAGTTATTGTCCACATAGCGTCCAATACCATGACCAAGTTTTCCAAGAAACTATCCAATGAGTCCCCAAAAACTGAGAAGTCATCCATGAAGACTTCTAAATTCTTCTAGACCATGTCTGAGAAAATAGCAATCATGCATCTTTGAAATGTAGCAGGAGCATTGCAAAGCCCAAATGACATCGGTTTGAATGCGAAGGTACCGTAAGGACAAGTGAAAGTTATCTTCTCTTGGTCTTCAGGAGCTATGAAAATTTAATTATACCTAGAATATCAATCAAGCAAGCAGTAATAATCGTGTCTTGCAAGTCTGTCTAACATCTGGTCAATGAATGGTAGTGGAAAGTGATCCTTCCTAGTGTCATTATTAAGCTTCCTATAGTCCATACACACTCTCCAACCCGTCACTGTCCATGTTGGTATCAACTTATTATTCTCATTTTTAACCATAGTCATCCCTCCTTTCTTAGGTACACATGGCACATGACTCACCCATGAGCTTTCTGAGATGGGGTAAATTATCCCACCATCTAACCATTTCAATACCTCCTTTTTCACTACTTCTTTTATGATAGGATTTATCCTTATTTGTTGTTCCACTATAGGCTTGCTATCATCCTCCATAAAGATTTTGTGCTTGCAAAATGAAAGGTTAATTCCCTTGATATCGTCAATTGTCCATCCAATAGCATTATGGAATTCTCCTAAGACTCTGATCAACTTACTTTCCTGAAATGTAGTTAGTGCCGATGCAATAATAACATGTAGAGTATTTGATTCGCCTATGTATACATACCTGAGATGATAAGGTAACGGTTTAAGCTCAAGTATTGGAGGTACTTCTAAGGATTGCCTCTAATGGTATGAAGATTTATCTTACCTTTTTAGTGGCTCAAATGGTACTTTAAGCTTGTTAATTTTGGTAGTGCATCTAACAACTGGAGATATTCAATTAATTCTAGCTCATGCATTTCAGTATCCCCCATCAATGTAATCTCCAAAGGATCTTTATGCATAACTCTCAAAAATTCATCATCCATAACTTTTTCTACTATATTCATCCTAAAGCACTCCTCTTTATCTGCAGGGAACTTCATAGTTGTAAACACATTGAATGTGACTTTCTGATCCTGGACTCTCACAGTAAGTTCTCCTTTTTTCACATCAATGAGAGTCCTCCCAGTAGCTAAGAACGGTCTCCCCAAAATGATAGGAATGTCTTTATCTTCTTCATAGTCAAGAATGATAAAATCTGCTATAAAGATAAATTTATCCACCTTTACAAGAATGTCCTCCACAATTCCTCTCGGATAAGTAACTGACCTATCTGCAAGTTGAAGAGAAATGTTTGTTGGCTTTGGTGCTGGCAGACCCAACTGTGTATAGACGGATAATGGCATAAGATTGATGCTCGCACCCAAGTCAGACAAATACTTGTCGAATGACATGCTTCCAATGAAACATGGGATAGTGAAACTACCAGGATCCTTCAACTTGGGAGGTAGTTTTCTTTGTAGAACTGCACTGCACTCCTCAGTTAAGGTAATTGCTTCAAAATCCTCCAACCTCTTCTTTCTAGATAGAATACCATTCATGAATTTCACAAAGCTTGGCATCTATTCTAAAGCCTCTACAAATGGTATGTTGATTTGTAACTTCTTGAATACCTCAAGGAATTTGGTAAATTATTTGTCCAATTTCTACTTTTGAAACCTTTGAGGATAAGGTACCGATGGATACACTCTTAGCAGGGTAAAATGTGTTTCCTTTGATATTTTCTTCTGTTCTGTTTCAATCCCTGCCTTACCATCCTTTTCCCCTGGAATCTAAGCATCTTCTAGTTCTGATGTAGGGTGCGGCCGCGTGGTTTCCTTTGATATTTCAGGCGCGGCCGCACTGTCCACTGGAGATAAAATTTATTTTCCACTTCTAAGTGTGATCGCTTGCCATTGCTCTTTCTCTTCCCTCCTTGGGTTAGCCTCTATATTGCTAGGAAGAGATCCTTGTGGTTTACTTGTCAATAAGCTATCAATTTGTCCCACTTGATTCTCGAAGTTCTTGATTGCTGCAACTTGGCTTTTTATTAGGATATCATTGTTGGCCATGTATTTTGCCAAAATCTCTTCCAAGTCTGGCTTTCTCTCTAGTTGTGAAGGTTGTGCATTATAATGTTGTTGTTGATTTTGGAATTCTGGGGGATAGTGTGGTCTTAGAGCTTGTTGATGGTTTTGGTTGTTGCTCTATGAAAATTTGGGGTGGTTTCTAGTTCCAGAATTATAAGTGTTGGAGTATGGATTTGGTGGTCTTTGGTAACTGCCCACAAATTGCATATCTTTTGGATTGATGGCACATTGCTCGGTGGGATGTGCTCCCACACATATCTCACAAACATAGGCTACCTGCTAAACTTTTTCATCTGTAATAGAATCAATCTTCTTGCACATGGCCGACAACTGAGCTGCTAGAGCTGAAATAGCATCCACTTCTAATATCTCAGTTGCTTTGTGTTAATTCAATCTAGTTGTTGGCCATTGGTAGTTGTTTGCAGCCATGGTCTCCAACAAGTCATATGCCTCTTCATAATTCTTTACAGTGAATGCAGCTCCTGAAGCTGCATCAATACTTCTTCCGGTGTGACTACCCAATCCGTTGTAAAAGGTATTTATATACATCCATTGAGGTAATCCATGGTGAGGGCATCTTCAAAACAATTCCTTGTATCTTTCCCACGCCTCATACAATGACTCGCTATGTTGTTGCTCAAATATTGAAATATCATTTTTCATCTTGGCATTCTTTGCAGGACGAAAGAATTTTTCCAAGAATTTATGTGCTAGATTTTCCTAAGTGGTAATGCACCCCAGAGGTAGTTAATAAAGCCAACTCTTTGATTTGTCTCTCAGAGTGAATGGGAAGAGTCTAAGCCTCACTGCATCATCCGATACTCCATTAGACCTGAATGTATCACATATCTCAATGAAGCTCAACAGATGCTTATTTGGATCATCATTAGCCATTCCCCCGAACCAAACCGAGTTTTGCACCATTTGTATTGTTCCTAGTTTGAATTCAAAGGAATTTGCAGCTACTGATGACCTCATGATACTAGACTATAATTCATTGATTCGCGGCGTTACACAGTCTCTTAATGCTTTCTGTTCTGGTACCTCCATGATGTTGGTCGGAAAACCGATCACTAAACACGCGCAAGTATACGCGGTTTAACAAGTAATACAGTGATAAGGAGAGTGTCGTACCCACGAGGAACTGTCACTAATATTTACTAAATACCGACTTTGTGTCGCTAAAGTCTTATTCAAACAACAGACTAATAGGGTTGTGGTAAATCTAGATATAACTAATTAACAAAGCAAGTAAATGGATAACGAATGGTAATCGAAGGAATTACAAGCTAAAGTCACAACTTCACCCCACACAGGCATTTTATCGAACACCTGGCGTGTTATGCTTCATCAAACTTCCTACCCTTCTCTCTTTGGTCTTAATGGTAACGACAGCTTGTCGACCGAGAATACACAGGTTCTCATACACCTCTGTTGAGGTATGCATAAACATATCCTCTCTAGATCCACCCGATAGAGAATATAATAGAAAAGAACACCCAAGCTAGGTGATAATCCTACACATGTCTATATGAATTAACCTAACAAGGATTTAAGCACAAGTTCTCTATTAGGTCATACGTGGCGCACATATATATGTATATTCTACACACAATTTATGCAATCAAAACCCATAATCACATGTCAATATATTACGGTGTAAATCAATAATCCTTCTGTCAATATCATATAGATTACCAAAATCGTCACTAATGTCTTAGAGAGAATCATTAAGCATTAATATATTAAACCAAACCATATGGTGCCAACCAAAGAGATAAGACAGTCAATTTAAATAACAAAGGGTTCCATTATAAGCTTAGAGCCAATACTTATTTCATAGCTATTGAACAAAATATAAGTAGTAATAAAGACAACAATAATGGATTACAAAATCAGAGGAAATAAATGGATAAGAAGAAACTATGTCAAGGATCTTTAGTCTCCAAGAATTCCACTCCTATCAAGCTTTCAAATCCGTGTAGCTCACTTCTCTTGTTGCTCCAAGGAAAATCCAGACTTCTCCCTAAGCTACCTAATCTATATTTAAAGACATTATATAAGGAAAAGAGAGAAAAATTACAAAACAGGAAGAAAACTACTCTATTCTATGCTAAGCTATCTGAATATATCATATGCAGAGGCTGGCTTTGCTATATATCTCAGTTCCTCCTTCAAGCTAGGTCAAAAGCAAGTCTTTATTATCTGGGCACCAGAGGTCATGCTGCGGCGTGGGCAATAAGGCTTAGGGTGGCACTGCAGCGCCACGTCATCAACAAAAACATCGGAGCTCGCGTTGCGTGCCATGAAAGTCCATGAAGGATCAGGCTTATAAATGTAGAGGTAACGTCAGCCTAGAACATGGGGTGGCTCTTGTAAGACCCCAACTTTTATGAATAAAGATGAATTTTCTATAAATATCATTCTTGAATATTATGTAGTGAATTTGATATAATGTTATAGTTGTGGGTAATATTTATAAATTTTGCAAAATAAGCAAGTGGTTATAAAATATTCGTTTGGTCAGGGAATATTCTTTTTGTCTGGGAATATTCGTACGACAACACAATCATTGGTGGACCCCACAACAAAATTATTGTCGGAGTTAGAAAATAACAAAATTATCTTTTTATAAAAATAACGGCGAAAGTTTTACCGTTAACTGTTGAAATACCCGGTGGTAAATGTAAGACCCCAACTTTTATAAATAAATATGAATTTTCTATAAATATTATTTTTGAATATTATGGAGTAAATTTGATATAATATTATAGTTGTGGGTAATATTTATAAATTTTGTAAAGTAAGCAAGTTGTTATAAAATATTCGTTTGGTTTGGGAATATTCTTTTGTTGGGGAATATTCATGACGACCAAGACAATCATTAGTGGACCCTTATTAACGGAAGTATTGTCGTAGTTAGAAAACGACAAAATTATCTTTCTATAAAAATAACTACGGAGGTGTTACCGTTAAAACTGTTAAACTACCCTATTAGTAAAAAAGTACAAAGAATATCGCGTGGTTGCATAAGTAGACACCAGATTGATTATTGATGCTTACGTGAGAAGTCACTCACTATACTCAATTATTGCTACAAGAATTCACGCATCATATCTCTTATATTATTGATTCAATTATTGTCATAGTATCATCTGTATAATATGTTATTATTAAATCAATAATTGAGACGACAAGTTATAAATTATTAATAATTGTTGAAAGATTAAATATGTGTTGATTAAAAATAAAATAATTTGTGGTAATATTTATTCAATCCTTGGTGTATATAAAGAGTCTATTATGAGACGTTTGTGGTAAGTTTGGTTATTTTATGGGGGGCCCATATGTCATCATCTAAGAGTCTCTTCGTCAATAGTAATTACCTTCGTCGATAGTAATTACCTTCGTCAATAGTAATTACCTTCATCAATAATAATTACCTTCGTCAATAGTAATTACCTTTACCAGATGTCCAACCACTTGCCGTTTCATATTACAGGCGTCGAACCAATTGGTGTTTCACATTACAAGCGTCAAACCACTTTTCTTTTCACATCACCAGTCGTCAAGCCACTTGCCTTTTCACATTGCAAGTGCTAAGCTAGAAATCTTCTATAAATAGAGGCCTAGTTCTTCATTATTTTTAACGAATTCATTCAAGCTATAGAGAGAGAAAGTATAGAGAGAATAAGAGAGAAAGAAGAAGAGTATTCTGTTACAACACTACTGCAGTATTCAATCTCCCACTAATGTAAGGGGTGTTATTTCTTTTGTATTCATGAAGAGAACTTATGTTATTCCATTATTTATTATTCTGTTGGAATAACCTGTTTACGCGGGCTACCCTATACTTGGTGAAATTCTTCTGTTATTCTATTCTTTATTATTCTGTTGGAACATCATGTGCATGCTTTTTACGCATATGACCGGTTCCGATCTTTATTATTCTGTTGGAATATCCCACGCATGCGTTTTTACGGACTGGTTCCATTCTTTATTATTCGTTGAATATCCTGTTTGTGCGCTTTTCTGTACGGACCGGGTTTCGTTATTTATTATTCTCGTTGGAATAACACTCGCTATGCGTATCTATCGCATGCATGGTGATTTCTTTTGTTATTCCATTCTTTATTATACTCAGTTGGTTAAAACTTTGACTTCTATACTCCATGAAATTAGTGGAATATCCTTGATATTTGCGCTTCATCCAGTATATTTTCATGGAAATATTCTTCTGAGCATTCTTGAATTTTACTCTACAAAGCAGTATCATGTTGACAGTTTGAACGTTATTAGTTCTTGGAGAAATTAATTCTTGAACTTGTTTTATTGAATTCTTATATCACTATCATCATCCTCATGTTTATATTTTATTGAAAGTCATATGTGGCCTGTAGTGCATGGATGGACTTGGTATGATTATGACCAGGAATTATTCGGTGTAATCATGACCGTAATGTTATAAATGATGTGGTAAAAGTCCTCATTGGCCCGTAGTGCATTGATGGACAGTTGTTGGCATGATCATGACCATTAATGAATACACGAATGTCCTTGGCTATAGTGCATGGATAATTTGTGGTCGTGATACTAAAGAATATCCTTGGCCATAGTGCAAGGGTGATTCGATGATGTGGATTATTTATTAAGCCGAGTCTCAGCGATAAAAGTCATGAAAAACCTTTTAAATTATAGAAGATAGTAGATTTTATTCTCTACTTCACTCTTCTAATGGATTGCTTGTTCATCTGCCGAGTTAAACTTGATGTTTATTATATTTTATCGCTTAACATTGTTGAAGGCTAATGATAATTTATTCTCGCATTATCTTAGTCATAATATTTCATCGGGCTAGTTGAGCTCACCCTTTCTTTCACCGTCTCTTCGTGAAATGAGAATATAAATTTGGGACGAGTCTGGGAAGCGAGTGATGAACCAGATGATGATAGTATTAGTAGTCCTCACTATTCATTAAATAGTGTTACAATAATTGTAATGAGGACTCCTTTTGAGTTTGTATACTCTAGTAGACAATATTTGTATTCAAACTCACGCTTTATGTTTTGTCATATTGTACACGACAATTGTATTATTAAGTTGTATTTGAATTATGTACGATGTATCTGGCGACTCAAGATGGGTGATGTATACCTAATTTTGGGGGCATCACAGTAAAAATACAGTAATACGCGTGGTTGCATAGTAGCACACAGTATTATACAGTATCTTGGATTATTGATGCTTACGTAAGAAGTCACTACTCAATAATGGTTACAGTAATTACTGTTCTATATTTTATTTTATTGATTCAATAATTGCTACGTTGATATTTTATATTATTGATTCAATAATTGTCATTGCACAGTATTTCAAATTATCAAATCAATAATTCATATTATTTGAATAATATTATTATTTGCATTATTTACAATGTTTAGAAAGTTCTGTCGAGAAAAGGGGTTTGGTCACCTAATTGTGCGCCAGTAGGGAGAAATCCTTATCGGAAAGCCCCCTCTTTCCTGGGAACGACCTTGTTATCGATATTGTAATTTTATAATATTATTTGTGAATAATTAATTGTTAATATATGTGATAAGAAAATATTTATTCAATGTGGATTTAAACTGAGGAATTTTTAGTATGTGACATTTGTTGAAAGTTGGTGTCTAATCTTTTTCGATAAAATAATTTATTCAAATATATTATTATAATATTACATTATAGTAGTATGATGTGATTATATAATAGTACGTTTTTTTATAATTTGAATGGTAACATTATTATAGTAAATTCATGGTATAAAAGTAAAAGGAGGTGGAAGAGAACAAATTGAATTTGAATTCCTATGATGCAATCGATGATGTCATCGGACGATGAGGTAAGCAATGATGTAATATGATCGATGATGTCAGCGATGATGTCATAAATTATGGCGAAAAGACTATTTTCCCCTTACTATGCCAAGCCTATAAATAGAAGCTCATTTCTTCATTATTTTTCATCAATTCATTCAAGCTATAGAGAGAGAAAGTATAGAGAGAATAAGAAAGAAAGAAAGAAGAAGAAGATATTCGTTACTACACTATTGCAAAGATCTAAATCTCCTACTAAGGTAAGGGGTATTATTTCTTTCATATTCATGAAGAGAATTATTTTCTTTCAATACTCGTAAGGGTTGTTATTCCATTCTTTATTATTCTGTTAGAATAACCTGTCTGTGCGGTCTATCGCATGCCTGGTGAATTCATTGTTATTCCATTCTTTATTATTCGTTGGAATATCCCGTCTGCAAGCGGATTACGCATGACCTCGGTTCCATTCTTTATTATTACATTGGAATATCTTATCTCGTGTGGGTTACGCATGATTCGGTTCCATTCTTTATTATTCTGTTGGAATAACCTGTCTGTGCAGATTACGCACGCCTGGTGAAATCTTCTGTTATTCCATCCTTTATTATTCTGTTGGAATAACTTGTCTATGTGGATTACCGCATGCATAGTGAATGATCCTTCATATTCATTCCTTATTAAATCGTGGAAATGATCTGTCTACGTGAATTATCGCATGGCGGGCAAAAATCCATTTGCGGTTTCATATATTCTATTATACCTAGTTGGTTTAAGTTTTGGCTTCTATACTCCATGAAATTAGTGGACTATCCTTGATATTTGTGTTTCATCTAGTATCTTTTCATGGAAATATTCTTTTGAGCATTCTTGAATTTTACTCCACAAAATAGTATCATGTTGAAAATTTGGATGTTATTGATTTCTGGATAAATTAAATTATAAATCTTTAAAAATTTATCCTTGAAATTGTTTTATTGAATTCTTATATCATTATCATCATCCTCATGTTTATAATATGTTGAAAGTCATCTATGACCTGTAGTGCATTGATGGACTTGGTATGATTGTGACCAGGGAATATTCGGTAGAATCATGACCGTAATGTTACAAATGATGTGGTAAAAGTCATCATTGGCCGTAGTGCATTGATGGACAGTTGTTGGCATGATCATGACCATTGATGAATACACGAATATCCTTGGCCTGTAGTGCATGGATAAGTTGTGGTCGTGACACTAATGAATATCATGGTCGTAGTGCGTGTGGATGATGTGGTTTATTTATTGTCGAGTCTCGATAAAAGTGATGAAAAACCTTTTAAATCATAGAAGATAGTAGATTTTATTCTCTACTTGACTCTTCTAATGGATTGCTTGTTCCGCTGCAATTAAACTTGATGGTTGTTATATTGTATCAGTTTAACACTGTTGAAGGCTAACGATAAATTATTCTGCATTATCTTAGTCATAATATTTCTTACTGGGCTAGTTGAGCTCACCCTTTCTTTCGCTGTTCTCTTCAAAAAATGAGAATATAGCTGGGACGAGTCGAGGAAAAGATTGACGGTCCAGATGGTTGTTTTAGTAGTCCTCAATATTCTATAAAATAGTGTGACAATAAATGTAATGAGGACTTCATTGAGTGTGGATATTATCTAGATGACAATATTCTTATTAAAACTCTTAGATTATGTTTTGTCGTATTTTACACGACTGTTGTATAATTAAGTTGTATTTGAATTTTGTACCATGTATTTGGCGACTCAAGATGGGTGATTTATACCTATTTTTGGGGGCGTCACAGTTGATATCAAAGCTTAGGGATATGATCCTTGGCTGAGATGTGAGACAAGAACTAGGAGGGGAGAGATAAGGAATTCTTTCGCTAGTATGATCTACCTAAGTTTAATTGGTATTTAATTGGTCGGTCAGAGTATAAGGATAATATGTTGCATGTCATTTAACCCTTGTTTTGTGGCAGTATTTGAAAATGACACCTGAGAATATTGAGAATAGCAATGGAGCACAGGAGACCGTTGAGTCACCATAGATAAATACTCAGGATAATGTGCAACAGGAAGACAATAATCCTCAAGTAAACAACAATGATC
The DNA here is from genome assembly GCA_020205605.1 of Panax ginseng. NCBI lineage: Eukaryota > Viridiplantae > Streptophyta > Magnoliopsida > Apiales > Araliaceae > Panax > Panax ginseng. The sequence goes on along the minus strand of CM035127.1, from coordinate 41,840,022 downwards.
AAATGATGAACGATGGAATGTTCAGAGGCTTTATGCAATTCATGCAACAACAAGCGAGAGGGGCTCCTGTCCAAAATGTAGGTGGAAACACAGGAAACTCTCGGACGGTCACCGCTAAATAGTTTAAGGAGCTGGGACCACCGGAGTTTATTGGAGAGCCAAAACCACTTAAGGCGGAAACGTGGATAAAGCAGATCACCAAGATATTTGATGTCTTGGGATGCTTTGAAGAGCAAAAGGTTCCCTTTGCCACCTTTATGTTACGAGGAGAGGCAGATTACTGGTGGGAATCGGTAAAACGTACTCAACTTGTCGCACTGATGATGTCTTGGGAGAAGTTCCAAGAACTATTCAATGATAAGTATTTTCCCGAAAGTATTCGTCACATGAAAGAGGTAGAGTTCAATAAGTTGGAGTAGAACAATATGACCGTGTCGCAGTACGAAGCTAAATTTGTCGAGTTGTCTCGGTTTGCATCTCACTTGGTTGACAATGAGGAGAGAATGACACAAATGTTTCCAAGAGGTTTGAAACCCGAGATACGTCAATATCTAATTTCTCATAAACTGTGTTTGTATTCAGATGTTGTAAATATGGCTCAGTTATTGGAGCACAATAACGAGTTAACCTAACCAAGAGAAAGCAGCCGGCAAAATAATAATACCAGTGGTAGCAGTCATCGAAGCGGTGACAACAAACGTGGAGGGAATCAACATGCCAGAAATGGTAACCACTTCGGTGGTAATCATGGCCAAGACAATAAGAATGGACATTTTAAGAAGAGGAGATTCAACAATGATGGAAAGACTTCAGCATCAGCACCCGTTTTTAAGGAAGGAGAACGACCACCTATCATATGCTTCAAATACGGAGGGGATGGACATATCAGTCCAAACTATGCGCAGCAGTCCAAAACGTGTTACAATTGTGGAAGAGAAGATCACCTAGCTTGATTTTGTCATTCAGGGAAGGCAAGTCCAGCTGGGATGGAGGCACCAAAGGCCGTCCCAGAAAATTTAAAACCAGTAGTTCAAGGGAGAGAGTTTGTTGTGACCTCCTAGAAAGCAAGAAACCCGAACGAGGTCATCACGGGTAAGCTTATCATAAACTCTAGTGAAGTCTATACCTTATTTGATATCGGTTCTACCCATTCTTTTATTTCTCCTACTTGCGCTCAACGTTTAAATTTGACTCCGGAGAAATTAGACTTTGACTTATTCGTGGAAACTCCGTTGGGAGAAACCTTCATTACATCCACTGTTTATAAGTCTTGTTTGGTTCAAATCGGTACCCTCTCATTACTTGTCGATCTTATTTCATTGAAAATACTTGCACTGGACGTAATTCTAGGGATTGATTGGTTAACTACTCATCATGCAAAAATTGATTATTTTCGTAAGGTTGTTAGCTTTCATATTCCTAACCAACCTATTATGCGAATTCAAAAAACCAAACCGTTAAAATCAATCACTGTCATCTCAAGCCATAAAGCTATTCGTTTATTGAAAAACGGATGTCAAGCTTTCTTAGCTCATGTCACATATTTAAACAAAAATACGTCAGATTTGAATGATATTTCTATTGTTAATAAATTTCCTGACGTATTCCCTGAAGAACTTCCTGGCCTACCCCCAGAGAGTGAAATTAAATTTTTTATCGACCTTGAACCTGGTATAAAACCCATTTCCAAAGCCCCATATCGAATGGCTCCTATTGAACTTCAGGAGTTAAAGACCCAACTGTAGGAGTTGTTAGACATCGGTTTCATTCGTCCTAGTACGTCTCCTTGGGGTGCTCCTGTTCTATTCGTGAAAAAGAAAGATGGGAGTATACGACTTTTTATTGATTATCGGGAGTTGAACCATGTCATTGTCAAAAATAGATACTTGTTGCCTCGCATTGATGACATGTTTGACCAGTTGCAAGGCGCTAAATTCTTTTCAAAGATTGATCTTTGTTCCGGATATCATCAGTTAAAGATTAGAACCGATGACATTCTAAAGACTGCTTTCAGAACTCGGTACGAGCATTATGAATTCCTAGTCATTTCTTTTGGATTGACTAATGCTCCTGATGCCTTCATGGATATGATGAACCGAGTATTCAAGGAATATTTGGATCACTTTTTGGCCGTCTTTATTGATGACATTCTCATATATTCCAAAAGCCGTGAAGATCATGAGCAACACTTGAGACTGATACTCCAAAAGCTTTGTGAAAACAAGATTTATGACAAGTTAAAGAAATGCGAGTTCTGGCTTGAGGAAGTTGCATTCCTTGAGCACGTGATATCAAATCATGGAATATCTGTTGACCCGGCGAAGATTAAAGCAATTCAAAGCTGGGAGCAACCTAAGTCAGTGACCAAAATACGTAGCTTTCTCGGCTTAGCTAGTTATTATCGGAGATTCGTAGAAGGGTTTTCTCGAATCGCTACTCGATTAACTCAGCTGACTCGGAAAGATACAAAATTCAGTTGGAGCGATGAATGTGAAAAGAGTTTTTAAGAACTCAAGAGGAGACTCATTTCAGCACATGTTCTGATAATACCATCTGGCTCGGAGGGATTTTTTCATCTACAGTGATGCTTCGGGCAAAGGGTTAGGATGTCTTCTCATGCAACATGGAAAAGTCATAGCCTATGCATCTCGGCAACTCAAAGAATATGAGAGGAATTATCCTACTCATGATCTAGAGTTGGCGATTGTTGTCTTCAGACTTAAAATTTGGAGGCATTACTTGTATGGGGAGAAAGTGGAGATCTTTACGGATCATAAAAGCCTCAAATATTTCTTCACCCAAAAGAAACTCAACATACGCTAAAGAACGACGTTGGCTTGAATCTGTTGAAAGATTATGATTATACCATTCAATACCATCCCGGTAAAGTTTAACGTAGTAGGCGACGTATTGAGTAGAAGATCATACGCGTAATGAAAGTGCAATATTGTCAACACAAAGGCCCATTTTGTATGACTTACAAAGGATGGAGATAGAGTTAAAGACTCTGGGGACCCATGTGATGATGGTAATATCTGAGTAGAACCGACTTTAATCGATAAAGTTAAAGTCGCCAAGCTATGACACTGGAGCTGATGTGTATAAGGAAGAAAGTTCAAGAAGTTGCTATGCTAGAAGCAAGAATCGATGAAGAAGGAATACTTCGAGTCAACTGCAGACTTTGTGTTCCTAACGACCCTGATTTAAAATATAAAATCATGATGGAGGCGCACAACACACCGTTTGCAATCCATTCTGGGAGTACCAAAATGTATCATGATCTTCAACATACATTTTGGTGGAGCAATATGAAGAGAGAGATCGCAGAGTTTATCTCAAGGTGTCTAACTTGTCAACGAGTTAAGGCGGAGCATCAAGTACCAAAAGGTCCATTGCAACCACTTGAAATTCTAGAATGGAAGTGGGAGCACATTACCATGGATTTCATTACCGATTTTCCTAAGGTTTCTCAAGGCATAGATGCGATTTGGGTCATTGTTGATAGATTGACCAAGTCGGCTCATTTCTTACCTATACGAGAAACTTATACACTTGAACGTCTTGCTCGTATGTACATAAACGAGATTGTAAGATTGCATGGTATGCCAGTATCCATAGTTTCTGATCGAGACCCAAGATTCACTTCACGATTTTGGGTTAGTTTACAGAAAGCTATGGGCACGGATTTACGATTTAGCTCAGCATATCATCCTCAGACGGACGGGCAGTCGGAGAGGACTATTCAAACTCTTGAAGATCTATTAAGACTCTGTGTCCTTGACCTCAAGGGAAGTTGGGACAAGTTCTTACCATTGGTGGAGTTTTCCTACAACAATAGTTACCAAGTAAGTATTGGCATGGCTCCATTCGAGGCGTTGTATGGAAGAAAGTGTCGTTCTCCAGTATGCTGAGATGAGGTGGGTGAAGCAACGTTATTGGGACCGGAGTTGGTACGTATGACTATGGAAAAGATTCAAATGATCCGACAACGTATAAAAACCTCACAAGATCGACAAAAGAGTTATGCTGATCTTCATCGAAAGGACGTGGAATTCGATATTGGAGATCATGTGTTGTTACGTGTTGGTCTATGGAAAGGAGTTACAAGATTTAGAAAGAGAGGAAAGCTCAATCCTTGATTCATTACCCCATTTTTAATCCTCGATCGAGTAGGAACTGTGGCTTATAGACTCGCTTTACCGCCAAATATGTCTCGTGTTCATAACATTTTTTACATATCCATGTTACGTAAATATTTGAAAGACCCGAACCACATTATTGAGTTAGAACCGGACGAAATAGCGAAAGATTTAATGTATGAAGAGTTCCCAGTTAAAATCTTGGATAAGAAGGAGCATATTTTACGCTCCAAGGTTATACCTCTGTCGACGTCGGGATTTTTAGATGTCCCTTTCCGTTACTTGTCCTTTGGTGTTCTCATTTTAGGTGAGATTTGTTTAAAAAAACAAGTGAAAAAGGTCCGACATGTATAATATCGACGATGGACTGTTAAGAGTTGCCAGTTGGTTTTTTAAATGGTTGTACCAACACAACCGAGAAAAGGTTTGCACATTGACCCAGTGTTGTGACACTGCTAAACGGGTCAGTGAAACCAAAATTCATTAGGGTCCGGGGACTTGGTTATGCGGAAGGAAGGTGTTAGGCACCCCCCGACATCCGTGTTACCACGGTGACCGCCTCTTTTTAAGAAACTATTATCTGAATGTGTGTGTGTGTGGGTCAATGTGCTGTTATTTGGAAGTAGTGCGAGGCCTCGATCGCACCTATATACACAGGGTTTGAATTTACGTAAAAATTCAATTTTAAGCAAGATATGGCAGTGATGTTTTATAAATGAGATTTTTTAAACCTTGATGCTCAATAGTAATTGAGACCTTTTACACTCTCATTTTGTTAAGTGTTCGGCTTGATTGATTTTATTTTACAGATGCGAGGCATCCGTACGAAAATAATGTACAAAATAATGCCGACTTCCTCATGGGTATGGAAACCATCTGAGAAAATTCAGACACTGTAGAATAATTTACAAGCTGCTTATAGCTGAAAATGTCCATCACGGGAACCGAATCTAGATCCAATAGGTTGAATCTGTGATAACATGATTCCTAAGCGCACAAGATACGCAATTTGTACGAAAGCAGTAAGCAGGTATATATAAAAGTTGTAAATATATATATACAGACAGGATCACCAACCACGAAGCACCTCCATGGGGGATCAGAAATATAAATAAAGCTGTAAAAGCTATCAACTGTCACGGAGGAAACTCCAGGTGGGATGAAACATAAATGAAGCTGTAAATACGGTCAACCGCCATGAAGGAAACTCCAAAGTGACGAAATGTAAATAAAAGTCAGAAGCGATCAATCGCCACTTAAGGAAACTCTAGGCGGTGATTTAATATATATATATATATATATATATATATATATATATATATATATATTAAATAAGGAGAGAATGAAGAGAGAAGAACAAGTGCGCATACAAACCACAATTAAATTACTAAATAAAATTTTTTTTATTGATTATAATACAATATATTTACAAAGTGGATAATTAAAATGACTTACAAGATTACTGAAGTAAGAACATTAGATGAAGGGGGGTTAAGTAGGCTAAACAGCGGTGGAGGCTAAAGATTGATCAGAGAAGGATCTCTGAGTCTTTCTAAGTCTGCCTAAATAACTGAGTTCGGCTTCCTTTTATAGAATAAGGAAGAGAACTATTACAAATGTAAATACAAATGAAATTCAAATGAAATGCAAATACAAATGAAATTCAAATGAACAGTGCTAACTTTTGACTAAATAATACAGACGCATTATTAACATTTGACCAAATGGCCGACCACTTTTGACTCAGCAATGCTTTCGGTGAAAAGCTGTCTTTTTATTTTGACTAAAATGACCGTGGGGCCAGATACATGACCGGACGCAGATGTCAGCCGATAACGTTACGGAAAGAAAGTTGGCTTCATCAAGAGGTCACGAGAAAGGAGTCGGCCGATCGATCGCTAATCAAGCATGCCACATCCATACTTTGATTGATTACTATTGGTCTCAAGAAAATGGATCTTGAGCATCCTGAAGAGCAATCGTGCCATAGGGGTCACAACTATCTTCGTCTTCAAGGTCTTGACTAGAAATGTCTCCTCTGGACTGAGAAGAAGCTTTGTCTGACTCTTCATGTAACTGATGAAGTCTTAAATGAATAAGCGTCCAAGAAACGCCTTTAATTCGTAATTAGAATAACCGTAAACATCTCGTGATCAAGCGGTGAAGTAACTGATTTCGCTAATTCAGTCGTTTTAGAGACTGATTTACTGGAAGATGCAACGGCAGAGACCGTAGTAACTGGAGGGGTGTTAACTGGAGGAGTTAATAGAGGAAAAGGCGGAAATTCCTTTTGAACCTGGCCAACTATTCTATCAACACCGAACTTATCCCACCATTTAATTGAGAAACGGCGAGAGACTTGAGAAATAGGAGAAAGGTAAGTCTGAGCAGTCCTGATTCCTATGGATGACGGAGACTGAAAGATCAGAATTTCTTGTGTGGTCAGAATTATATATCGCCATTTCAAAATCCAAGGGATTTTATATTTACTACAAAATATAAGGAAGACTGGGATTTCTTCATATTTGGAATGATAATTACTATGATGACAAAAATGTTCTAACTGGGCAAGGAGAGGTTTGGGGAAAATGTCATGACTCAAACCATACCTTGTCCACCAAAGGATGAACCATTTGGGGAATTGACTTTTGAATTTGTGGTCGAACTAAAAGAACCACGAGTGACTATGATCTTCATTTTGATGAAGCATGATTTTGTGCCAAGCCTCAATATAATCATAATAGCAAAAAGAGCTAGTTTGATTAGAAAGAGACCTGAGATCCGATGGATGACTACTCCAATCTGATGAATTAAGGACTTGTTTAAAATACAATGAATGATAAAGGAGTTTTGATTTATCATCATTGGCATAGATAGGTTTAATGAAAACTGACTCTGTTTCAATAAGGATGTCTCTATAATATACGAGTGACTTGTATGGAGCTAAAGGAGTAAAATGCCATCTCAAGGAAAATCTTCGGGTCGCTAATTGAATAGGGTCATTTTTGGGTTTCATATTTAACTCAACATGGAATAAGTGTTGATCATAAATCTGATGATAATCAGACACTGGGTGACTAGGTTTTGATGCTGGGGTTTGACTAGCGAAAATATCAAACGGCTTTGGTTGACTAGCAAAACCTGAGGAGTAGGGCTTGGGGACTGTACCAAGCACTTGGAATTTATTATGTGTTTGGGTGACTGGGTGAGGAACAAAAGTTCTTTTTGGTTGATTAACTGGTTGATTAACTGGACCAGCAGAGCGGCCATGACTACGAGAAGATGAACCTCCTCGTACACTCATGTTCTTTGTGATTGTACTCGTGTTAATAAATTCACGGGTGAGAAAATCGAACCGAAGTTGTTACTACCTTTAATGTATTCAATATCGAAATCAAAAATACTTAAAATTGCTTGCCATCTAGCGAATGAATGCTTAGAGGCGACGTTTTCAACATCTTTTTCAAGAATAAATTTCGCTGACTTACAATCTATTCTAACTAAGAATTTTTGATTTAATAAATCTCTTTGAAATTTTTTAATACATAAAACTAGAGATAAAATCTCTTTTTAATAAGTAATTGTATTTTAACTGTGTAGGATTCCATGCGCCAGAATGGAAACGAACAATTTGTTCATTAGAAGTAGGAGTCAATTTTTGTTTGAGTATGCCACCGAATCCAACGTCAGAGGCATCAGTTTCAACTATTTTGAACGCTGAATCATTAGAGATGCCAAGGCAGGGCAAAACCTTAACATATTTTTTAACTTGTTGGACGACAGAAGTATGAATGTCAGTTCATGGAGGAGGTTACTTTGTAAGCGCTGAAAGAGAAGCTTACAAATCTTCCTGAGGTCCTTGTAAAACTGACCAATATAATTGAGCGAGCCAAGAAACCTCTCAGAGTCGATTCTTGTTTGTAATCTTATCTCGGGAACCTATTTGAATTGAATAGCTCACTATTGGCCACGTGAGTCCATGATAGAGGATTAAACCGAGAAATCTGACTTTAGTCAAAAATAGACTACACTTGGAAGGGGAAAGGACAAGACCATTGGTTTTGACTGTTTTGAAGAATGAATTCAAGTGTTTAATATGTTCTTCAATAGTCTTGGAGAATACAAGGATATCATCGATGTATACAATAATAAAATGACTGAAAGGATTCAAAATATTATTAAGAATATTCTGAAATTCACTAGGTGCATTCTTAAGTCCAAATGACTGAACATTCCATTCGTAGTGTCCGAATGGAGTGGTAAATCTTTGATTTTGTATCTATCATCTGGGTGAATGGCAACTTGCCAGAATCCTGACTTGAGGTCAAATTTACTAAAGATTGTGGAGACGCTTAACCTAACAAGGAGATCATCCTTGTTGGGCAAAGGGTACCTAATCCACTCTAAAACTTTGTTTAATGGTTTATAATTAATGACTAGTTTAGGGACACCTCGTTCTTTCTCAAACTTCATTATTAACATAGAGAAAGGTGGACAAGACCATGGTGACTTACTATGCCTAATTAGCCCTTTACTGAGAAGATCATTAATTTCAATTTTACATAACTCCATTTGTTCATGACTCATTTGAATAGGCCTAGCCTTAGTAGGAATTAAATGCTCTTTAAATTCTTTAGTATAGGGTAATCTAACTGTGTGCTTCTTCCTATGCCAAAAAGCATTGGGAGAATCAGAACATAAGTTATTTATTAAATAATCTTTTAATTCTTTTATTTTTTCTTGAATTCTGTTATTCTTAAGTTGGTCTTCGACTTGTTGATACCTAATTTCTTCTTTAAGAAAATTTAAGTGAGTAACTTTACAATTTAGTAGATTCAATGATTTAGAAATTGATTCTTCTTGAATGAATTTTAAATCTCTTTCTTTTGGTTTAATTAAGAATTTAAATATAATTTTCTTTCCTAAATGTTCACAACTTAAACCTTTATTACTAGTGGTAAATGGATAAAGCAAATATATGAATGGTAAACCTAAAATGATTTTGTCGGTAAGATTGTGAACTAAGAATTTAACGTAAGTCTTGAAACACATGTCGTTGTTCCCGACAAATATGTACTTTAGGTAATTTGTACTTAGGTTTATTATAATAATTATCTTGATTATTATTCTTATTTTGCTTTGTGAATATATCTTCTTACTTACGCTTATGATTTTTATGTGGCTCAATATGTTTATCTTTATGCCTGCACTTTCTTTACAGAGGAGCCACCCCATGATAAACCATAATTATTCACAAAGTGATCAAGTATTTTATCAGCTTAATTCAATGTAAATCCTCGAGCTTCTCTCTCTAGAAAGCTCTTCCGAGGTCCCTCCTCTCTCTTAGTTAAGCGGGAGACTAAGCTTTCAAACTTTGATCTTCTTAGTTAGAAGATGAAGACGAAGTCCTTAATACTTGATCTTCCCTCTCAAACATTTAGATCTAGGATATACTGTAATCCCTTCCCTAAATGTTTATAAATAAAAGAAAGAAATTACTTTACCGATTCACCGGTCATCTCCTTAATCTTTTCTTTTTTCTGTTAAAGTTTTTCTTTTAAAAACTTATCCCGCTGTTTATATGGTATCAGAGCCACACGGTTGGTTCTTGATTCTGTCGGTGGTTTCGATTAAAAACAGTTTGATTTGTTTACTTAAATGTTTTTTCAAACTTTTATTTTTCTTGCTCTGCTTTCATAAGTCCCGACCTTCGCCATAAAACACCCAAGATCGCCTTAAGTCCCGACTAGTGCCTGTTTGTAAGTCTCCAGGTGGGAGCAGTGTAATGGCCAAAGGGAATCATTAGATCTACGGGTATGAGTTTAAGGCAAGTAAGGCTTTCTAAGTAGACCTTCAAGAAAAAGAATTTTTGTTTAAACAATTAACAAAGAAGTCTTCTGTTTAGATCGATTTCACTGATAGATCAGGACCAATCGAGTGATCCTTTGTTTCAGATTTTAGTCTGATTTGTTTTTAAACAAAAAATTTTACAAAATCTTAGAAATTTTGAAGATTTTGACCAATTTTCGGTAGAAAATTTTTTTCCTCCTTCTTTATAAACCAAATTTTTAGGGGTGAAAGGGTTATTGCCTAGATAAAAATTTTAAGGCGGAATAGTAGGGGATGGTGACTCATCTGAGAAGATGATCAACAGCACCTTCCAGCAACCATAGGAGACGGACCAGTCAACCAAGAAGACGCCAGAGGAGTCTTCATCATCTTGAAACAGGTGATGGCCCACGCCATCATCCCAGTTTTTGCTTTCCGTAAAGCAAAAGTCTTTTACTTTAGTAAATGTAAAAGTAAAAGTAAAAGAATAACTTTTGCTTTTACTTAAGTTAAATGTTTTTAACTTAGTTAAATGTTTCTTACATTTACCAATGTAAAAGTAAATATAAAATGTTTTTACGTTTTACTTTTACTTAAGTAAATTACTTTTACTTGATTAATGTAATAGTGATTCTGCGTGAATCAAATAGTAATTTACTTTTCGCTTTTCTATTTAAACAACTCAAGTGTTTAGAGTTGTTCGAGCTTAATTCAATGTAAAGCCTCGTAGCTTTCTCTCTAGAAAGCTCTTCCGAGGTCCTCTCCCTCTCTTAGTTAGCGGAGACTAAGCTTTCAAATTTGATCTTCTTAGTTAGAAGATGAAGACGAAGTCCTTAATACTTCGATCTTCCTCTCAAACATTTAGATCTAGATATATCTTGTAATCCTTCCCTAAATGTTTATAAATAAAAGAAAGAGATTACTTTTACCGATTCACCGGCCATCTTCTTAATCTTTTCTTTCTTCTTATAAAGTTTTTCTTTTAAAAACTTATCCATTATTTATATATATATATATATATATATATATATATATATGTAGCGTATAATAAACGCATCGGATGTAAAATCTCAGTTCATCGAATGTAGTTCGACAACAATTATATATATATAAATATATATACAAAAGCGTAGTAAACGCACGGATGTAAAATCCGGGCTCATCGAAGCGAGTTCAACAACAGTTCATATATATATATATATATATATATATATATATATATATATATATATATATATATATATTAATGCAAATAAACGCCTGCATCAAGTTCAGGCTCAATCGAGGTATAACTCGATAATATTAGTCAATATATATATATATATATATATATATATATATATATATATATATAAGTTTGAAACAAAATCGCGGACCAAAGTTCGAGCAAATGTGCGCAACACGACTCTCAACGTGAAGAAGGGTGTGTACAGAGATGAAGAGAAAGACTCTAAAGTGTGTGACGAGGCTTACAGTTGACTGCCAAAGAAGACTTCTATATCTTTAGAGTGGGTAAACACTGACTTTTGTAGGTACAAAAGGGCTATATATGAGCTCACAGGTGTTTAAAAAGAGAAAGTACACTACATGGGGTGAGTACAGAGAAAATTGGGCAGGGCTTCCTCGCCGTTTTCTCTTGCAAAATGGGCAGCCTAAGCCCTATATTTATAGATAATTTGGCCGTAGGTGTACCTGCGACTGAGCCGCAGGTGTACCAGAGGGAACCCGGGTGGGCCCGAGTTTTTTGGGTCCGGTCGTCTCGAAGTACGTGCACTCGGGCATTGTAATGTCCACTCAAACTTTAAGAAGTGCAATCCGGGCATCTGTTTGAGGTATACATGACCTATTTCGGATCGCCATTGTCGAGAGTTGTACGATGGCATGGGATTAGAGTTTGTACGAAGTCATTGAAGATGGGACGATGCCCTCCGGTCTTTAAGCTTCAACTTTCATTCGTTACCCCGCGCAATAGTCACTTGGGATTGGTTAGTCTTGTGGGACATCGTTGCGTAGAGATGTTGAGATGATGTGGCATGACATTGCGTTGGCTAGATAACGATGTTGCCCCTCACCGGTGTTATCACGGATTCAATGATAAAGCGACGCGCATTCGGCTTCACCGAGATTGGATCATTGTAATTTGTTGAAGGTCCTCATTGTCATCTTTGAGGTGTGCCTGTCTTCCCAATGTTATCACCGAGTTGGTACAATGTATCTCGTTGTGAGCGCCGAGATTGAAGCTGGTCACATTTGAAACAAGCAGTTTCGGGGTTATCACCGAAACTGCATTCCTTGGGGTTATCACCAAGGTTGGTGGCTATTCCCATGGTTGGGACTGAGACTGGATACCTCAGGGTTATTTCTGAGATTAATCGGTATTAGATCTGCATGCCTCGGGGTTATATTCGAGGTTGGAATTGTTACTCCCATAGTGGGCTCCGGGGTTGATGCTGAGCTTTTGGTAGTATCCGGTATGGATATGGATTATCTTTCAGGGTTCCCTCTTAAAAGACGAATATGTCCTCCTTTAATGTTAGTGACAGGTATATAGAAAATTTTGAGTGTCTACAGATGCCCATCTTTATCAAACTTATGCATGGAGATGCATGGGTAGGATAAAGAATCCTAGACACTTGAAACGCAACAAGACAAACATGGTATTATGGGTAGTAAAATGATGCAAATGTATGATGCATGTGTACGGGGTTGTAGCCCAACATGCTGGGGATGACTGCTGGATCCATGTTGCTTCAACTGTGGATTGGCAATGCTAACCAGATTTGATGTGTAAGCCAAATCTATTAGGATGTTGATGTTGGAGTTATCACCAAATTCATGTGTTCTTGATAACAACTTGATCCTAAAGAGGTACCTCTTATGTGCAAGAGATCTGTGGGGATAAAGCTTGGTCTATTTGAGGATTTGTATAACATATTCCATCATCTATCCTCTTTGATAACATTGACCTTTCCTGGTTGGTATCGCCAGAACATGTCAAGATTCTGTTGGATTTACTACCAACAACAAATGCTGTCAGGGATGCCTGACCTTCGTTGACGTGTACTTCACCGACATGTGAATCAACGGTTGAAAAATCATGTGGGATATACTGTCAAGGCTTCTTGACCTTCGCTGACGTGTGAATCAACGGCTGAGACTCTGTGAGTAGATTGTCAAGGTTGCTTGACCTTCGCTGACGTGTGAATCAACAAAACATTGCGTTGTGACCCCCGCCGGGGATCCGCTGGGGGAATATGAGTAATCGAGCATGAAATCCTCGACTAGCTCTAGAGCTCTGATAGGTTTAAATGCTATCAGCTGAGGTAACGTTAAGGCTGTTTGACCTTCATTGATATGTGTGTCAACGGCTTAAATGTACAGTGTAATCCCCTGCTGGGGCTTCACGTTGTAACCCCCATCGGGGACATACGTTGTAACCCCCGTCGGGGACTCACTTGGGGTAATGATCCGGAGTTGGCGGCATCGGACCTGTACAAGGTATTGCCGGATGTGGTTTGTAACAAATGAGATCATTGGCAGAGTATACCTCATGTTCGGGTGACTACCAATGAGTGATGTGCAGACTCAAGGTTTTACCAAGAAGGCCAGGATTGTATGTTATTTTGCTCAATCGCGTGGCATTTTTATTCTAGATTTGACCTTTCTAGTCCGCTAGAACTCCTTTGCAACTCGAACTGGACCAAGCTGGAGGGTGGGACTCACATAGGGGTGCCACAGGTGTACCTTCTGTAGCCGCAGGTGAGCCTACAGCGTGGATGATAAAATCTAGCAGGTTGGTCTCACAAGTTATTTTCAGCTTTGCGCGCGAAGGGAAATCGGTGAGCCTCCTTCAGATCTGCTGAGTTCGGGCTATTTTCTGCAAATTCTATCACCGTACATGTAACGCCCGAGAATTTCGAATTTTCAATGAATTAAATTTTTATTTGATTATGTGGATTAAATGAATTTAATCGAGTAATTATGTGAGTAAGATGTTCGAAGGTCGTTTTATGACCTAGAAGGTCCAGACGTGGTTAGTATTATGGCTTTGTGCTAGAATTAATTGTTGTGAATTATTAAGACAAGAACGAAGGTTTTCTGAGATTGTTTGCGTAAAAACACTATTCATCTGATGTCGTTTGGAGCTAGGGTTTAAAATTCTGAGAAACGCGTAATGTTAGAATATGACAATATTATGGAATATCCAATAATATTTCCGTTATGGCAAACGAAGTTTTCGCCTGCAGACTTAAAACCTAAGGGTTTGTGAAAGAGGTTTCCGAAAGGGAAATGTAATGCGTATAGTCATTTCGATTTTTATACGTAAGGAATTTAAGTATTATACTAGTATGTATACGAGTATGGTATGAAGAATAGTACGACGCATAATACGATCATTATATGAGTATTATACAAAGAGAATACGTGAGTAATACGCGTAGAATACGAGTTGTATTATTAGAATATGAGTTAAGAATTTTATCCAATCCAATTGGACTTGGATTAATTAACAAGCCCAATAAATTAAGTATACAAGCCCAAGTCAAGGCCCAATATTAGATTGGTTAAAGCCCAATGTTAATTAATGTCAAGCCCAATCCAAAGAATTAAACCGTGGGTCGAACCAGCGGGTCAAGGGATGGGTAAAACCCATGGGGCAACCCATGGGGATAACCCATGTGCAAGGTGGGCCGGCCACTTGGTGTGCAAGCTGTGAGACCCTAGATTTTATGAATAAAGATTTAATTTTCTCGAAATAATTTTTTGAATATTATGGTATGGATTTGATATAATGTTATAGTTGTGGGTAGTATTTATAAATTTTGCAAAGTATGCAAGTTGTCATATTATATTCGACTGGTTGGGGAATATTCTTTTTGTCAGAGAATATCCGTACGACGGTACAATCATTGGTGGACCCCACAACGGAATTATTGTCGGATTGAGAAAACGACAAAAATATTTTATGAAAATAACTACGAAAGTTTTACTGAATTAATATTGTTGAACTACTTTCGGTAGTAAAAAATGCGAGAATCTGGCGTGGTTGCATAGTAGCACACGGTATTGATTATTGATGCTTATGTGATAAGTCACTTAGTTTTGTTTTATTGGTATTATTAATGTAATAAAACAGAATACTTTTATAAAGTTATTCTATGAATAGAATATATTATATTCTATTATGCATAGTGTTGCATAGTGTCTGCATAGTATTTTGTATAGTAAAATCTTTTTATATAAAAATGTAATACTTTTATAAAGTTATCTATTTTATTAGACAATAATTAGAATATATTATATTTTATTATGCAAAGGTTGTGCATAATATTTTGCATAGTAAAATCTTTTTATATAAAATGTAATACTTTTATAAAGTTATCTGCATTTTTATTAGACAATAATTAGAATATATTATATTTTATTATGCATAGTGCTTGCATAAGTGTTTTGCAGATAGTAAAATCTCTTATAAAGTTATTCGTTTTATTAGATTATAAATAGAATATTGTAGACACTCAAATTTTCTTCACTCTTCATTACATTAACATTGCGGGGAGGATGATTCGCCTTTTAAGAGAGAACCCCGAAAGACAATCCAAATCCATCAGGATACTACCGAAAGTTCAGCATCAACCCCGGATCGCAATCTGGGAGTAGCAATTCCAACCTCGGATGTAACCCCGAGGCCTGCAGATCCAATATCGGAACACACACCGGAGAAGACCGATTAATCTCGAAGATAACCCCGAGGTATCCAGTCTCAGTCCCAACCATGAGAATAGTCACCAACCTTGGTGATAACCCCAAGGAATGCAGTTTTGGCAATAACCCCAGAAATGCTTGTTTCAAATGCAACCAACTTCAATCTCGGCGCTCACAACGAGATACACTACACCAACCAGACAATAACATCGGGAAGACAGGCACACCTCAAAGATGACAATGAGGACCTTCAACAATTGCAGCAGTCTAATCTCAGTGAAGTCTGAGCAACGCCTGCTTTATCAGCCCAATCCGGCGATAACACCGGTGAGGGGCAACATCGTCATCTCATCAACACGATGCCACATCACGTCTCTACGCAACGATGTCCCACAAGACTAACCAATCTCGAGTGACTATTGTGCGGGGTAACGGATGAAAGTTGAAGCTTGAAGACCTGAGGGCATCATCCCATCTTCAATGACTTCGTACAAACTCTAATCCCATGCCATAGTACAACTCTCGACAATGGCGGTCCAAAATAGGTCCTGTATACCTCAAACAGATGCCCGGATTGCACTTCTGAAAGTTCGAGTGGACATTACAAATTGCTCGAGTGCACGATTTTGAGACGACGGGACAAACCCGAGCCCACCCGGGTTGCCTCCGGTACACTCAGTGACTCGGTAGCAGTACACCAAGCTAAATTACCTATAAAGAGAGGGCTTTGGGCAGCCCATTTTGCAAGAAAAAAAGGCGAGGAAGCCCTGCCCAATTTGCTCTGCACTCACCCCATGCAGTGTACTTTCCCCTTCTAAACACCTGTGAGCTCATATATAGCCCTTTTGTACCTACAAAAGTCAATGTTTACCCACTCTAAAGATATAGAAGCCTTCTTTATCAGTTAGATATAAGCCTTCTCACACACTGTAGAGTCTTTCTCTTCATCTTTGCACACACCCTTCTACACGTTGAGAGTCGTGTTGCTTGTTTTGCCGGACTTGATCGTGGTTTCATTTCAGATTTGTATATATATATATATATATATATATATATATATATATATATATATATATATTAACTGTGTGCCTGGACTTTTGTTCGATGAGCCTAGACTTTGGCCCAGTGCGTTTACTCGCTTTTTATATATATATATATATTTATATATATGAACTCGTGGTGGGACTGCATTCAATGAGCCTGGATTTTACATCTCAAAAGTGCGTTTACTCTTCTTTTTATATATATATATATATATATATATATATATATATATATATATATATATAACTGAATCGTGGGACTTCATTGCTCGATGAGCCTAGATTTTATATATATATATTATTCGCTATTATATATATATATATATATATATATATATATATATATATATATATATATATATATATATATATATATTGTCCCCTTTGAGTTTACTTTCGTGGTGGTTGATCGCTTTTACTTTCTTTACGCTTCGTCCCGCTCTGAGTTTACTTCGTGGCAATTGACCGTATTAACAACTTTATTTACTTTC
This sequence comes from Panax ginseng, assembly GCA_020205605.1. NCBI lineage: Eukaryota > Viridiplantae > Streptophyta > Magnoliopsida > Apiales > Araliaceae > Panax > Panax ginseng. Next base: position 41,822,814 of record CM035127.1, on the reverse strand, counting down.
TCGTTCTACTCGAGTTTCCTTCGTGGCGGTTAACCGTATTATGACTTTATTTACGTTTATCGCCCCGCCTACCGAGTTTCCTCCGTGGCGGGTGATAGCTTTTAATGACTTTTATTTACATTTTCGATCTCCCATGGAGGTGCTTCGTGGTTGGTGATCCTGTCTGTATATATATATTTACGGCTTTTATATATATACCTGCTTACTGCTTTCATATAAATTGCAGTATTTTGTGAGCCTAGGAATCATGTGATCACTGATTCATCCCATTGAATCTAGATTCGGCCTCGTGATGTACATTTTCACCGTATAGCGACTTTGTAAATTATTCTGCGATGTCTGAATTTCCTCAGATGGTTTCCATACCCATGAGGAAGTCGGAATTATTTTGTACATTATTTTAATACGGATGCCTCGCATTCGTAAAATAAAATCAACCAAGCCGCACACTTAATAAAATGGGAGTGTAAAAGGTCTCAATTACTATTGAGCATCAGGGTTTGAAAAACCTCTGTATAAAACATCATTGCTATATCTTGCTAAAAATTGAATTTATACAAAAATTCAAACCCTGTGTATATAGGTACGAACGAGGCCTCGCACTACTTCCAAATAATAAAGACATCGACCCACACACACACACATTCAGATAATAGTTTCTTGAAAAGAGGCGGTCACCGTGGTAACACGGATGCCTGGGGTGCCTAACACCTTCCCCCGCATAACCAAGTCCCCGGACCCTAATGAATCTCGGTTTCATCGAATTCGTTTTAAAGGTGTCACATCATCGGGTCAATGTGCAAACCTTTTCTCTCGGTTGTGTTGGTACAACCATTTAAAAACCAATGGCGACTCTTATCATCCATCATCGACATTATACATGTCGGACCTTTTTCACTTGTTTTTTCAAACAAATCTCACCTAAAATGAGAACACTAAAGAACAAGTAACTAAAAGGACATCCAAAAATCCCCGACGTCGATTGTGTGATGCTCATTGGGAATCCAAAGAAGAGGACTTAAGCCGCTATTACAATCTTTTCAAAACAATTATCTACTTGTGTGTGGATGTTGCATTTACATTTTGATGAATGTGTACGAATGCATTTCCTTATTGTACTTAGTGCTTCGCACCATAATCGCTTGGATGTTAGTGCTCCGCACCATAATCGCCAGTGATATTAGTGTTTCGCACCATATCTCGCTTGGATATTAGTGCTTCACACATGTCATCATTTTCATAACGGTGACGCGATGTATGTGAATGTATGTTGTGTGGTCCCTCCACCAGGAGGCTATCCTGTCGATGTTTGATTACTGGACTCGTGAGAAGACTAATTCTCCGAGGCTCAGGAAAGGCACCACCCAAATTCGCTCCAGTTGAAAGACCGGATTAACTTCCCATCAAGTAGATTGCGATGATTTGGGAACCTTCATGCCAAAAAGCCGCGAGAGTAACCTAAGATAGGTCAGCCTCTGATAAACCCAAAACGGAGGAAAGTCTCTTCATGCTCTCATTTCAATTACTTGTAAACACAATTACTTGAACTTACATTCCATATCTATCTCCATGTAATGAGAAATATGAAGAAATGTGTACACATACATATTTAACATGCTATAAACAGCTTACACTCGTTGTGCAGGATAAAAATTCCTAAAATGGACACATCACATAGCATGTTATTGTATACATTCCCAAAAGACTAAACTATGCCAGTCTTTCGCAGGGAATCAATCGGACCTACTACATGTTCAAAGTCCAAAAAGGCAACAGACCTACAGTCAATCATGTCGTCATCTGACCAAACTGAACTTAATCCAGTTTCTCACAAAGAATTCGACAGGTTAAGCAAACAAATTACAGATTTGGCTATTCTACTCAAAGAATTACACCGGCCACACAGGTCGGGGAAAATACCAGACATATTTGAATCCTCCACACAAGGAGGAATCTAGGTCATTACCATATCTCGAACCACAGCTTGGATACGACCAAACAAAACTCATGATGCTACCCATCCCAATCGGAGATCCGATAATCGGTGACATCAAAAGAAAGTCCTCCAAATGGAAGAGACCCTTCGTGATATCAAAGGAATTGGAACACATGGGGGGGGGGTGTTTCATATGCTGATCTGTGTATTTTTCCTGGTGTTCATTATCTGAAAAAATTTAAAACTCCTGACTTTGAAAAATATGACGGGTTAGGAGATCCTTATACACATCTAAAAGTGTTTATTGGAGAACTTGGATCTTATGCAGAGGACGAAAAGCTCAGAATGAAATTATTCCAAAAGAGTCTAACTGGATAAGCCCGTTCGTGGTACACAAGATTAGACAACTCCAAAATCCATAGCTGGGAAGAGCTAGCACATGCCTTCCTCACTCAATACAGCTTTCAAACTCAGATGGCTCCTGATCGGTATCAAATTACCAAGATCAAGAAATAGTCTAGCGAGTCTTTCAGAGAGTATGCTCGAGGAGGTGGAGACGCCTGGTCGCCTAAGTCACCCTGCCATGATGTAATCGAAATGGTCATGACTTTCATAGACATACAAGAAGCTCCCTTCTATGAGAGAGTTTTAAGTTTAAGATCAAGAAACCATTTTCTAAAATGGTCAAACATGGGGAGATGGCTGAGATGGGATTGAAGTCAGGAAAGATTCAAGACCTAGTTGCACTCAAAGTTGTTGCTGATCACATCCAATCTGGAAATTATGGGAACAACCCCCGGAGGGTCCATAAAAAGAAAGAAGAAGATGTTTCCCTGATACTATAGGGTCAAAAAGGCAATCAAAACATGCCTATTTAAAGGAAAAACTACGCTCCCTTTCCAACACAGTCTACAAACCCTCTAATACCAAAAGGTGTTTACACCCTTAGGGGATACCCTCGAGAACATCATAAATCTTCTGACAACACAGAAGAAAATTACACATCTTCTTCCACCAGCCAACCCTAATGGACGGGGTTTCAATGCTGTTAGGAAATGTGCTTATCACCCAACCTTGATCAAACCAATTCTTTTAATCTCGGAACCTTAGAAAGCCCTAAGTTAATCCAGATTGGTTCAGACCTTACCCCAAACCAACGGAATGATATGGTTATGCTATTAACCCAATTTCAGGATGTGTTTGCATGGTCTCATGAAGACATGGTGGGTTTGTCCACTGACATTGTCCTTCATCACCTTCCCATTAAAGAGGGATTTAAGCCAGTCAAGCAGAAACTCAGGCGATTGAAACCTGAATGGAGTTTAAAGGTGAAAGAAGAAATTGTGAAACAATTTCAAGCTGGAATCATAATGGTATCTACATATCCTGACTGGATATCCAACATTGTGCCCGTGCCTAAACCTGGAGAGAAGGCGCGAGTTTACGTGGATTATCGGGACTTGAACAAAGCTTGCTTAAAAGATAGCTTTCCTGTGCCATTTATCCACATTCTCATTGACAATACTGCGCAATACGACATGTACTCCTTTGCTGATTGCTTTGCGGGGTACCATCAGATTATGGTTGCCGAGGAAGATCGTGAGAAGACTACTTTTATCGCTCCTTGGAGAACGTTTTGCTATAGACGGTTGTCATTCGGCCTTATCAATGCCGGAGCTACCTATCAATGAGCTATGACGGCTCTTTTCCATGACTTAATGCATAAAGAGATTGAGATCTACGTGGATGACATCATTGTCAAGTCTTGGAAGGAGGATGACCATATAGACCGTCTCAGAAAGTTGTTCAACAGGTTGTGTAAGTACAACTTGAAGTTGAATCCAGCTAAATGCGCCTTTGACGTTAAATCAGGCAAGTTGCTAGGATTTCTAGTCAACCACAAAGGGATTGAGCTGGATCCTGCCAAAATCCAAGCCATCACCGAAATGCCCATTCCTTAGATAGAGAAGGAAATAAGGGGATTTTTGGGAAGAATCAACTTTATCAGCAGGTTTATCTCCCAACTCACAGCAACCTGTGAGCCGATCTTCAAGTTATTAAGGAAGAACTCCTCCATGAAATGGAATGACGAGTGTTAGAAGGCCTTCCTTACAATCAAGAAACATCTAGTCAAAGCTCCCGTTTTGGTGCCACCCAGGGATGATATTCCCCAGTTTATGTACCTGTCCATAAGTGTCAATGCCATGGGCTGCATGCTGGGACAGAAGGACGATAGAGGCCAAGAACGAGCCTCAACAAAAGGTTTAGCAGCAGTGAACACAAGTACACTCTGATCGAAAAGACATGTTGTACTTTAGCATGGGCTTCCATGAGGTTACAGCATTACCTCCATGGTCACACAACCCATATCATATCCCACGTGGATCCACTCAAGTACGTGTTCAACAAACCTATGTTAAATTGCCGACTGTCCAGATGGCAGTTGATCCTACAATAATTTGACATTGTATATGTGACTCAAAAGTCCATCAAAGGTCAAGGAATCGCGGATCAATTGGCCACCGCACCTTCAGGGGATTTCAAACCCTTGGAAACATATTTCCCTGATAAAGGAGTAATGATAGTACATCAACAGCATCAGTACGATACGCGCCAATCATGGAAGATGTATTTTGATGGAGCTGTTAATATGGAAGGTTCTGGAGCTAGAGTAGTTCTAGTATCTCGACACGGGAGCGAAGATCCCGTTCTTTGTCAAATTACAAATTTGTCAAGACCAACAATACTACCGAGTATGAAGGTCGCTCTCATAGGGCTAAAACTTTCCGCTCAATGGGCATCAGCGATTAACTATCCTGGAGATTGAGTCGGTAATCGATAATCCACCCAAGATCTATTAAACCAAGGAACTATATTTGCTGCCTTACCATCGGCAGGTTTTGAAGATGGCTTTGGAGTTTGAAGAAATCTCCTTCCTACACATTCTTCGCAATAGGAATGACTTTGCGGACGCATTAGCAACTTTGGCCTCCTTGATTCGCATATCAGGCAAAGAACACTTGCCGAGATTCATGATTTCCCTGCATAAGGCCCCAGCCTATGGGAATTACGTTGGAGAAGTATCGGATGAGCTACCTCCCATCCAGCATCCTTGGTATCAACATATCAAGGAATATCTGGGAGATGGATCTACACCCGCTGAGGCGAGCCCGACTGAGAAAAGGCGGATCCATCGAATTGTTATGAAGTTCTACCTGAGTGGAGATGCGCTCTACAAAAGAGATGCAGGACTAGGTCTCCTCAGATGTTTAGACAAAGATCAAGCCCAAAGGCTTATGGATGAAATCCATGGCGGAGTCTGTGGCCCCCACATGAGTGGCCCCCTCCTTGTCAAGAAAGTCCTCAAGACAGGACATTATTGGCTATCTCTCAAAGCTGATTGCAATGACCACGTCCGAAGATGCCATCAGTGCCAGATTCACGGGAATGCTATACACGCCCCTCCATGGGAACTTCACAATATGAGTTCACCTTGGCCCTTCTCAATGTGGGGAATGGACGTTATTGGGCCCATTGAGCCTAAAGCCAGTAATGGTCATTGATTTATCTTCACCATGATCGACTACTTTACTAAGTGGGTAGAAGCAGCCCCCTTCCCTAGGGTTACTAAAGAAGTCATCATTCCTTTCATCAGAAACAATGTCGTTTGTCGATATAGACAACCAGAGGTGATTGTGTCAGACAATGCCAAAAACCTCAACAACAAAATGATGGAGGAATTATGTAGTAAATTCCGCATCAAACATCTCAACTTTGTCATCTATCGTCCGAAGATGAACGGTGCTGTTGAAGCGGCTAACAAAAACATCAAGAAGATTATGCAAAAGATGTCCGTTAACCACAAAGATTGGCCTGACCTATTGCCTCTTACTCTGTTAGCCTCAGAACCTCAATGCGTACTTCCACTGGGGTAACCCCCTACGCATTAGCCTATGGGATGGAAGCAGTACTCCTCATAGAAGTTGAAATGGAATCCCTTAGAGTGTTGATAGACACTCAGCTGGATGAAGACCAATGGGTACAAGACAGGTATCACCAATTGTCCCTGATAGATGAAAGGCGAACCACGGCTATCTTCCATGGTCAGTTATATCAACAAAGGATCGCCAGATCCTTAAACAAAAAGTCCATACTATAGCTTTAAACAACATGACTTGGTTTTGAAGAAGATTCTTGATAACCAAGATCAAAGCTAAAGGAAAATTCGCCTCCTAATCTGGAAGTCCGGTTTATTGTCAAGGAAGTATTGACAAGAGGCGCCTCTGATTGCAAGAAATGGGCGGCGATGAATTTCCACAACTCGACGCCGTGGAACGGTATTATATCTCAAGTGTCCGGCATGAAACAAACCCCGTGTTCGGACCATCGATCATCACCAGTCATTTCGGTTCTTTAACCCTTTACCACCTACAACTTTTCCACACTTTGCCCCTCAGGGAAACATACATTTCAAGCCAGCAGCCTGGCTTTCTCCTCTATGTTCCTACAATTTAGGTCATCCCACCGTGGATTGAACCTCTTGCGTTTGCAGTTTGGCTACCCATATCTTGGATCAAACTTTTCATACCTGCAATTTATCCTCAACCTAGGATTAAACTTTCTCCCCCCCGCACTCTGACCTGCACATGGGATTATGATTTTTTTCTCGTCCTAGGGGGCGAACTACGTCGACCTGATCTCCTCTTCAATAGGAGTACGTAGATTACCATGTTACGTGGCCCAGTCGCAATAAAACAAAAACAACAAAAACATTTCTACCCTTACAAAAACAAAAACAACAAAAACATTCCTACACCACTTCTGCCATATACAGCGTTAAACCTCTTACACCAGGTTCGAACTACGCAGACCTGATCTCCTCCTCAATAGGAGTACGTAGGCAGCCATTCATGGTACGGTCTCACCACCTACCAAAACATAAACCCTTGTCAGTTGGTACTGGGATCATCCTTCAATCCATTACATTTCATTCGGCTTCAGACCAAAGGGATGGAATTACCGAACTCCTCCCAAATAGAGATTCGACGACCATCTAAGTCATGCATGCGGGCCATACCTTGAAGAGCTTACACCAATCCATAAGAGATGGAATTAACTAGGCTTCTCCTAAATAGAAATCTTGGCGACCATTTGTGGTGCGGTCAATCTCGAGAGGAAAGCCACACTCCTCTCCACATTTCCATACGTAAACAAGTCCCAAGACACCAAAGATGGTAGGGATACAGAGATCGATGATCCATTCGAACTATCCAGAGACAACTCAATGTCCATCCACCCGGGAGGAATTGAGTAATACATCAAGATCACAAGCCTCAAGCAAAGAGGCAAAAATATCAAGCAAATAGCAAGGCATATCTAAAGGGAAGTGATCCAAAAATATATTTCCCCGCCATATATAATGTTGTTTGATATATATACAATGTAAATCAGACATGACAAAATGGATAAGCTAGTCAATGCAAGGTGTAAATACAAGCTCATCTACAAGTCGTAGTATATGCAAGCTAACAAGCCCAACATAGCATCCCTCTCAGAAGACGGAGGTGAAGCTGTGGTCTCCTGTATGAGAATATCCACACGACCCAAAAGATCTGTAGCCATCTGCGTGGTGACCATATGATCATCAATATATGTGTTCATCTCTACGATCATGCCAAAGTGGTAAGGGACCTCATCGCAAGATTATCTTCTGCGACGGCTACATCCCCGCAGAGATATAGCACTATCCCGCCAACTATCATCGTGTATCTCCGGGTCGATATAGCCTCATCCCGCTCAACAACAATGGCATCTCTCGCGATCTAATGCATCATCTCTCTCTAATAGAAATGATCTCTCCCATCAAGGGCGGGCCAACATCATAGATCGAGCCTCGATCTCTCTCAAAGGTCATCGATGAAGACTCGCTCTAGGTAATCGTGTCCGAGTGTTGAATCACAACAAGATCTTGGTACTAGGAGAATCCGGAAGAAATGAAGTCAGATGGTGAGTAAAAAGCCCGAGCAGCACGCAATATCTTTGAATGGATCTCGATATCCGCCAAAAATGCGGACCAGATCGAGCATCCAGACACTTCGATGGTCGAAAGGAGTATGACATGGCCACATCATGGGAGAATCAATACCCATGTCATCTAAGGGTACCAACCGGCCTCAAGTGTGACATAAACCACACGCATAACAAGACCGAACTCCTTGTGAACACCTCGTAGGATACGTGCAACAATAGGATGCCAACCGCAGGTCTCTCATTATGATCATAGGTACAATGGTGCAACCTCTCTAAGAGCTCTCATGTACCATAATAACACCAATGTCTATCTCGTCCATATATCATGGCATATAGACATACGACAGTACGCACACCAACAATACATCAACTCTGGCCAAATGCCAATGGTCCTCCGATGCGATGAAATACGCTGGGATATCACATGGCTAGATGTCAGCTCGTCCTGCACTACTCTGCGCCGCAATCCTGTGAGAGTCATGAATCGCCTACTCATATCTCCCAAAGCTAGATGCACGCAAGGTCTGTCTAAAGGAAGCATCGTCAAACGTGCATACTCCTCCAGAGTAGGAGTCAAATCATGGGTGCCAAATCGTAATACCTGCCTATCTAGTAGCCAATGCTCTAGCATCCCATCTACAAACCCTGCAGGAACCTGAAAAGGCAATAAAGTCATGGTATGCTGTAGAAAATGATCTACGGTCACCCTATCTGGTTGTGACATCCTATCATTCCACGATCGCATACCCAATGCCACCAATGATGGTGGGGTATGATCTATATGGCTAACTATCAAAGAAGACATTTGTGTGGGCCGTGTCATAAGACCATTCAGGGGTCAATGCCGAATATCTCTGGACATACATACATATGCATAACATGATACATGCATAATAGATAATGGATGGCAATATGATATAGGGAATGAAAAAACGGTGCATACATTCCCAAGTATATCATCATCTAATACATCATTCAGACAAATACTACAAATCAGGGGAAATAGGCACACGGTAGCCTTACTACTAACAGAGGCCTATTAAAAGATATAGCGAGAATGGGGAACAGCCACCCAATATCTAATAGAGGCCTATCAAAAGATATAACGAGAATATACATCAGAAGAAAACTAGGGTCTCGATGTCTACGTCCTCAATCCTGTCCACCTGATGTAACTCCTCCTGAGTCACTGGATCTCTATCAACAGGGATATCAGGCCTATAAAGAGGAGGATCTAAGCCAGCAAAATTGAATGGGTCATCTGAGGGGCCAGCGCCTGAGCTGGAAGGAACAAATGACTCCGCCTCTGCTGGATCTCTGCCTAAATGCCGGATAAATATATGTGCCTGGTCCAACTACCGGGTCAAACTATCAATCTAGGTCATATGAGTCAGAGCTCGGACACAAGCTACCCAATCCATCATCATCAAAGATCCTGGAACCATATCTCCCATGAACTGTGTGGCACGGGACTGGGCTCCAATAGTGCGAGGGGACCACCACCGTTGAACGTCTCTCGAGTACATGGACCCTTCGATAATGAAAAGCCGTCAACCCCAACAATGGGATATCGGTGACGGTGATCGTGATACTGGGCCAATGACGCTTTGGCAGGAGGCAAGATCGCATATACGGATCTCCCTGTGGTGCTCCTAATAGCACGCTCTCCTAAATAGAGCTCCCAGCCTCCATCAAGTGAAGAGAGGAACTCTCCGGTAGAGATCAAATACTCGACTCCCGGTCGGATGTCCATCCTCAAAGCCGATGGTCAAATGCTCCCCGAATAGGGAATCCATGTAATGGTACCCGTTGTTAGCAACTCCATCTCAGACACTGGCAGTGAGTGAAGCCCTCACCATGTGGACCTCCTAAAAATAGAATGGTGTTATCTTCGCCTCGTCGTGGATAGGTATCTAAACCTAACACACTCACAGGACGTAAACATGGGAGCCTCTCATAGGCCCAAAACTACCAACACAATGGCAAAACATCTGCTATCAGTAAACACTCTCATACCTATGAATGGGAAAAGATAAAAGAAATACTCACCACCAGAAATGGGTAAAATCCTAGCCAAGCCTCAGTCAAACCCTGTGAGTGCATGTGCATGCCCCGGAGGAAATAGGCAAAGGTGTAAGAGCCCCAATCATACTCTCTTATATGGTCCACATCACGTGTGGCGCTGATCAAAGCAAAGGATACCGTAGAAGAGTTATCTGCTACGAAGCAGCCTCGAATGATCATCAGGAACAATAGCCGCAGAACGTGATCCCTAATCCTGACATCATCAGACATGGGCTCACTCAAAAGCCCACTCATAGCATCTACGCTCAAAGGACCTGAACGAACAGTTCTGCCTTTGAGCGCCTGCGCCGAAACTCCTAGTAAGGATCAAACGGCAGTAGGGGTGATATTCTCCACGCAAGGCATTGGCTCCCCTCCAAACTCCATACATGTGATAAATCTCCAGTCCATAGGCATCATCATCACCGCAATCCAAATAGATGGAGGATCGAGTCCGATGAAACCATCGCCGCATAATGCCCTAAGGTAACCCCAGGGACATCAATGGGGAAGGATGGAAAAGAATGCCCCGAATCCCCACTCATACACTACTGCTCTATAGTCAAGATGAAATGCCTGGTACATGGAGTGAATGCTAAACTAGTTCCCTCGAGGCTGTGTAAATCCTGGAACCTGCATGAAATGCAGATCAACATCAGAACCCTTTAATCCTCATCAATAGGAAAGAATGAAGATCAAAGTCTAATGCCATACCTCGTTAAGATGCAAGTACATCGATGGATGTTCCGCTCAAATCACCCAAAGAACTCGGGTTTGCCACACCGAATGCTCAAAAGCTCCTCGCGAGGGACATATGCAACACGAAGCGGGATCCTCCATCAAATATCCGCCTCCTCGTCCTCAACGTCCGCACATCTACCCGGACAGATGAATCATGCCTCCACCAACCGACGAGGTCAGTTCGACAGAATCAGGGATGAGACACTTCAAGCCCTCGGTAAGACGCTAGAAGTGGTCCTATAAGAACCGCTTTCTATTGATCCGGATCCATAATATCCGGACAACAAGTCTCCAAATCACCTCGTAAAGGGTGTCGATTTCCTTACTCGAGCTTTTTAAATGCATTTATGACTATATGCATGCATGCATTTACTTTAACATATAATAGAGTTAAAATGCATGACTACCCAATGCCTACATTTGAAAAAATTTTGCCATAGCCCCCTTTGAAAATAGGACTATCCACATGCACATAGGCATGTCTAGGTGGCCATTCAGTAGCACACCTGCCCCAAAGTCATATACATAATATATGCATTAAAAATCAAAATCATCATGCATAAGGCCAACCTCAATGCTAGGAGTATTTTGCCTTTCTACCTTTTGCTCATTGGACCTCAAAAAGGACAAAAATAGCAGAATGTACCAATTTGATCTGTCTCGTAAGTCAAATTGTTTTACATCATTATGTTCAAAGATGGTTTAATACTAACATTTACTATGTTGAATATTTTTTATCAAGTCATTTTTGTGCATACATAATCACTACTATGTGTTTAGATGCATTTCGTATGCGATAACTCACAATCCAACTGATGTAAACCGAAAAAATATATGCATATCGTTACTGTGGATAGTGTAGAACACTTGTACGATGACAGAATTTGTAGAAAGTAGCCCGAACTCAGCAGATCTGAAGATGGCTCGGGTTTTCTCTTTGCAAAACAAGTTAAAATTGACTTGTGAGACCAATCTGCTGGAATTTATCATCCACGATTGGCCGCAGGCCCACCTGCGGCTGCTACAGGTGCACCTGTGGCACCCCTATGTGGGTCCCACCCCTCCAGCTCGGTCCAGTTCAAGTTGCAAAGGAGTTCTTACGGACTAGAAAGGTCAAATCGAGAATAAAAATGCCACGCAATTGAGCAAAATAGCATACAATCCTGGTCTTCTCAGATGGGACTTTGAATCTGTACATCACTCATTGGTAGTCACTTGAACACAAGGTATACCCTACTGATGACCTCAGTTGTCACGAATCGCATACGGCAATACCTTTTACAGGTCCGATGCCGCCGACTCCAGGTAGTTACCCTAAATGAGTCCCCGACGGGGGTTACAATGTGAGTCCCTGACGAGGGTTACAACGTAGATCCCCGGTGGGGGTTATAACACATTCATCCGTTGACTTGTCTATCGACGAAGGTCAAGCAGCCTGGACGTTATTCCAGCCGATGGCAATTAAACCCATCGAAGCATTGAGAACTATTCGGGAGTTGCGTACGTACTCATGCATCCCCAATAGATCCCCGACGGGGGTTACAATGTATATCCCCGGTGGGGGTGACAACACGTTTAACCGTTGACACACATATCAACAAAGGTCAAGCAACCTTGACGTCATTTCAGCCGATAGCGTTTAAACCTATTAGAGCTCTAGAGCTATTCAAGGTTTTCATACCCAACTGCTCGTATTCCCCAGCGGATCCCCGGTGGGGGTCACAACGCAATGCTCCATTGATCTACACGACAGCGAAGGTCAAGAAACCTTGACAATCTACAGATTCTCAGCCGTTGATTCACACGTCAACGAAGGTCAGGCATCCCTTACAACATCTGTTGTTGGCAGTAAATCCAACAGGATCTTGACATACTCTAGCGATACTAACCAGAAAAGTCAATGTTATCAAAGAGGATAGATGATGGAATATGGTATACACATCCTCAAACAGATCAAGCTTTATCCCCACAGATCTCTTGCACATAAGAGGTACCTCTTCGGGATCAAGTCGTTATCAAAAACGCAGGAATTTGGTGATAACTCCAACATCAACGTCCTAATAGATTCGGCTTACACATCGAATATGGTCAGCATTGCCAAATCCCCAGTTGAAGCCATAGGGATCCAACAATCATCCCCAACATGTTGGGCTACAACCCCGTACACATGCATCATACATTTGCATCATTTTGCTACCCATAGTACCATATTCATCTTGTTGCATTACAAGTGTCTAGGATTCTTTATCCTACCCATGCATCGCAATGCATGAGTATGATAAAGAGGGGCATCTCAGAGACACTCAAAATTTTCTCAGTACTCATCTGTTATTAACATTGCAGGAGGATGATTCGCTTTTAAGAGAACCTCGAAAGACAATCCAAATCCATACCGGATACTACCGAAAGTTCAGCATCAACCCTGGATCGCAATCTGGGAGTAGCAATTCCAACCTCGGATGTAACCCTGAGGCCTGCAGATCCAATACCGGAACACACACCGAAGAAGACCAATTAATCTCGGAGAAAACCCCGAGGTATCCAATCTCAGTCCCAACCATGGGAATAGCAACCAACCTTGGTGATAACCCCAAGGAATGTAGTTTCGGAAATAACCCCGGAAATGCTTGTTTCAAATGCAACAAACCAATCTCTGGCCATGAACGAGATACACCGTATCAACTCTAAGAATAACATCGGGAAGACATGCACACCTCAAAGATGACAATGAGGACCTTCAACAATTACAGCAGTCCAATCTCAGCGAAGTTTGAGCAACGCCTGCTTTATTAGCCCAATCCGACGATAACACCGGTGAGGGGCAACATCGTCATCTCGTCAACATGATGCCACGCCACGCTCTCTTTTAACGATGTCCCACAAGACTAACCAATCTCGAGTGACTATTGAGCGGGGTAACGGATGAAAGTTGAAGCTTGAAGATCGGAGGGCATCGTCCCATCTTCAATGACTTCGTACAAACTCTAATCCCATGCCATCGTACAACTCTCGACAATGGCAGTTTGAAATAGGTCCTTTATACCTCAAACGGATGCCCAGATTGAACTTCTGAAAGTTCGAGTGGACATTACAAAGGCTCGAGTGCACGATTTTGAGACGCACCGATTCGACAAACCCTGCCCACCCGTGTTGCCTCCGTACATTCAGGCTTCTGGCCAAGCAGTACACACCATGGCTAAATTGTTTATAAATAGAGGGCTTGGGCAGCCCATTTTGCAAGAGAAAAAGGCGAGGATGCCCTGCCCAATTTGCTCTACACTCACCCCATGCAGTGTACTTTCCCCTTCTAAACACCTGTGAGCTCATATATAGCCCTTTTGTACCTACAAAAGTCAGTGTTTACCCACTCTAAAGATATAGAAGCCTTCTTTATCAGTTAGTTGTAAGCCTTCTCACACACATTAGAGTCTTTCTCTTCATCTTTGCACACACCCTTCTACACGTTGAGAGTCGTATTGCTTATTTTTTCCCAGACTTCGGTCCGTGGTTTCATTTTAGTCTGTATATATATATTGACTAACATTATCGATAATCAGGACAATGTGCAACATGATGGCGATAATCCTCCTGTAAACAACAACACTGATCAATCGATTTAACGACGGTGACGCTTAGGAGTTTTTAGAATTCATGCAACATCAAAGTAAGACGACTCTGCTCATAATGAAGGAGGAAACAATGGCAACCCACGGTTGGTCACCGCTTAAGCAATTCAAGGAGCTGGGACCACCGTAATTTTTGGGAAAGCCGTAACCACTTAAGGTGAGACGTGGTTAAAGCAGATCACCAAGATATTTGATGTCTTGGGATGCTCCGAGGAGCAAAAGGTTCCTTTTGCCACCTTTATGTTGCGTGAAGAGGCAGATCACTGGTGGAAATTTATAAAACGTACCCAGACTGACGCACTCAAGATGTCTTGGGAGATGTTCCAAGAGCTGTTCAACGACAAGTACTTTCCCGAAAGTATTCGTCACATGAAGGAGGTGGAGTTTATTAAGTTAGAGCAAAACAGCATGACCGTGTCGTAGTACGAAGCCAAGTTTGCCGAGTTATCCCGATTTGCGTCCCATTTGATTGATAATGAGGAGAGAATGACGCGAATGTTTCTAAGAGGTTTAAAACCTGAGATACGTCAATATCTTATCTCTCATAAACTATGTTTGTATTCAGATGTTGTTAATAGGGCTCAGTTATTAGAGCGCGATAATGAGTTAACCCAACAAAAAGAAAGTAGCTGACAAAATTATAATACCGGTGATAACAGCCATCAAAGCGGTGACAATAAGCATGGAGGGAATCAACATGCCAGAAATGGTAACCACTTCGGTGGTAATCATGGTCAAAACAATAAGAATTGACATTTCAAGAAGAGAAGGTTCAACAATGACATGAAGACGCTTCAAGACCAAAGACCCATTTCAAAAGGAAGAAGAACGACCATCGATCGTATGTTTCAAATGCTGATGCGACAGAGGGACACATCCGTCTCAATCTGACGCAAAGAATCCAAAACGTGTTTTAATTGCGGAAGAGAAGGTCACCTAGCTCAATTTTGTCGTATGGTGAAGTCAATTCCAGCTATGATAGTGATGCCAAAGGATGTCCCAGACAAGCCAAAGCCGGTAGTTTAAGAGAGAGCGTTTTTTTTTCGTGACGAGGAACCTGAATAAAATTATCACGGGTATGTTAGTCATAAACTCTTGCGAAGTCTATACCGTGTTAAATACCAGTTCTACTTACTCTTTTATTTCACCTAGTTGTGTTCAATGTTTGAAGTTAACTCCGGAGAAGTTAGACTTTGATATATATGTTGGGAGAAACCTTCGTTACCTCCACTATTTATAAATCTTGTTCAAATCAACACTTTCACGTTACCTGTCGATCGTATCTCTTTGAAAATACTTTCCTTAGATGTGATTTTAGGAATAGATTGGTTAACTACTCATCATGCTTTTCGTAAGGTTGTTAGCTTTCATATTCTTAACCAACCTGTTATGCGAATTCAAGCAACCAAACCACTAAAGTCAATCATTGTCATATTAAGCCATAAGTAAAGAGCCCTGGTCCTTTCGTTGTTGACTTTCTTGTGTGGAATGCACAGAAGCCAGACTTTCTGTAGGCGATGTCGTGAATGACGATGGCAAGTTGATAGGTATCAATGTGACGTACTATCCAAGTCTTTGATGAGGGTTACAACTTTGAATGATATTTCTATTGTTAATAAATTTCCTGACGTATTCTTGAAGACTTCTTAGCCTACCCCTAGAGCGTGAAATCGAATTTTGTATTGACCCCAGTACAAAACCCATTTCTTAAACCCTTAAATATTTCTTCAACTAAAATGAACGTAACATGTGCCAAAGACGTTGGCTCGAGCTGTTGAAGATTACGATCGTACCATTCAATACCATCGTGGGAAAGCGAAAGTGGTAGCTGATGCATTGAGTAGAAGATCGTATGCATTTACGAGTGCGATGTTGTTAACACAAAGGCCCATTTCATACGACTTACAAATGATGAAGATAGAGTTAAAGACTCTTGGAACCCAAGTGAAGATAACGAATATACGAGTAGATCGACTTTAATCAATAAATTTAAAGCCACTCAAGCTACACACCCGGAGTTGATGAATGTGAAGAAGAAGGTTTAAGAGGACATTATTCTAGAAGCAAGAATCGACGAAGAGAGGAAATATTAACCCTCGATTTAATTGGCCCATTTAAAATCCTTG
This sequence comes from Panax ginseng, assembly GCA_020205605.1. Taxonomy (NCBI): domain Eukaryota; kingdom Viridiplantae; phylum Streptophyta; class Magnoliopsida; order Apiales; family Araliaceae; genus Panax; species Panax ginseng. The sequence goes on along the minus strand of CM035127.1, from coordinate 41,806,291 downwards.
ATCGAGTAGGAACTGTGGCTTATAGGCTCGTTTTACCGCCAAGTATATCGCGTGTTCATAACGTTTTTAACGTATCGATGTTACGTAAATATGTGGACTACCCGAACCACATTATTAATTTAGAACCGGACGAGATAGCGGATGATTTAATGTTTGAGGAGATACGTGTTAAAATCTTGGATAAGAAGAATCGTATTCAACACTCAAAGGTTATACCTCAAGAGTTAGAATTTGAAATGAAGTTGAGGTATCCTCACCTCTTCGGCATACCAGGTACGTACGTAAATTTTGAGAGCGAAATTCCATAAGGAGGGGAGATTGTGAGACCCCAGATTTTATGAATAAAGATTTAATTTTCTCAAAATAATTTTTTGAATATTATGGTATGGATTTGATATAATGTTATAGTTGTGGGTAATATTTATAAATTTTGCAAAGTATGCAAGTTGTCATATTATATTCGACTAGTCGGGAAATATTCTTTTTGTTGGAGAATATCCGTACGACGGTACAATCATTGGTGAACCCCACAACAGAATTATTGTCAGATTGAGAAAAAAGACAAAAATATTTTATGAAAATAACGGCAAAAGTTTTACCGTTAATACTGTTTAACTACTCGGTTGTAAAAGTACAGTAATACGCGTGGTTGCATAGTAGTACACGGTATTGATTATTGATGCTTATGTGATAAGTCACCACTTTTTTGTTTTATTGGTATTATTAATGTAATAAAATGTAATACTTTTATAAAGTTATTCTATGAATAGAATATATTATATTCTATTATGCATAGTGTTGCATAAGTGTCTGCGATAGTATTTTGTATAGTAAAATCTTTTATATAAAAACAAAATACTTTTATAAAGTTATCTGTTTTATTAGACAATAATTAGAATATATTATATTTTATTATGTATAGTGTTTGCATAAGGTTCCTGATAGTATTTTGCATAGTAAAATCTTTTTTATATAAAATGAATACTTTTATAAAGTTATCTATTTTATTAGACAATAATTAGAATATATTATATTTTATTATGCATAGTGTTTGCATAGTGTTCGCAGATAGTGTTTGTATAGTAAAAACTTTTATAAAGTTATTCGCTTTTTATTAGATTATAAATAGAATATATTATATTTTATTTAAAAGATTTTGCTTTAAATATGGAATGGTCAAATTAAAGTAAATCAATTTGGACCGCTCATGAGTTAGTTACTATGCGTATTCCATTTTTCTATAAAATAAGCTCATTCCTTCATTATTTCTTATTTAATTCTTTCAAACTCTAGAGATAAACTATGAGAGAAAGAATAAAAGTATTCTACTACTTCATTACTCATATATCCAAAGACTCTTCTTCTTAAGGTAGGGAATATTATTTGTTGTACTCGTAAAGGGTGTTATTCTTTTGTATTCATGAAGAGAACTTATGTTATTCCATTCTTTATTATTCGTTGAATAACCTCAGATACGCTGGCTACCCTATACTTGGTGACATTCTTCTATTATTCCGTCTTTATTATTATTCGTTGGAATATCCTGCTCATGTGAGTTTTACGCCGGACCGATTAAATCTTTATTATTCTATTGGAATATCCCATCAGGCGCTTTTACGCCGGACCGGGTTCCATCTTTATTATTATTTCGTTGGAATATCTCGTCTGCATGCATTTTATGCTGGGATTCGATTCCGGCCCTTATTAGTATTCTCGTTAGAACAACCTGTCATGTGAAGTACCACATGCATGGTGATTTCGTTGTTATTCCATTCTTTATTATTCTCATTGGAACATCACGCTCTTGCAAATTTCACCGACCGGTTCCGTTATTTAGTATTCTCGTTGAATAACTCGCCTATGCATGCAAGTACCGCATGCATGGTGATTTATTTTGTTATTCCATTCTTTATTATACTAAGTTGGTTAAAGTTTTAACTTCTATACTCCATGAAATTAGTGGAATATCCTTGATATTTGCATTTCATCCAGTATCTTTTCATGGAAATATTCTTCTGAGCATTCTTGAATTTTACTTTACAAAGAACTATCATGTTGACAATTTTGACATTATCAGTTCCTGAATAAATTAATTCTTAAACTTGTTTTATTGAATTCTTATATCATTGTCATCATCCTCATGTTTATATTTTTGAAAGTCATCTGTGGCCTGTAGTGCATACATGGACTTGGTATGATTATGACCCGGGATTATTCGGTGTAATCATAACCGTAATGTTACAAATGATGTGGAAAAAGTCCTCATTGGCCCGTAGTGCATTGATGGACAGTTTTTGGTATGATTATGACTATGGGTTCTCTTTGACCGTAGTGCAAAGATGAATTATTTATGGCATGATCAGGACCGTTGATGAAAACATGATTATCTTTAGCCGTAGTGCATGGATAATTCGTGGTCGTGATACTAAAGAATATCCTTGGCCGTAGTTCGGGGGTGATTCGATGATGTGGATTATTTATTGTCGAGTCCCATCGATAAAACTGATGAAAAACCTTTTAAATCATAAAAGATAGTAGATTGTATTCTCTACTTGACTCTTTTAATGGATTGCTTGTTCCGCTGTAGTTAAACTTGATGTTTGTTATATTGTATCAGTTTAACACTATTTAAGGCTAATGATAATTTATTCTGCATTATCTTAGTCATAATATTTCTTACTGGGCTAGTTGAGCTCACCCTTTCTTTCACTGTTCTCTTCAAGGAATGAGAATATAGCTGGGACGAGTTGGGGAACGGAGTGATGGTCCTAGATGGTGCATTAGTAGTCCTCACTATTCTGTGAAATAGTGTGATAATAATTGTAATGAGGACTCCTTTTGAGTTTGTATACTCTCTAGTAGACAATATTTGTATTCAAACTCACAGTTTATGTTTTGTCATATTGTACACGGCAGTTGTATTATTAAGTTGTATTTGAATTCTGTACCATGTATCTGGTAACTCAAGATGGGTGATGTATACCTAATTTTGGGGGCGTCACATAAGCCAAGTGTATCACTTGGTCACCAAGTATTTTGCTTGGTGACAAAGTTGTAAATAAGTGAGGAGGTGCTAAATTGGACACTTTTTCCCCTCATTGTATTTTCTATAAATACAAGGCTTAGGTTGAGCTTTTGTGGTTTTAAAAAGTTTGTTCAACCTATATTGAGAGAGAAAAAGAGCTAGAATCATGCAATCCTTCTACTTCCAAGCAAACCAATAGACGTTTATCAAGAACGTTAACTACTTAAAAGGTAAATTCTTATAAACCGTAATCTTCATCCTTTTCGATTTCTTTCTCATAGAAGAATCGTAGATGAGTGGAGTATGTTTATGGAGGAGAGATAGGGATGCCTAGAAATGACCAAATCATGGATAGGTCATGACCAAATAAGAATCGTAAGTATTTACGTGAGTTAAAACCATAAAAAGTCTTGAACGTGAACTTAGTGTGGAATGAATGTTTAAGAATCAATATAGCTAAGGAATGTACTTATTGCTTGGTTAGAATGTGGATATGAAGTCCATGGAGTATTCCATGTGATATGGCTTAGAGAACATTAGTAACGAAGTTATAGCAGATTTTACGAAAATAGACGTTAAACATCGAAAACGTATAAAGTCTGGATTAAAGGTCAAAAGTTGTCGTGTGACTTGAAAACGTTGGTTTCCAATGTCAACACGTGAGATAAGATAATTAAGAGTCGTCATAAAGAATCGTCAGATTTCAACTTATAACGAAGAAAACAAGTATTGAATCGGATGAAAATGTTAAACTAACGCTCAAAAATGAACTTAAAGGTGAATTCGAGTTAATCTAATTCGTAAATGTGAAATTCTTATACTAAACGTAAAGGATGTAATTTGTGACTTGAGGAATTGAATGGGTCAATTCGGATGTAAATGAACAAATTAGAAGCCGGAGTTTGGTTAAGAAACCAAATGCTTTGGCCAACTGGTGCACAGAGACACGTGCAAAGACCAAAACCAAGACAAAGTGATGATGGCGCCAATAAGACTCTACCGAAAGTACTGCTAACTCGCGTCAGAAAGCGCCACTAAAACACAAGGATGCCATGCTGCAATACCACAAAGGGGGAAAAAGTTGACCAAGTTAGGTTTAGTTCCATTTTAAATGTAGACCTAAAGTAAGATGTTAAAGGTACTTAAAGTACATAATGAGACTTACGTTAAAACACTTATAAGATGTTAATGTAAGAAGAACGGGTAAGGTTTAATGGAAATTAAACGAAGAACGCAAAGACGTAATAAATAGACCAAGAATGACGATCAAACATTGTTAGTTAACCAATAATGATCGAATGTCGGCTAAGGACGTAAGAACGTTAATGAAACGTAACGAAGTATAGAAAGTCGAATCGACTTTAATAACGAAGTTGAAACAAGTAAGGCATAGAAGATAAAGAAGTTGGTTAGAACCGTAAAGTGAGTTTGTTTGATAGCTAATTATAGTGTTCTCTGTGAATATCTCATGTAGATCCTGTAAAGACTGAGAATAGTTGAAATATATATTCGACGATGCTTGAAGGCAAGTCTTTCTTAACGCTTGTCTGACCTTCGTGTTAGTCAAGTTTTTACGTGATGCATCTTATACAATGCATGAATGGTAAATTGAAAAGAGTCGATGCATGTTTTATTCTGGCTAGACAAGGATTGAAGAGTTGGTTGATTTGTTTGCAAATCTGTTGATATAGAACTGTTAATGCTATCATATGCCAATTATTTGGTACAGATGAGAAGGTAAGTTTGTCTATGAACAAACAAAAGTATTTTCATCGATTATTCGATGGGCACGCGAGGTAACCAAATGTTAAATGTAAATATGTTTAACGTAAGATTGTTGATCAACATAGAGTACAATAGGCTGATCACCTAGAAGTGCTCGTAAGTAAAGACGGGTGGATGGCCTTAGTGCCAGATATCCTTTTCAAGTATGAAAACGAAAAGAGTATGTTCATGGTCTATTGACCGGTTCATCATTCCTAAGCTATTAATTATGCTTTGGGATTGCTGTATGAGAAGTATTAGTCAAATATTTCATAATTCTTCATAGATAATTGTTCAGATATAGAATTAAAGCATGTATTGTTGGGGTGATATTCATATGATTCGTTGTTAAGACTTGCTGAGCTAGTTATGCTCATTCTTGCTTGAACCATATGTTCATAGCCTAAAGTTTAAATCTAACCGAGAGTTCTATGAGAGATAAAGGCAAGGCTAAGATGGGCAATTAATCGTCCTGTAATAGACTAGTATATTTGTATGTAATATACTTATGAAGAACAACGAATGTATTCGGTTATGAACTTGGGAAAGGATTTATTACAAATGTAATACAAAGATAGTAATTACATTCATTTGGTTGTTATCTCAATGGAATGATTGTATGGATTGTAGTATCGTGGAGCACCATCTGTCGGGTTGGAAGATACCCAAATTTGGGGGCGTCACAGTACAAGTGTTCTACATTATCGTAAAAGTATTTTTTAGGTTATCCGTTGGATTTCGAGTTATAGCATGAAATGCATCTAAACATATAGTAGTGATTATGTATGCACAAATGACTTGATAAAAAATATTCAACATAGTAAATGTTAGTATTAAACCATTCGAGTCAAATGAGTTAATAAGGTATTGAGGAAACTAAGTACCAAAAGATTTAAAAGATGGAAAGTAACCCTAAATAGATTAAATGTGATTTGTGCTTATATTATTATGTATTATGTACTAATCAATTTGCTATGTGTTATTATAGATGTCGGTTGATAGCTTGATGTATAGGGTTATACATTTGATCAGCGAGGAGTCCGTGAACCGAGTTGAGACATTACATGTGCCTATAGCAGACATACCTGTAGTGATTCTAGAGGAGTCAGAGCCCGAGGAATATTACTCAGAGGAGGATTATTCAGAAGAGACCATGGGGATAGCATCATATTTGAATATGATGATTGATGTGGAGGATGACATGGAGGTAACATCGATTATCACGGTGATGCTCGCCTAGAGTCTACACCTACCGAGACTATGAGGGCAATGTACCTCTCTGTGTTTGACCAGAACGTAATCGCACAATATGGTGCAAAGACTGTAAGGAAGAGATCAATGATCTCTATGGGGCAAAAGAGTCTCGCAGAGTCGACTATGAGATAGAGCATGATGAGAAAGTGCTCATAACCGACAAGGCCTGGACTATAAGAACGAGGTCATAGAACTTCGCAAGAAACTGGTTGAAAAAGACTGTAAGAGATAGCACTAATGTCATATATAAATGATAAAGCAAGACGAGGATTTCAAGCTTAAGATAGCTTGTTATTCTATTGAATCGGGATGGACTCACATACTATAAGTCGAGATATTGTGTCGATTCTCGGCAAAACCGTAAGCATGAGAATGTCATACAAATATTAGGAGTAGATGATAAATACTTTTGTGTAGTGACGTAAAACCCTCTTTTGTATAATTAAAGGGTAGTCTTGTTGTAAATCCCAATTTTTGTAGAAGTCAATCATGGATGTATATGTAATAGCTTTTGGGCTATGGAAAGCAACTTGTAAATAGTTTTGAACTATAAAGAAGCATTTTAATATAAGGAAGTTTTTATGTTTAATTTGATTTGATTGTATGAGTTATTGTCCAATTGTTTGATTTACTAATAACGGAAGTAAGTAAATAAGTAATAATGTAAATTTATTTATTTAATCGTAATGCCGCCAAGAAGAAGACAACGTAACCAAGAAGTTTAAATCGCATAATGAGAACGAGGGGGTCCTAATAACCCAATGCAAGAGTTTGTTAATTTATTAATGTCCGTGATTTAACCAAGCCGGGGTAGAGTACCCACAGGACCTAGAGTAGTCTTAAATGACTACTTTTAAGGAATTTAAAAGTGTAGGTCCACCCAATTTAAGGGAACAACGGACCCAATGGAGGCCTGCATATGGGTCAAGGAATAGAGAAGGCGTTTGTTATTACAACGATGAGGCACAAAAGACCTCTTTATGCACCTATATGATGAAGGGGAAGCCAACCATCGGTGGGAGGCTCACCTGTGGTGGGGCCGGAGCTGAAGTCGTTACATGGGAATAGTTTAAGAAGGTATTCTTCGAGAACTATTTTCCTACTAAGCATGCAAAGGAGAATGGAGATTAAGTTCTTAGAACTTAAATCAGTGGGGACATGACTGCTCCTCAATATGCGCCAAATTCAATGAATTGGCAAGGTTCGCTCCACACCAAGTGGACATGGAGGAGAGAAAGGCTCGTAGGTTTGAGCAGGGCCTAAAACCCTGGCTCTATAGTAAGATATCGGTTTTTTATAGTGCTTCCTACGGGACCATTCTGGAAAAGGCGATAATAGCGGAGGGTGGTAGCGAGGTGTTGACCCAGTACCACAAGGATAGGAAGAGTAAGGGTAAGGGAGAGGGAGGAAATAAGGCAGAGGTTGCCAGTGGAAGTGGCAATATGCCTAAGAGGAAGAATTTTAACCCTGGGAATACTGGGGCAAAACAAGGGGATCCTAAACGGAGGATGGAGGCATGTAAGACATGCGGTAAGACTCATCTGGGAGTCTGCCTGAAAGGGAAGACCGGTTGTTATAACTGTGGGCAGGAGGGTCATATATCTCCCAACTATCCTAATCCTAAGAAAAGACGGGGATGTTTTGTTTGTGGGTCGATAGACCACATGGCAAGAAATTGCCCAAAGAAAGGGGCGGAGGGTAGTAAGGGTTCGGTAGTGGTAATTTAGTCATTACTGGACCAACACCATCGCTGGGTATACCTCAAATTTTAACGCTTAATATGACAAACCAAGATGCGGTTGCATCAACGGATGTAGTAGCATGTATCATTTCCACCAATGAAATAAATGCTTACGTGTTATTCGACTCAAAAAGCTACTTGTTCTTTTATAGCATGTGGATTTGCTCAGCGATTGGGATTAAGTCCTGAAAAATTAGAAATACCTTTAGACGTTAAGGTAGAAAACGAGGAGATAATTCCCATTGAACACATTTATAGGAATTGTTTCGTAGATATCAGGGGTAATAGATTATCGGTAGATCTTTTGCCGATAAGGTTAAGAGAATTTTATGTGATTCTCGGTATGGATTAGTTAATTAACCATAAAGCAATAATAGATTGTCATAGGAAGAGTGTGAACCTAAGGCTTCCTAAGAAACCCGAGGTGGTGTTTTATGGAAATAAATCATCGGATGTTCTTGTTGTTCAACCATGACACAAGTTAGAAAGATGTCAAGAAGGGGTGTAAGGGTTATCTCGTGTCACGTGGTGGATACCCAAAAGAGTGGGAACATCATTGGAACAGATAGCGGTGGTTCAAGAATTCGCGATGTGTTTCGGAGGAGTTACCCAGATTCCGCCGAGATAGAGATGTAGAATTCATGATTGATTTGTGTCGTGCACTTACATCATTTCAAAGGCACCATATAGGATGGCACCATTGAGAGTGAAGGAGTTAATGGTTTAGTTATAAGAACTATTAGATAGAAAGTACATTCAACCAAGTGTGTCACCGGGGGGAGCACCAAAGTGTTGTTTGTAAAGAAAAAGGACGGATCGTTACGACTTTGTATCGACTATCGAGAGTTGAAGAAGTTAATAATTAAGAATAAATACCCGTTGCCCAGGATCAATGATCTATTTGATCAGTTAAAAGGGGCAAAGTATTTTTCTAAAATAGATTTGCGCACGGGGTATCATCAACTGAAAGTGAGGAAGGAAGATATACCTAAGACGGATGCTCGTAACTCGTTATGGGCATTACGAAGTTTTTGGTTATGTCGTTTGGGTTGACGAACGCGCCAACCAGATTCATGGATATGATGAATGTGGTGTTCAAAAAGTATTTGGACCAGTTCATCAGTAGTGTTCATTGATGATATTCTAGTCTATTCTAAGACGCCAGAAGATCATGCTGAACATCTAAGAATAGTGTTGGAAACACTACGGAGGGAGAAGTTTTGTGCAAAATTCACTAAGTGTGAATTTTGGCTCGAACGAGTGCAGTTTCTAGGACATGTTATAGACAAAAATGGTATATCCGTAGATCCAGCGAAGGTGGAAGCGGTGAATGAGCGGGAGCAACCGAAAACGCCAACCGAGGTTAGGAGTTTTCTAGGGTTAGCGGGATACTATAGAAGGTTCATTCAGGACTTTTCTAAATTAGCTACTCCGCTGACAAATCTGATAAGGAAGTCAGTGAAGTACGAGTGGACAGAAAAGTGTGAGCGTAGTTTTCAAGAATTAAAAAGGAGGTTGAGTGAGGCACCTGTATTATCTTTACCAGATGATACAGGGAATTTTGTAGTTTATAGTGATGCTTCTCATAGAGGACTAGGTTGCGTGTTTATGCATCATGGAAAGGTCATCACAGATGCAAGGCCACGCCGCTTAAAGGATTATGAGAAGGTCTACCCTACTCATGACCTAGAACTGGCAGCTGTAGTGTTTGCATTAAAAATATGGAGACATTATTTATACGGGGAAAAATGTGAGATATACACGGACCATAAAAGTCTGAAATATATCTTCACACAGAAGGAGTTGAACATGAGGCAGAGAAGGTGGTTAGAATTGATAAAAGATTATGACTGTGATATCTTATATCATCCGGGGAAGGCGAATGTAGTAGCCGATGCATTAAGTCGGAAGGGTAGAGAAAAGCTGTCAATGTTAACGACTCAGAACGAGTTAATAACGGAGATGGCCAGGATGGAATTAGAAGTTAAGTTACCAAGTGAAATGGGAGAGATGTTATTTGCAATAGAAACTCGACCAACGATAGTAGAACGGGTTAAGGAAGTACAACTAAGTACTGAAGAATGCAAGCAGATGAAGAAGATAATGAAGGATGACGTGAAGACTAAGTATAACCTTGATAAAGAAGGTTTACTCCATTTTGAAGGAAGAATTTGGATTCCAAATAATTTTGAGTTGAAAGGAGAGATTATGTGCGAGGCCCATAGTTTGAGGTACTCGATACATCCTGGTAGTACTAAGATGTATCAAGACCTTCGTCAGAACTTTTGGTGGCCAAACATGAAGAGGGAGATTGCAGAATATGTTAGTAAGTGCTTAACTTGTCAAAAAGTTAACGCTGAACACCAAAGACCGAGTGAATTGATACAACCACTAGAGATTCTGGAGTGGAAATGGGAGCATATCACCATGAACTTTGTGGTGGGACTTCCAACGACAAGAAAAGGATACGATGCTATTTGGGTAATAGTGGATCGGTTAACTAAATCAGCTCCTTTTCTACCAATAGGAGTTAGGTATAACTTAGAACAGTTAGCTAAGCTGTATGTCAAAGAAATCATTTCAAGACATGGAGTACCTGTTTCGATTGTGTCCGATCGTGATCCACGATTCACGTCGAACTTTTGGAGGAGTTTGCAAGAGCAAATGGGAACACAGTTGAGACTGAGTATGGCGTATCATCCATAGACGGATGGGCAAAGTGAACGGACAATTCAAACGCTAGAAGATATGTTAAGATCTTGTGTTATGGATTTCAAGGGGAGTTGGGACGAACATCTATCGTTGGTAGAATTCGCTTACAACAATAGTTTTTACGCTAGTATAGGCATGCCGCCTTACGAAGCATTGTATGGGAGGAAGTGTAGAACACCACTTTGTTGGGATAAAGTAGGTGAACCTCGAATGTTGGGACCGAGATGGTACAAGAAACTAGCAGACATGGATAAAAAGTCCGATAAGAGCTCGATTAGTAATGGCTCAAGATAGACAACTGAAGTATGCAGATCCTCATCGAGAGAAGAGGGAGTTTGAAGTAGGGTCTTATGTCTTTCTAAAAGTATCGCCTTGGAAAGGGAAGATACGTTTTGGGAAGAAAGGGAAGTTAAGTCCAAGGTTTGTAGGACCTTTTGAGATTTTAAGGAGGATAGGAGAGGTAGCTTAAGTAAGTAGCCTTACCTCCAGAAATGGAAAGAATACACAATGTGTTTCATGTGTCTCCGTGTTCAAGGCCCTTATAAACCGGACCATAAGCATGTAATAGAGTATGAGTCTATTCAAGTAGAAAAAGACTTAACGTATATGAAGAACTTTCATTCGTGATTATTGATAGGAAGGAACAAGTCTTGAGAAATAAAGTAATACCTTCAGTAAAGGTAATTTGGAGTAACCACGATGCTGAAGAACAACGTGGGAGCTCGGAAAGTAAAATGAAGGAAAAGTTTCCTCATTTGTTTATGTAAGAATAGCGAGATTCTGGGGACAGAATCCTTATAAGGAGGGAAGAATGTAACGCCCGAGAATTTTGAATTTTTAATGAATTAAATTTTTATTTGATTATGTCGATTAAATGAATTTAATTGAGTAATTATGTGAGTAAGATGTTCGAAGGTCGTTTTATGACCTAGAAGGTCCAGACGTGGTTAGTATTATGGCTTTGTGCTAGAATTAATTGTTGTGAATTATTAAGACAAAAACGAAGGTTTTCTGATATTGTTTGCGTAAAAACACTATTCATCTGATGTCGTTCGGAGCTAGGGTTTGAAATTCTGAGAAACGCGTAATATTAGAATATGACGATATTATGGAATATCCAATAATATTTCCATTATGGCAAACGAAGTTTTCGTCATGACTTAAAAAAACCTAAGGGTTTGTGAAAGAGGTTTCAAAAGGGAAATGTAATGCGATAGTGGTTTTTCGATTTTTATACGTAAGGAATATGAGTATTATACTAGTATGTATATAGTATGGTATGAAGAATAGTACGACGATAATACGATCATTATATGAGTATTATACAAAGAGAATACGTGAGTAATATACGCCATAGAATACGAAAGTTGTATTATTAAAATATGAGTTAAGGATTTTATCCAATCCAATTGACTTGGATTAATTAACAAGCCCAATGAATTAAGTATACAAGCCCAAGTCAAGGCCCAATATTAGATTGGTTAAAGCCCAATGTTAATTAATGTCAAGCCTAATCCAAAGAATTAAATCGTGGGTCGAACCGACGGGTCAATGGATGGATAAAACCCATGGGGCAACCCATGGGGATAACCCATGAAAGGGGGGATAACCCACTTGTGTGCAAGCTGAAAGTAGATCACTTGGTCACCAAGTATTTTTCTTGGTGACAAAGTTGTAAATAAGTGAGGAGGTGCTAAATTGGACCATTTTGCCCCTCATTGTATTTTCTATAAATACAAGGCTTAGGTTGAGCTTTTGTGGTTTTAAAAAGTTTGATCAACCTATATTGAGAGAGAGAAAGAGCTAGAATCATACAATCCTTCTACTTCCAAGCAAACCAATAGACGTTTATCAAGAACGTTAACTACTTCAAAGGTAAATTCCTATAAACCGTAATCTTCATCCTTTTCGATTTCTTTCTCATAGAAGAATCGTAGATGAGTGGAGTATATTTATGGAGGAGAGATAGGGATGCCTAGTAATGACCAAATCATGGATAGGTCATGACCAAATAAGAATCGTAAGTATTTACGTGAGTTAAAACCATAAAAGTCTTGAACGTGAACTTAGTTTGGAATGAACGTTTAAGAATCAATATAGCTAAGGAATGTACCTAAAGCTTAGTTAGAATGTGGATATGAAGTCCATGGAGTATTTCATGTGATTTGTCTTAGAGAACATTAGTAACGAAGTTATGGCGGATTTTGCGGAAATAGACGTTAAACGTCGAAAACGTATAAAGTCCGGATTAAAGGTCAAAAGTTGTCGTGTGACTTGAAAACATTAGTTTCCAATGTCAACACGTGAGATAAGATAATTAAGAGTCGTTGGGCGAAAGAATCGTCGATTCGACTTTATAACGAAGAAAACGAGTATTGAACGGACGAAAACGTTAAACTAACGCTTCGAAAATGAACTTAAAGGTGAATTCGAAAGTTAACGAATTCAAAAATGAAATTTTTATACTAACACGTAAAGGATGTAATTTGTGACTTGTAGGAATTGAATGGGTCAATTCGGATGTAAAACAAACAAATTAGGAAGCCGGAGTTTGGTTAAGAAACCAAATCTGCTTTTGGCCAATCTGGTGACAGAGACTCAGCCACAATACCAAAAACCAAGATAAAGTGATGAAATAAGCAACGCCAGACTCTACTTAGTACACTCGCTAACTCTCAACAAGCAAATACCACTAAAACACAAGGATGCCGCCACAATCACCAAGAAGGGGAAAAAGTTGACCAAGTTAGGTTTAGTTCCATTTTAAATGTAGACCTAAAGTAAGATGTTAAAGGTACTTAAAGTACATAATGAGACTTACGTTAAAACACTTATAAGATGTTAATGTAAGAAGATGGGTAAGGTTTAATGGAAATTAAACGAAGAACACAAAGACGTAATAAATAGACCAAGAATGACGATCAAACATTCTTAGTTAACCAATAATGATCGAATGTCGGCTAAGGACATAAGAACATTAATGAAACGTAACGAAGTATGGAAAGTCGAATCAACTTTAATAATGAAGTTGAAATAAGTAAGGCATAGAAGAGAAAGAAGTTGGTTAGAACTGTAAAGTGAGTTTGTTTGATAACTAATTACAGTGTTCTATGTGAATATCTCATGTAGATCCTGTAAAGACTGAGAATAGTTGAAATATATATTCGACGACGCTTGAAGGCAAGTCTTTCTTAACGCTTGTCTGACCTTCGTTTTAGTCAAGTTTTTATGTGATGCATGTTATACAATGCATGAATGGTAAATAGAAAAGAGTTGATGCCTGTTTTATTCTGGCTAGACAAGGATTGAAGAGTTGGTTGATTTGTTTACAAATCTGTTGATATAGAACTGTTAATGTTATCCTATGCCAATTATTTGGTACGGATGAGAAGGTAAGTTTTTCTATGAACAAACAAAAGTATTTTCATCGATTATTCGATGGGCACGCGAGGTTGCCAAATGTTAAACGTAAATACGTTTAACATAAGAGTGTTGATCAACATAGAGTACAATAGGCTGATCACCTAGAAGTGCTCGTAAGTAAAGACGGGTAGATTGCCTTAGTGCCGGATATCCTTTTCAAGTATGTAAACGAAAAGAGTATGTTCATGGTCTATTGACCGGTTCATCATTCCTTAGCTATTAATTTTGCTCTAGGATTGCTGTATGAGAAGTATTAGTCAAATGTTTCATAATGCTTCATAGATAATTGTTCAGATATAGAATTAAAGCATGTATTATTGGGGTGATATTTATATGATTCGTTGTTTAGACTTGCTGAGCTAGTTATGCTCATTCTTGCTTGAACCATATGTTTGCAGCTAAAGCCGAACGAACTGAGAGTTCTATGAGAGATAAAGGCAAGGCTAAGATGGACAATTAATCATCCTGTAATAGACTAGTATATTTGTATGTAATATACTTATGAAGAACAACGAATGTATTCTGTTATGAACCTGGGAAAGGATTTATTACAAATGTAATACAAAGATAGTAATTACATTCATTTGGTTGTTATCTCAATGGAATGATTGTATGGATTGTAGTATCGTGGAGCACCATCCGTCGGGTTGGAAGATACCCAAATTTGGGGCGCCACTACTCGATATTGAGGTTAACCTTATGCATGTATGATTTTGATTTTTAATGTATATATTATGTATATGACTTTGGGACAGGTGTGCTACTGAATGGCCACCTAGACATGCCTATGTGCATGTGGATAGTCCTCTTTTCAAAGGGGACTATGGCAAAAAATTTCAAAATGTAGCCATTGGGTAGTCATGCATTTTAACTCTATTGTATGTTAAACTAAATGCATGCATGCATATAGTCATAAAATGCATTCTATAAAACATCAGGTAAGGAAATACCACACCCTTTCTGAGGTGATTTGGAGACTTGTTGTCCAGATATTATGGATCCGGATCAGCCGAACTGTTCCCACAGGACCACTTCTGGCGTACGGCGGAGGGCTTCTGAAGTGCCTCATCCCCGTTCTGTCAGACAACCTCATCGGTCGGTGGAGGTCGTGATTCGTCCTATCTGGGTAGATGTGCCAGATGTCGAGGACGAGGAGGTAGATATTCTGATTGAGGATCTCGCTCCTGCTGCACATGTCCTTCGTAGGGAGCTCCCGAGTATTCAGGTGGCAAACCCAGAGCTGCTTGGTGATTTGAGCAGACATCCATCGATGTATTTGCATGCTAACGAGGTATGGCATTAGACTTTGATCTTCCTTCTTTCCTATTGATGAGGAGGAAAGGGTTTTGATGTTGATCTGCATTTTATGCAGGTTCTGAGTTTTACACAGCCTCGAGGGAACTGGTTCAGCATTCACTCCATGTACCAGGTGCTTCATCCTGACTATAGAGCGGTAGTGCATGAGTGGGGATTCAGGGCATTCTTCTCCATCCTTCCCCGATGTTGTCCCTGGGGTTACCTATGGGCATTGTCTAAGCGATGGTTTCATCAGACTCAGTCACTCCATCTGCTGGATTACGAGGTGATGATGATGTCGATGGATTGGCGATTTATCACATGTATGGAGTTTGGAGGGGAGCCAGTGCCTTGCATGACGAATATTACCCCTACTACCGTCAGATCCTTGTTAGGAGTTTCGGCGGAGGCGCTCAAAGGCAGGACTATCCGTTTAGGTCCTTTGAGCGTAGATGCTATGAGCGGGCTTTTGAGTGAGCCCATGCCTGATGATGTCAGAATCAGGGATCGCGTTCTGTGGTAATTGTTCCTGATGATCATTCGAGGCTGCTTTATAGCAGATAACTCTTCTACGGTGTCTTTCTCTTTGATTAGTGCCACACGTGATGTGGACCGTATTGGAGAGTATGATTGGGGCTCCTATACCTTTGCCTATTTCCTCCGGGGCATGCGTATGCGCTCACAGGGTTTGACCAAGGCTTGGGTAGGCTTTTACTCATTTCTGCTTGTGAGTATTTCTATTGTCATTTCCCATTTAGAGATTAAGAGTGTTTACTGATAGCAGATGTTTTGCCATTATGTTGGCAGTTTTAGGCCTATGAGAGGCTCCCATGCTTGCGTCCTGTGAGTGTGTTAGGTTTAGATACCTATCCACGAGGACGACGATGGCACCATTCTATTTTGCGAGAGGTCCCTGTAGCTGAGGGCTTCACTCACTGCCGTATGTAGCTGGAGTTACTGACAGCTGACACCATCACATGGATTCCCTATTCAGGGGAACACTTGACCATCGGCTTTGAGGATGGGTAGCCGACTGGAGTCGAGTACTTGATTTCCACCAGGAGAGTTCCTCTCTTCATAAATGGAGGCTGGGAGCTCTATTTAGGAGAGCGTGCTACTAGGAGCACCACAGGGGAGATCCGTATGCCGATCTTACCTCCTGTCAGGCGTCATTGGCATGTATCACAGTCACCCGTCACTGATATCCCATTGTTGGGGGTTGATGGTTTTGCATTGTCAGAGGGTCCATGTACCCAGGAGACGTTCCAGCGGTGGTTGTTTCCTCGCACCATTGGAGCTTAGTCCCGTGCTACTCAGTTTATGGGGGATATGGTTCCAGGATCCTTGATGATGACGGATTAGATAGCTTGTGTTCGAGATCCGACTCATATGACCCAGATTGATAGTTTGACCTGGCAGTTGGACCAGGCATATATATTTATCCGGCATTTGGGCAGAGATCCAGCAGAGGCGGCTTCATTTGTTCCTTCCAACTCAGGCGCTGACCCCTCAGATGACCCATTCGGTTTTGCCGACGCAGATCCTCCTCTTTATAGGCCTGACATCCCTGTTGATAGAGATCCGGTGACTCAAGAGGAGTTACATCAGGTGGACAGGATTGATGATGTGGACTTCGACACCATTGTTATATCTTTTGATAGGCCTCTGTTAGATATTGGGTGGATGTGCCCCATTCTCGCTATATCTTTTGATAGGCCTCTGTTAGTAGTAGTAAGGCGTCTGTGCCCCATTTCCCTGTATTTGTAGTTGTACAGAGATGATGTATTAGATTATGATATACTTAGGAATGTATGCACAGTTTTTTCATTCCCTATATCATATTGCCATCCATTATCTATTGTGTATGAATCATGTTATGCATATATATGTATGTCCAGAGATATTCGGCATTGACCCCTGGATGGTCTTATGACACAGCCCGCGTAGATGTCTTCTTCAACAGTTAGCCGTATAGATCATACCCCACCGTCATTGGTGGCATTGGGTATGCGATCGTGGTATGATAGCATGTCACCATCAGACAGGGTGATTGTAGATCATTTGTTGTAGCATACCATGACATTATTGATGTTTCAGGTTCCCGTAGGGTTTGTGGATGGGATGCTAGAGCATTGGGTACCGAATAGGCAGGTTTTCTGATTCGGGACCCATGAGTTGACTCCTACTCTAGAGGAGTATGCACGATTGATGATGCTACCATTAGACAGACCTTGCGTGCATCTGGCTTTGGGAGACATGAGTAGATAGTTCATGACTCTCACTAGATTGCGGCGCAGAGTGGTACAGGATGAGCTGACGTCTGGCCACGTGATATCCCAGCATTTTCTGTATGACAGATTTGGCTCGGAGGATAGCTATTCACGATATTCTGGGGATTTTACCGCACCAGAGGATCATTGGCGCTCGGCCAAGGTTGATGTACTGCTGCTATGCATATTGTCGTATGTCTATATGCCACGATACATGGACGAGATAGACATTGGTGTCATCATGGCTGTGAGAGCTCTTAGAGAGGGTCGTACCATTGTACCTATGATTGTAGTAGAGACCCTGCGGTCAGCATCCTATTATTGCACTTATCCGATAGGAGTGTTCACTGGGAGTTCGGTCATGTTGTATGTGTGGTTTATGTCACACTTGAGACCGATTGGTACCCTTAGACGGCATGGATATTGGTTCACCCATGATGTAGCTATGTCATACTCCTTTCAGCCATCGGAGTGTATAGATGCTCTATCCTGGTCCACATTTTTGGCAGATATCAGAGATCCTTTTAGTATATTGGCGTGTTTGGGGTTTAGCTCACCATACATCTTCATTACTCACGCTCCGGGCATGGACTACCTCCCTCTGGCTGGTTTGAGAGGTGTGACTACTTATCACCCATTGGCCGTGATGTCACAGTTTGACCAATTCCAGGACTTTCATCCTTTCGAGGGGGCGATAGGTTAGCGTTCAGCTTCTCGATATCTCTCAGCAGAGGACCGATCCCGCGTGTATGCTTGTTGGGATCAGCGTGAGATAGCTTCTTTTTCTGTTAGTCATCCAGGTTATTCTGCAGAGTATTCCTCATGGATGGAGACAGAGATTTTATCGGCTGTGGTAGTGTCCACAGTACCGGATAGTGAGTCAGATGATGTAGAGCCCATGGAGGACATCGATTCTTACATCGAGGAGGAGCCATTCTTTGGGTTGCCAAAGATTTCTTTCTTGGATTCTCCTAGTACCAAGATCTTCTTTGTGATTCAAAGACTCTAACACACAAGATACCTAGAGCAGAGTCTTCATCTGATGACCTTTGAGACAGATCAGGCTCGATCTATGATGTTGACTGCCCTTGATGGGAGGGACGCAGCTCTATTAGAGAGAGACGAGGCATTAGCTCGCAGAGATGTCGTTGTTGTTGAGTGGGATGAGGCCGTATCAGCCAGAGACGCAGTGATAGTCGAGCGGGATAGTGCTATATCTGCCTGGGATATGGCCGTCATAGATAGTACTGCCCTGAGGTCCCTTACCACTGGCATGATCGCAGAGATGAGCACATATATTGATGATCATATGGTCACCATGCAGATGGCTGCAGATCTGTTGGGTCGTGTGGATATTCTCGTACAGGAGACCACAGCTTCACCTCCATCCTCTGAGAGGGACGCCATGTTGGGCTTGTTAACTTGCATATACCCTGACTTGTAGATGAGCTTGTATTTTCTTGCACAGACTAGCTTAGCCATTTTGTCATGTACAGTTTACATTGTATACATCAAACAGCATTATATATATGACAGGGAAATATATTTTTGGATCACTTCCCTTTTAGATATGCCTTGCTATTTGCTTGATATTTTGCCTGCTGCTTCAGGGCTTGTGGTCTTGATGTATTCTGAATTCCTCCTAGGTGGATGGACATTGAGTTGTCTCTGGATAGTTCAGAATGGATCATCGATCTCTGTGTATCCCTACCATCTTCGGTGTCTTGGGATTGGTTTCTGGATGAAAATGTGGAGAGGAGTGTGGCTTTCCTCTCTGAGATTGACCACACCACAGATGGTCGCCAGTACTTCTATTTAGGAGAAGCCTAGTTAATTCCATCTCTTATGGATTGGTGTTACTCTTCAAGGTATGACCGCAGCTTAGATGGTCGTTGAATCTCCTATTTGGGGAGGAGTTCAGGTAATTCCATCCCTTTGGTCTGAAGCCAATGAAATGTAGTGGATTGATGTTTGATTCCAGTACCAACTGACAAGGGTTTGTGTTTTGGTAGGGGGTGAGACCAAACCATGAATGGCTGCCTACGTACTCCTATTGAAGAGGAGATCAGGTCTGCGTAGTTTGAACCTGGTGTAAGAGGTTCAACGTTGTATATGGTAGAAATGGTGTAGGAATGTTTTTGTTGTTTTTGTTTTTTGTAAGGGTAGAAATGTTTTTGTTGTTTTTGTTTTATTACGAGAGTAGAAATGTTTTTGTTTTTTTTGTTTTATTGTGACCAGGCCATGTGAAATGGTTGCCTACGTACTCCTATTGAAGAGGAGATCAGGTCGATGAAGTTCGCCCCTCAGGACGAGACGAAAAGCGTAATCCCATGTGCAGGTCAGAGTGCGGGGAGGAGAAAGTTTAATCCTAGGTTGAGGATAAACTGCAGGTAAGAGAAGTTTGATCCCATGTATGGGTAGCCAAATTGTAAGTGCGAGAGGTTCAATCCATGGTGGGATGACCTAAGTCATAGGAACGCAAAGGAGAGCCAGGCTGCTGGCTTGAAATGTATGTTTCCCTGAGGGGCAAATTGTAGAAAAGTTGTAGGTGGTAAAAGGTTAAAGAACCGAAATGACTGGTGATCTGATGGTTATGCACCAGGATGTGTGTGAATTACTTCAGACATAGTACCATTTCACGGCGTCTGAGTTAATGAGTTGTGGAAATTCATCGCCGTCCATTTCTTGTAATCTGAGAGCGCCCCCTGTCAATACTTCTTTGACAACAAACGGGCCTTCCCAGTTAGGAGCGAATTTTCCCTTAGATTGATCTTGGTTGTCAAGAATCTTCTTCAAAACCAAGTCATGTTGTTTAAACTGCCGTAGCCGGACATTTTTGTTGTAGGATCTGGCAATCCTTTGTTGATATAACTGACCATGGAAGATAGTCGCGGTTCACCTTTCGTCTATTAGAGACAATTAGTGATACCTGTCTTGTACCCATTGGTCTTCATCTAGCTAAGCGTCTATCAACACTCTGAGGGATTCCATTTCAACTTCTATGGGGAGTACTGCTTTCATCCCATAGGTTAATGCGTAGGGGGTTGCCCCAGTGGAAGTGCGCATTGAGGTTCTGTAGGCTAACAGAGTCAGAGGCAATAGGTTAGGCCAATCTTTGTGGTTGGCGGACATCTTTTGCATAATCTTCTTGATGTTTTTGTTAGCCGCTTCAACAGCACCGTTCATCTTCGGACGATAGATGACGGAGTTAAGATGTTTGATGTGGAATTTATTGCATAATTCCTCCATCATTTTGTTGTTGAGGTTCTTGGCATTGTTTGACACAATCACCTCTGGTTGTCCATATCGACAAACGACATTATTTCTGATGAAAGCAATGATGACTTCTTTAGTAACCCTGGGGAAGGAGGTTGCTTCTACCCACTTGGTGAAGTAGTCGATCATGGTGAAGATAAATCGATGACCATTACTGGCTTTAGGCTCAATGGGCCCGATAACGTCCATTCCCCACATTGAGAAGGGCCAAGGTGAACTCATATTGTGAAGTTCCTTTGGAGGGGCTGTTGGGTTTTCGGCACAAAAACGCAGCGGGAATTTGAAAATAATCAAAGCAATTCCGAAACATAAAACAGGATCCAAGCGGAACTGAAATTAATTCAGTGGTTTAGATATTATACCGATTATGAAAACGATTAAACGATGCAGTCGAATCCTTTACGCAATATAATTAGAACCACGTCTCTACGGTATCCATACGAACACTGCACGAACTGTCGAACGATTCTGCAATAAGAGGGACTTGCGGTACTAGCCACCAAAGGAACGATTATGAAACTATTTTCTCTCTAGTCTCTCTCTAAGAGCGGCTAGGGTTTTTCAATTATGATGATACCCTAAGTAGCTACTATATATCATATATATAGTAGTTAAAAGGAATTAATCAAATCAAAACCTAATTTCATAAAATCCGAATTTATATATATATATATCTCTTAATTAAGTCTCGCTTAATTAATATACATATATACAAATTATCCTTTTAATTTAAATTCGTGATTTAAATACTATTAATCATATTAATATATTTAAATCCTTAAAATTTAAATTAATTCCTTTTAAATTACGTTTCTATGTGTGTGACCCTATAGGTTATTATTACGTTGGCAATAATTTTAAAATCGTATTATAAAATTATAAAGCAAAACAAGTGAGCGGGATCTAGTAATGCATCTTCGCTACCCAAGTAATAATAAGATCGATGATTCGATGCAACCTTTTAGTGACCAATGTTTCAATGTAATTTAATCCTTTTAACCTTAATATCCTAGATTAAACTCGAGTCATGGAATGTGTCATACTCTTCATAATTTAACTGAAGTTTTCTTGATCAATGAGTAGACTATATGAAACAAATCAATATTTGAGCATGGCCATGCATTTCATAGTCCTACTAAATCAAAAGGCCTATGGATATCACCCCAATATATAGGAGGGTTAAATTCCATCTAGATCACTTATATTCCTCACACACGATTCATGATGTACCCAATAATCATCTTTATAGTCCACCCTATTAAAGGTTACATTTGATGATATCAAAGTACATAAATTCTCGTGTAGTAATATAGTGATTTCAGGTCGGAGGACCATTACATCATTGTCACTATGAGATTTGCTAATGACACTTCGCATAATGCTCCACATAGAATTCTCATGGTGGGTCTATCCAGTACATCGTTCTCTAACACATACCTATATATTGACTTAATATCTCATATATTTATGACCAATGAGATTTGGTCATCAGCCAATCAACATACTAGTCTCAATGCATCATTGTTGTCCTATCAACAATGGTACTCGACTAGGGACATTTAAGAGCAATGATACTAATGTAATTATATAATCTCATGTTCAAGTCACATACTTGAAACTATATAAATTGTATCACTATTCTAAGGAATTTTATTATGTTAACATTTATATAACGCAGTAAATAAAACCATAATAAAATCATTCATTTATTCAATCAAATATAATATCAAAATGTTAAGCAATTATATCAAATAATTGGTCTCTAGGGCATAAACTCTAACAGGGGCGTGTATAGCATTCACATGAATCTGGCACTAATAGCATCTCCTGACGTGGTCATCGCAATCAGCTTTGAGAGGTAGCTAATAATGTCCCGTCCTGAGGACTTTCTTGACAAGGAGGGGGCCACTCATGTTGGGGCCACAAACTCCGCCATGGATTTCATCCATAAGCCTTTGGGCTTGATCTTTGTCTAAACATCTGAGGAGACCTATTCTTGCATCTCTTTTGTAGAGCGCATCTCCACTCAGGTAGAATTTCATAGCAAGTCGATGGATCCGCCTTTTCTCAGTCGGACTCGCCTCAGCGGGTGTAGATCCATCTCGTAGATATTCCTTGATATGCTGATACCAAGGATGTTGGATGGGAGGTAGCTCATCCGATACTTATCCAATGTAATTCCCATAGGCTGGGGCCTTTTGCAGGGAAATTGTGACGTTTGGCAAGTGTTCCTTATCTGATATGCGAATCAAGGAGGCCAAAGTTGCTAATGCGTCCGCAAAGTCATTCCTATTACGAGGAATGTGTAGAAAGGAGATTTCTTCGAACTCCAAAGCCATCTTCAAAACCTGCCGATGGTAGGGCAGCAAATGTAGTTCCTTGGTTAGATTCTAGTGGATTGTCTGATTACCAACTCCGAATCTCCGAAGACAGTTAACCTCCTGATGCCCATTGAACGGGCAAGTTTTAGCCCTATGAGACAGCCTTCATACTCAGCCGTATTGTTGGTGCTGACAAACTGTAATTTGACGGCAACAGGATACTGCTCCCCCGTACCAGATACTAGAATTGCTCCAGCTCCAGAACCTTCCATATTAATAGCTCCATAGAAATACATCTTCCATGATTGGCCCGTATCGTACTGATGATATTGTTGCACTGTCATTACTCCTTCATCGGGGAAATATGTTTCCAAGGGTTTGAAATCCCGTGAAGGTGCGGCGGCCAGTTGATCCGCGATTCCTTGACCTCTGATGGACTTTTAAGTCACATATACGATGTCAAATTGTTGTAGGATCAACTGCCATCTAGACAGTCGGCAATTTAACATGGGTTTATTGAACACGTACTTGAGAGGGGTTGTGTGACCATGGAGGTAATGTTGTAACCTCATGGAAGCCCATGCTAAAGCACAACACGTCTTTTCGATCAGAGTGTACTTGTGTTCACTGCTGCTGAACCTTTTGTTGAGGTAATAGATAGCTCGTTCTTGGCCTCTATCGTCCTTCTATCACAGCATGCAGCCCATGGCATTGTCACTTATGGACAGGTACATAAACAGGGGAACATCATCCCTGGGTGGTACCAAAATGGGAGCTTTGACTAGCTGTTCTTTAATTGTAAGGAAGGCATTCTAGCACTCATCATTCCATCTCATGGAGGAGTTCTTCCTTAATAGCTTGAAGATTGGCTCACAGGTTGCTGTGAGTTGAGAGATAAACCTGCTAATGAAGTTGATTCTTCCCAAAAATCCCCGTATTTCCTTTTCTGTCTGAGGAATGGGCATATCCGTGATGGCCTAGATTTTGGCAGGATCCAGCTCAATCCCTTTGTGGCTTACTAGAAATCCTAGCAACTTTCCTGATTTAACACCAAAGGTGCATTTAGCTGAATTCAACTTCAAGTTGTACTTACGCAACCTGTTGTACAACTTTCTGAGATGGTCTATATGGTCATCCTCCTTCTGGGACTTGACAATGATGTCATCCACGTAGATCTCGATCTCTTTGTGCATTAAGTCATGGAAAAGAGCCATTATAGCTCATTGATAGGTGGCTCCGGCATTGATAAGGCCGAATGATAACCTTTTATAACAAAAGGTTCCCTAAGGCGTGATGAAAGCAGTCTTCTCACGATCTTCCTCAGCAACCATGATCTGATGATACCCCGAAAAGCAATCAGAAAGGAGTACATATCATATCAAAGCAAGATTGTCAATGAGAATGTGGATAAATGGCACGGAAAGCTATCTTTTAAGCAAGCTTTGTTCAAGTCCCGGTAATCCACGCAAACTCGCACCTTCCCTCCAGGTTTAGGCACGGGCACAATGTTGGATATCCACTCAGGATATGTACACACCATGATGATGCCATCTTGAAATTGTTTCACAATTTCTTCTTTCACCTTTAAACTCCACTCAGGTTTCAATCGCCTGAGCTTTTACTTGACTGGCTTAAATCCCTCTTTAATGGGAAGGCGATGAAGGACAATGTCAGTGGACAAACCCACCATGTCTTCATGAGACCATGCAAACACATCCTGGAATTGGGTTAGTAGCATAACCATGTCATTCCGTGGGTCTGGGGTAAGGTCTAAACCAATTTGGATTAACTTAGGGCTTTCTAAGGTTCTGAGATTGAAAGAAGTTGTTTGATCAAGGTTGGATTTAGGTTTGTCTTTGACCCATTCTTGAATTTTTGGAGGCACCTCAATGTCGTCGTGTATATCCATCAAGGCTGAATTCAACTCTACATCAAAGGTACAATCCTTGTGGAGAAGAGGTACCGTATCAGCAAGTACATGCACATCTAAATTCAGAGTCCTTAAACAAAATATGCTTTCACTTAGTATATATGAAATGTGTTGATCATACACAGTGTTAGCATATACTGGCACAGAAAAGTAAGCAGTTAATATATCTACAGGGCAGAAAGAGTTCTGCCCATTTTACCCTTGTCGACCAATGCAAGGAATACTGCTCCAATTGGCAAGGGTAAAGTCCGGGTGGACCGCAACGATGGAGGGATTGCCATCATCCTCCCTGTCCCGAATGATGGCCATTATGTCTGGGCAATCATCGTCTGGGGTGTATCTATTGGTATGTTCATCATGAACAATGATGCGTATGCCTGACATCATTCGGATGACGTCTCGCTTGATTCTTCGTTCCTCTTCTTCCACTGCGGGATTTGGAACAAAGACTTCTTTCTCCTTTACCGGCACCGGCTTGTGAAATAACATAGCCATTACATTGGTTGGCACCTTTACAGGAGGTTGTGCAGACTCAGAGTTTGAAGGCGAAGATAAATACCATATGGTTGAAGCTGAAGGAATCTGCTGATGCTTATAAGGATCCCTATGACTAGAACTGGCAGAATAGCCTAGTCCAGCTGTTTTAGTTTGCTTGGTTAATCGAATTGGATATTTGACACCCTGGCAATCTTTACCCAGCCCTTGTCCCGACTTATGACCCAATGACATCATTTCTTGGGTAGCCGACATTACCTCGGCAGAAATCTTGGGTTCGGGCAAATGCATTCCAATAGCATGGTATTGGGTATTTCTTATTTCCAAAGCATGAAAACTGACTGGTTCCACATCTGCATTGGCATTGATGAATGGTATGTCTCCTTACTGAGGAATCTCTGGTTCATCGTTGACAGTGACCAGGCTATTGTTGATAATGTATTTCAACTATTGGTGAAGAGTGGAGGGGACTGCCCCTGCCATGTGAATCCATGGTCATCCCAAGAGCAGGTTATATCCTGAATCTATCTTGAGCACATGGAAGGATACGCAGAATGTTTGAGGACCAATTTCGATTGGCAGCTCAATTACTCCGACTGAATTACGGCGGGCTCCATAAAAAGCTTTGATAATAGTATGGCTACTCCGAATTCTATTGAGATTGATATTCATCTTCATCAAGGTAGCATATGGACAGATATTTAGAGAGGAACCTCCATCTATCAATACTCCAGCTAGCATGTATCCGGAGGACAAGACCGCAATGTGCAACGGTTTGCAATAACCGATCCCCTCGGGTTGTATGTAATCATCAGTGAAGGATATCACATTGTTGTTGAAAATGTGATCAACCATATGTTGAAATTTTTCCGTATCAACTGATGTCGGCAGATAGGCTTCTTCTAAAACGTTCACCAAGACCCTCCGGTGATTCTCGAAAGTTAGGACCAAGTCCAAAATTGATATTTATTGTGGAGCTTCCTTTAAGCTTAAAACCACCGTGGCTTCGTTATGACCCATAGTGCGGAGGAACTTTTCAATTTTCTCCATGGGTATTTTCCCTTTTGATTTGATGGTAGGCTTCATCACCCGTTGGGGAAGATACAATGGATTTTCCTTTGACACTGTAGCAGTCGTATTTGATGTAGCAGCCCCGAATCCGGGTCCCGAATCGCTGCGGATCCGGTTCGCTATTTCTACAACTGTTTGCGGAAGATATAAACATAAATTGTTTATACATTAAACTTTACACACTATTCCCAAAATCGAGTAACCTTAACTTATACACAATCATGTATCGCTTAACACATGACAATACTATTCTTCAACATAATTTACAACTTAACTTCACATTCTATCCCAAGTCGAACTTGGCATCATCCTTTTCCGTGAATCTGGTCAGATTAGCCTTTTATCTCGCAATGTTTTATCATGATATAGCAAGTGTGAGCATGAAAGTTGCCAAACAAGTTTAAAAAAACAAGGTAAAGATATATCATGATTGAAAGAGTTTGAATAATAAGTGGCTATCCTTCACAATGTAGTTGTGAATTAGCATGAACAAAATTTCAAAGTGAATGAACATTGAAAATGAACATAACAATTATATCTCGAATCGATTTGGTAATGAAGGTGATCACCTTTCATACCGATGAATACATGCAATATGTACAGAGTACAATTCATAAGCATATCTCATTCAAAACCACTCTTAAAAGAGTTTAAGTAAAAGAACTTGAAAAACTTGCACTCGAACTGTTGATTCTTAGTAACGCAATATAATACGCTTCTCCGAAGACCTAATATTAATAATATAGATCTCAATATTAGAATAATATCATCATTGTTATAAAATAACTTAAACATATTTCCACATACTCCTATCACCTATACTGAGATATAAAACCTATAATAGATCTTTAGGTTAGTCATAACATATAGTTAAGTATTAGACATTAGTTTTAAGTCTTAATATTATTATTATACTTTGATATTCTTTTAATCACATCATAACTTATACTTATAAGTTATTCATTTTATATGTTATCCTAGTAAATTAGATAACATCTTAGTAAACCAAATACCATTTCAAGAAGAGCGGATTTTATTTCAGGTATCCCGAAATCACTATTCTTTTCACGAAAAATACCAAATCAACTTATTATTTTTTATCCTTTGGTCAAACATATATACATGTATTTCATACATAAAAAATATTTTTCCGTAATTTTTCAATTTCTTTGACTATTTTTCAAAAATCATAATTAGTGCGTGACTTAAGAAAATTAGCTACCTCGTGCTTAACTCCAGAGATGCCCATCTTTTGACATAACCTTATATATGTTAACGTGATGCTCCATGTTAAATTTCGCGGCAATCGGAGTTGTAGAACTCCGGTTATAGCGATTTCCGTCGGAAAATCACAAAAATTGAAATAGTCATAACTTGGTCGTTTTAAGCCGGAATTAGCTCATTTTTGGACACGAGCTACATATTACCATATATTTTCATTTTCCAAAAGCCTGTAATTTTTCTCATTAACTAAATGTCCAAAACAGCCCTCGGAAAATTTTGGCCAGAAACTTTTTGCACTTTGGCAGTTTTGGAGTCCTTCACCAAAACTTAAATAAAACGAAATCTGTAACTCCGATTAATGATCCGTCAATTTTGTTGGATTCGTATCTTTCCGAACTACAGTTTTCGTATATCACAATCCATATTTGGATATGTTTAGCTCCCGGAATTTAGCCCGGAAGTGACTGTTCCAAAACTGTCCTTTTCACAGTTTTCTTAACTTTGTGTAGTTTGGGAGAAATCCCATAACTCTCTCCTCCGATGTCGGATTTAGTCCGTTTCGGAGTCTATGGAAAGCTTATTGAGTGTAATATAACATACCACAAGTCCAGAATTTTTAGAGCACTCTAACAAATCCGAAATTTTCTGTTTTAGGGCAGCAGTCCACTAACTCATTTAAAACAAAAAAAACTGTTTTGGTTATTCTTCTTTGTTCAAGCCTATCAACCCTAAAAATGGCAAGATCTAACCATAAAATATCATATATCATGTAGATCTTCCTCATATGGATCAAAATCATAAGTTCAACACTTGATCTAAAACACCATATCAAAACACTTTTAAATTAACAAGAGTTTTGAATTTAGGAAATTTTCATACCTTTTTCTTAAGCTTCTTCTTCTTCTTCTTCTTCTTCTTCTTCCTTCTTCCATGGATGAACTTTCTCTCTCTTTAATTCTTGAAAATAATTGATGCAAATGGTTTGGTTGATATGAGGGCTAATATTGCTTGGATTATTGCCCCAACACGTTGCCAATTATTGAACATAGGATTCTTTAGCAATTATTCACCAAAATGGGACAAAAGGGTAAAATGGACATTTCCATATCAATAATTGATTTTTTTTTTTTTTTTATTTAGCATACCAAATGTCCAATATGTCCCTCCTTAATTGGGCTTAAATTTGGGCCACCATTTCCATCTTTTTGGGCTATCAATAAATAATATATTGGACTTAAAATTTAATTCTTTGGGCCATGTAAATTAACATAGTCAAATTATTTTCTATCTTACCCAACCCTAAATATTTAATTAGGATATCCAATCTAAATATTTAATTAGAGTATCATTCCAAATAATTAGAATTTAAATCATCACTCTACTACAATAAATTCTATAACCCAATTAAGCATATTTTAATTAAGTTATAAAATTAAAATCTTGAGATAATAAAATATATCTCTTAACTTAATATAATTTTAATATTATTACTATTCTCCCACAAGTAGGCTTAGTTTGGGCCATTAATTAATCTCATTGAGCTAGCCATTTTACTTGTGTTACCTACTAACAAAAACTAACTTGGGCTTCCACCCAAAATTTAATTGGGTCATTATAATACTTGTCTCATACATAATATATTGGGCTAGATTAAATAATTAATTGCCCTTAATCACTTTATCTACAAGTCCCATGCTTAATTAATTAATTGGGCTTATTTAGATGATATAACATCATTAGTCCATTAAATCTACTCCTCTTGGACTCTATTCAAATTAATTGGGCTATAACCTTATTATAGTCCATTATTTTTAATTCTATTCCATTCTACCCTTATCTTTAAATTAGGGTTTACATCTCTCACTCTAGAAAATAAATTCCTTTACTCATGCCCTTTTAATTTCATAAACCAAATTATACTTGGTTATAAAATTAATTATTGGAGATATATAAAATAAATCTCTTAATGTCGGTATATACATTTATATACTAATATTCTCCCATATTATAACCTCTCAAAGTTATTAATCACCACACCTAATATATATATTAGGTTACATAACTTAATTCTTACTTCACCCTTATATACAAAATAAATGTATTCACATTATATAATGTATATTTATTTACTCATATCCATAATTCATATAATCATAACATATTTCACTTCTCACACTAATTTTGACTTTTCTCCAAAAAGTTAATCGTTGACTTTGACCAAAAGTCAATCTTTACACATTTTGTGCTTCATCGTCCATTTCGACTAAACTCGACGCGTTTTGGACGTAATCGAGCAGCGATCCATGCTTCAAAATTCTATCTCTAACTCAAATTTTGAGTTTTAAATTACTCCATTCTCATTACTAATCGTATTAACTAACGACTTTATACTTCTTCAAATTCTTATTTGTCGTCCAAGGCTAACACTCAAGCTATGTTAATTACTAACATAGTTTTATCTTGATCATTAACTTGATTCATCATTCCTCTTGCTAAAATATATATATATATATATATATATATATATATATATATAGCACATAGCATCTCTTCCTGTGAAATTTTATCTCCAATAATAAAATTTCCATATGTACTTATATAACATTTCTTAGACTATTCAGTTCACATCGAATTTACAGGTATCGTAATACCTTATTCTTGATATTCCTCCAAGTACATATTGATTCATTTATAGGGTTTTTGGAATTTTGTAACCCATATTTTCTCTATTCTCATTCGAATATCAAACCATATAGGTTTTTCTTGAAAATTTTAAATAAATTCTCATCTAGGTTTTATTCTTTAACCTTTATTCTAATCATTCAAGATTTTAGAAACTTTTCGGGTTGTCACATTCACCCCTTCTTCTAAGAATTTCGTCCTCGAAATTAAAGCATCCTAATCTCTGCTCATTCTCTTGATCAAAACTAGGTTTTCAATTTAACCTTTACAATTTCCTCATTCGAGGATTTCTCATCTATTATCACATTTCACCATAACTACTCACTAGGAGTTTACATCTTCTAAACATTCATCAAAACTAGGTTGTCATAATAACCTTTATTTAATCATCTCAGATTCTACTAAATGCAACGAGTTTACACTATTTCATATCCATCATCACATGCTACCCAATACACCTCTCACAAGAGTAAAAGTTTTCAAATTGTCTTTGAGGGTCATATAGACCATGAACACATAGTTTTAACGGTATTCATACAAAAAACAAAATATTACGGTGTGTTTACAATCACAAAGAAGGTAAACTACCATTAATAGTACTTTAGGTGATTAGCCTATTGTACCCCTACGTCATGCATAACGTATTAATCATACCTAGCGAATATTTACGCTATTAGATTGGATCATTTATCCAAACAACATCGTTCACCTCGATCTTATCATAGGATTCCGCATCAAACAATTTGGTTCGGGAAATTTCTTTCAATGAACACTTAGAGTTTTCATAAACATTAGTCTATTTGAATCAAATAGCATAGACTCATATCAATAATTCAATTCAATCGAATTATTTAGATGTAGCCAAACCCGTTGGCAAATTAAACTTTTGAAAACATTTTTCGAGAATGACGTCATGATGCCTTACTTGTATTTACAAATCCGTTGAGGATTTCGTCATTTGGTGATTTTATCATACTACATCATACCATAGTGGGTTGACGATCCCGAGATCACATCCAACACTAAATATCTTGCATTGATGACTCCATCATTTTTTTATCATCTCTCGCACCGAGTTGTATGGTACATAAGTGATAAATAAAAACAACTTTGATACTTCAAATCATTCGCGTCTCAGCCAAATAAGTAGCATAGATCGTACTTTTAAATCGTTTCAAAAATCTTTTGCAAATCAGCTTTTATCATCTCAACAGTAACGAGGTGTCGATGGCCAAGTCCACGCATACACAATAATCACCGTGGAGTTGAGAATAAAATTCATTTTCAAAAGCACATAGTGCGATTTAGCTTGATGTCAAAACTTCAAGTCTAGCATAGCTAGAAGATTTGGAATACCTATGCTTCCATCATCAACTTCACTTTGTCTCTCGATCCATTTCTTAATAGATCTATCTATTTATATAATCCTCAATGCTCCATTCACACTTTTTAGCTATACCCCAGTTCATCAAACTTACCACACATTATGAGTTCAGAACTTGCCACAATCATATGGGTTTAAGAACTTATCCTAGTGGGACCATAGGCGCCCATTCATTTGAGGGTTCAAAACATACCATATAATCATGAGTCATTTAACGCATTACCATAAGTATGAGTTTTAAGAACTCGTACTTAATCCTTATATCCTCTACTTATGACCTATCTCACCGTTATACACATGAGAAAAGAATCACCCTCTGAACATGCATATAGCAAATAAATAAGCGACATAAACATTTCAATGATTATCGATTGCGTAAACTAAGTGGTTTTTATACCAAGTACAATTCAAACTCCCATACGAAGAATCATACAACTCACCGCCGACATGCAGTCCTCAATTGAATCCCCACCTAACACTAACCCCTTATTATCCATTTAATTTAATTCGTATTCATAATTCTCGTATGGATCTCGTACTCAATTTATAGTACATAATTCATACACAAAGCAATCTTCTCCGTAAACTTTTCATCATTCTCTTGATCTTTCTTCATACCATAATCTTATCGGATCACGGAGTGATCTCATCGTATATATTACAATTCATTGCTATGATACGTGATCGTTTTGTTTTATGATCTCCCATCCTTACACTTGTAATCTCTTAGACTCTATCTATCCACTTCCTATACTTGGTACACATCGAGTCTCTAACAGGTTTCAATATGGTACGCTGGTTGTTTCCCACAAACAACCAACAAACTAGGTTCCGAGTTGCTAGTTTCGTATATACCTCCGCTCTATGAAGGAATCGTTTAGCCCAGATACCATACATCAACTAGTTTTGAGTACAATGGTACCATACTTAAACCTAACTTTTTGACCCTGCGAGATTCTTCAACTAACTCTATGTGAGTTAGTACTTATCCTAATCACTGCGGTTATTGGTCTAAGGTATTGCTACCTAAGCTTCATAACCAACAGCTTTGATACCAACTTGTGACACTCATGGTGCTTCCAACCATAGCACCTCACAAGGGTACCTATCAACTTGCCACCGACTCGCTTCTAAGGTCCCCTACTAGGAAAATTGCTTTTGCCTTTCCTTAAAGGGATGTCACCAGATAAAGGCTCAGGGCTCTTTGCAAATTCATGCTTATGGCTTTGATACCAATCAGAAATGAATTTCGAATCCCGTCCCGAATCGTCTGCGGATCCGGGTTCGCTATTTCTACAACTATTTATAAGATATAAACATAAATTGTTTATACATTAAACTTTACACACTATTCCCAAAATCGAGTAACCTTAACTTATACACAATCATGACCTGTCTAACACATGACAATACTATTCTTCAACATACTTTACAACTTAACTTCACATTCTATCCAAGTGAACTTGGCATCATCCTTTTCCTCAGAATCGTCAGATTCGCCTTTATCTCGCAATGTTTTATCATGATATAGCAAGTGTGAGCATGAAAGTTGCCCAAAGAAGTTTAAAAAAAAACAAGGTAAAGATATATCATGATTGAAAGAGTTTGAATAATAAGCTGGCTATCCTTCACAATGTAGTTGTGAATTAGCATGAACAAAATTTCAAAGCTGAATGAACATTGAAAATGAACATAACAATTATATCTGAACTGACTGGTAATGAAGGTGATCAGCCTTTCATACCTGATGAATACATGCAATATGTACAGAGTACAATTCATAAGCATATCTGTCTGAAACCACTCTTAAAAGAGTTTAAGTAAAAAGAACTTGAAAAACTTGCCTGAACCGTTGATTACCGTAACGCAATATAATACGCTTCTCCTGAAGACCTAATATTAATAATATAGATCTCCAATATTAGAATAATATCATCATTGTTATAAAATAACTTAAACATATTTCCACATACTCCTATCAGCTATACCAAGATATAAAACCTATAATAGATCTTTCTTGCTAGTCATAACATATAGTTAAGTATTAGACATTAGTTTTAAGTCTTAATATTATTATTATACTTTGATATTCTTTTAATCACATCATAACTTATACTTATAAGTTATTCATTTTTATATGTTATCCTAGTAAATTAGATAACATCTTAGTAAACCGAAATACCATTTCAGTAAGACGGATTTTATTTCAGTATCCCGAAATCACTATTCTTTTCACTTAAAAAATACCAAATCAACTTATTATTTTTTATCCTTTGGTCAAACATATATACATGTATTTCATACATAAAAAATATTTTTCCGTAATTTTTCAATTTCTTTGACTATTTTTCAAAAATCATAATTAGTGCGTGACTTAAGAAAAATTAGCTACCTCGTGCTTAACTCCAGAGATGCCCATCTTTTGACATAAACTTATATATGTTAACGTGATGCTCCATGTTAAATTTCATGGCAATCGGAGTTGTAGAACTCCGGTTATAGCGATTTCGTCGGAAAATCACAAAAATTGAAATAGTCATAACTTGGTCGTTTTAAGCCGGAATTAGCTCATTTTTGGACACGAGCTACATATTACCATATATTTTCATTTTCCAAAAGCCTGTAATTTTTCTCATTAACTAAATGTCCAAAACAGCCCTCGGAAAATTATGGCCAGAAACTTTTTGCACTTTGGCAGTTTTGGAGTCCTTCACCAAAACTTAAATAAAACGAAATCTGTAACTCCGATTAATGATCCGTCAATTTTGTTGGATTCAGTATCTTTCCGAACTACAGTTTTCGTATATCACAATCCATATTTGGATATGTTTAGCTCCCGGAATTTAGTCCGAAGTGACTGTTCCAAAACTGTCCTTTTCACAGTTTTTCTTAACTTTGTGTAGTTTGGGAGAAATCCATAACTCCCTCCTCCGATGTCGGATTTAGTCCGCTTTTGAGTCTATGGAAAGCTTATTGAGTGTACTATAACATATCACAAGTCCAGAATTTTTAGAGCACTCTAACAAATCCGAAATTTTCTGTTTTAGGGCAGCAGTCCACTAACTCATTTAAAACAAAAAAAAAACTGTTTTGGTTATTCTTCTTTGTTCAAGCCTATCAACCCTAAAAATGGCAAGATCTAACCATAAAATATCATATATCATGTAGATCTTCCCTCATATGGATCAAAATCATAAGTTCAACACTTGATCTAAAACACCATATCAAAACACTTTTAAATTAACAAGAGTTTTGAATTTAGGAAATTTTCATACCTTTTTCTTAAGCCTTCCTTCTTCTTCTTCTTCTTCTTCTTCCTTCTTCCATGGATGAACTTTCTCTCTCTTTAATTCTTGAAAATAATTGATGCAAATGGTTTGGTTGATATGAGGGGCTAATATTGCTTGGATTATTGCCCCAACAAGTTGCCAATTATTGAACATAGGATTCTTTAGTTCACCAAAATGGGACAAAAGGGTAAAATGGACATTTCTATATCAATAATTGATTTCTTTTTCTTTTTTTTTTATTTAGCATACCAAATGTCCAATATGTCCCTCCTTAATTGGGCTTAAATTTGGGCCACCATTTCCATCTTTTGGGCTATCAATAAATAATATATTGGACTTAAAATTTAATTCTTTGGGCCATGTAAATTAACATAGTCAAATTATTTTCTATCTTACCCAACCCTAAATATTTAATTAGGATATCCAATCTAAATATTTAATTAGAGTATCATTCCAAATAATTAGAATTTAAATCATCACTCTACTACAATAAATTCTATAACCCAATTAAGCATATTTTAATTAAGTTATAAAATTAAAATCTTGAGATAATAAAAATATATCTCTTAACTTAATATAATTTTAATATTATTACTATTCTTCCACAAGTAGGCTTAGTTTGGGCCATTAATTAATCTCATTGAGCTAGCCATTTTACTTGTGTTACCTACTAACAAAAACTAACTTGGGCTTCCACCCAAAATTTAATTGGGTCATTATAATACTTGTCTCATACATAATATATTGGGCTAGATTAAATAATTAATTGCCATTAATCACTTTATCTACAAGTCCCATGCTTAATTAATTAATTGGGCTTATTTAGATGATATAACATCATTAGTCCATTAAATCTACTCCTCTTGGACTCTATTCAAATTAATTGGGCTATAACCTTATTATAGTCCATTATTTTTAATTCTATTCCATTCTACCCTTATCTTTAAATTAGGGTTTACATCTCTCACTCTAGAAAATAAATTCCTTACTCATGCCCTTTTAATTTCATAAACCAAATTATACTTGGTTATAAAATTAATTATTGGAGATATATAAAATAAATCTCTTAATGTCAAGTATATACATTTATATACTAATATTCTCCCATATTATAACCTCTCAAAGTTATTAATCACCACACCTAATATATATATTAGGTTACATAACTTAATTCTTACTTCACCCTTATATACAAAATAAATGTATTCACATTATATAATGTATATTTATTTACTCATATCCATAATTCATATAATCATAACATATTTCACTTCTCACACTAATTTTGACTTTTCTCCATAAAAGTTAATCGTTGACTTTGACCAAAAGTCAATCTTTACACATTTTGTGCTTCATCGTCCATTCGACTAAACTCGACGTTTTGGAAATCGAGCGATCCATGCTTCAAAATTCTATCTCTAACTCAAATTTTGAGTTTTAAATTACTCCATTCTCATTACTAATCAGATTATTAACTAACTAACCTTATACTTCTTCAAATTCTTATTTGTCGGTCAAGGCCAACACTCAAGCTATGTTAATTACTAACATAGTTTTATCTTGATCATTAACTTGATTCATCATTCCTCTTGCTAAAATATATATATATATATATATATATATATATATATATATATATATATATAGCACATAGCATCTCTTCCTCGTGAAATTTTATCTCCAATAATAAAATTTCCATATGCACTTATATAACATTTCTTAGACTATTCAGGTTCACATCGAATTTATAGTATCGTAATACCTTATTCTTGATATTCCTCCAAGTACATATTGATTCATTTATAGGGTTTTTGGAATTTTGTAACCTATATTTTCTCTATTCTCATTCGAATATCAAACCATATAGGTTTTTCTTGAAAATTTTAAATAAATTCTCAAATTCTCATCTAGGTTTTATTCTTTAACCTTTATTCTAATCATTCAAGATTTTAGAAACTTTTCGGGTTGTCACATTCACCCCTTCTTCTAAGAATTTCGTCCTCGAAATTAAAGCATCCTAATCTCTCGCTCATTCTCTTGATCAAAACTAGGTTTTCAATTTAACCTTTACAATTTCCTCATTCGAGGATTTCTCATCTATTATCACATTTCACCATAACTACTCACTAGGAGTTTACATCTTCTAAACATTCATCAAAACTAGGTTGTCATAATAACCTTTATTTAATCATCTCAGATTACTCAGACGCAACGAGTTTACACTATTTCATATCCATCATCACATGCTACCCAATACACCTCTCACAAGAGTAAAAGTTTTCAAATTGTGCTGAGGGGTCATATAGACCATGAACACATAGTTTTAACGGTATTCATACCAAGAAAACAAAATATTACGGTGTGTTTACAATCACAAAGAAGGTAAACTACCATTAATAGTACTTTAGGTGATTAGCCTATTGTACCCCTACGTCATGCATAACATTATTAATCATACCTAGCTTAATATTTACGCTATTAGATTGGATCATTTATCCAAACAACATCGCTCACCTCGGTCTTATCATAGGATCCGCTTTCAAACAATTTGGTTCGGGAAATTTCTTTCAATGAACACTTAGAGTTTTCATAAACATTAGTCTAAAGTTGAATCAAATAGCATAGACTCATATCAATAATTCAATTCAATCGAATTATTTAGATGTAGCCAAACCCCGTTGGCAAATTAAACTTTTTGAAAACATTTTTCGAGAATGACGTCATGATGCCGCACTGTATTTACAGTCCGTTGAGGATTTCTGGCGTCATTTGGTGATTTTATCATACTACATCATACCATAGTGGGTTGACGATCCTGAGATCACATCCAACACTAAGTAATACTGCATTGATGACTCCATCATTTTTTTATCATCTCTGCACCAGGTTGCATGGTACATAAGTGATAAATAAAAACAACTTTTGATACTTCAAATCATTCGTCTAAGTAGAAATAAGTAGCATAGATTTGTACTTTAAATCGCTTCAAAAATCTTTGCAAATCGGGTTTTATCATCTCAACAGTAACGAGGTGTCGATGGCCCAAGTCCACGCGATACACAATAATCACCGGGAGTTGAGAATAAAAATCATTTTTCAAAAGCACATAGTGCGTATTTAGCTTGATGTCAAAAACTTCGAAGTCTAGCATAGCTAGAAGATTTGGAATACCTATGCTTCCATCATCAACTTCACTTTGTCTACTGATCCATTTCTTAATAGATCTATCTATTTATATAATCCTCAATGCTCCATTCACACTTAGCTATACCCCAGTTCATCAAACTTACCACACATTATGAGTTCAGGAACTTGCCACAATCATATGGGTTTAAGAACTTATCCTAGTCAGACCATAGGCGTCCATTCGCTGAGGGGTTCAAAACATACCATATAATCATGAGTCACGAACGTACCATAAGTATGAGTTTTAAGAACTCGTACTTAATCCTTATATCCTCTACTTATGACCTATCTACCTGTTATACACATGAGAAAAGAATCACCCTCTGAACATGCATATAGCAAATAGCGCGACATAAACATTTCAATGATTATCAGTGCCAGAAACTAAGTGGTTTTTATACCAAGTACAATTCAGCTCCCATACGAAGAATCATACAACTCAGCTGCCGACATGAGTCCTCAATTGAATCCCCACCTAACACTAACCCCTTATCCATACGAATTTAATTCGTATTCATAATTCTCGTATGGATCTGTACCAATTTATAGTACAATTCATACACAGCAATCTTGCTGTAAACTTTTCATCATTCTCTTGATCTTTCTTCATACCATAATCTTATCAGATCACGGAGTGATCTCATCGTATATATTACAATTCATTGCTATTCTGTGATCGTTTTGTTTTATGATCTCCCATCCTTACACTTGTAATCTCTTAGACTCTATCTATCCACTTCCTATACTTGGTACACATCGAGTCTCTAATGGGTTTTTCAATATGGTACGCCGAGTGGTTTCCCACAAACAACCAACAAACTAGGTTCCGAGTTGCTAGTTCAGTATATACCCTCCGCTTCATATGAAGGAATCGTTTAGCCCGGATACCATACATCAACTAGTTTTGAGTACAATGGTACCATACTTAAACCTAACTTTCGACCTGCGAGATTCTTCAACTAACTCTATGTGAGTTAGTACTTATCCTAATCACTGCGGTTATTGGTCTAAGGTATTGCTACCTAAGCTTCATAACCAACAGCTTTGATACCAACTTGTGACACTCATGGTGCTTCCAACCATAGCACCTCACAAGGGTACCTATCAACTTGCCAACGAGGCTCGCTTTCGGCGTCCCCTCACTGAAAATCGGCGGTGCCTTCCCTTAAAGGGATGTCACCAGATAAAGGCTCGGGGCTCTTTGCAAATTCATGCTTATGGCTTTGATACCAACTGTAGCAGCCCCGAATCCGGGTCCCGAATCGCTGCGGATCCGGTTCGCTATTTCTACAACTGTTTGCGGAAGATATAAACATAAATTGTTTATACATTAAACTTTACACACTATTCCCAAAATCGAGTAACCTTAACTTATACACAATCATGGTATCTCAACACATGACAATACTATTCTTCAACATACTTTACAACTTAACTTCACATTCTATCCCAAAGTGAACTTGGCATCATCCTTTTCACAGAATGAATGGTAGTATTCGCCTTATCTCGCAATGTTTTATCATGATATAGCAAGTGTGAGCATGAAAGTTGCCTTGACAAGTTTAAAAAAAAACAAGGTAAAGATATATCATGATTGAAAGAGTTTGAATAATAAGTGGCTATCCTTCACAATGTAGTTGTGAATTAGCATGAACAAAATTTCAAAATTTGAATGAACATTGAAAATGAACATAACAATTATATCTCGAACCGGTGGTAATGAAGGTGATCGACCTTTCATACGATGAATACATGCAATATGTACAGAGTACAATTCATAAGCATATCTCATGCGAAACCACTCTTAAAAGAGTTTAAGTAAAAAGAACTTGAAAAACTTGCACTGAACAGAGTTGATTCTTAGTAACGCAATATATATAATCGCTTCTCACGAAGACCTAATATTAATAATATAGATCTCAATATTAGAATAATATCATCATTGTTATAAAATAACTTAAACATATTTCCACATACTCCTATCGATTCTATCTGACATATAAAACCTATAATAGATCTTTCGGTTAGTCATAACATATAGTTAAGTATTAGACATTAGTTTTAAGTCTTAATATTATTATTATACTTTGATATTCTTTTAATCACATCATAACTTATACTTATAAGTTATTCATTTTTATATGTTATCCTAGTAAATTAGATAACATCTTAGTAAACCGAAATACCATTTGAAGAAGGCGGATTTTATTTGGTATCCCGAAATCACTATTCTTTTCACGAAAAATACCAAATCAACTTATTATTTTTTATCCTTTGGTCAAACATATATACATGTATTTCATACATAAAAAATATTTTTCCGTAATTTTTCAATTTCTTTGACTATTTTTCAAAAATCATAATTAGTGCGTGACTTAAGAAAATTAGCTACCTCGTTCTTAACTCAGAGATGCCCATCTTTTGACATAACCTTATATATGTTAACGTGATGCTCCATGTTAAATTTCGCGGCAATCGGAGTTGTAGAACTCGGTTATAGCGATTTCGTCGGAAAATCACAAAAATTGAAATAGTCATAACTTGGTCGTTTTAACTTTCGGAATTAGCTCATTTTTGGACACGAGCTACATATTACCATATATTTTCATTTCCCAAAAGCCTGTAATTTTTCTCATTAACTAAATGTCCAAAACAGCCCTCGGAAAAATTTGGCCAGAAACTTTTTGCACTTTGGCAGTTTTGGAGTCCTTCACCAAAACTTAAATAAAACGAAATCTGTAACTCCGATTAATGATCCGTCAATTTTGTTGGATTCGTATCTTTCCGAACTACAGTTTTCATATATCACAATCCATATTTGGATATGTTTAGCTCCCGGAATTTAGCCCGGAAGTGACTGTTCCAAAACTGTCCTTTTCACAGTTTTCTTAACTTTGTGTAGTTTGGGAGAAATCCCATAACTCCCTCCTCCGATGTCGGATTTAGTCCGTTTCGGAGTCTATGGAAAGCTTATTGATTGTACTATAACATATCACAAGTCCAGAATTTTTAGAGCACTCTAACAAATCCGAAATTTTCTGTTTTAGGGCAGCAGTCCACTAACTCATTTAAAACAAAAAAAAAACTGTTTTGGTTATTCTTCTTTGTTCAAGCCTATCAACCCTAAAAATGGCAAGATCTAACCATAAAATATCATATATCATGTAGATTTTCCCTCATATGGATCAAAATCATAAGTTCAACACTTGATCTAAAACACCATATCAAAACACTTTTAAATTAACAAGAGTTTTGAATTTAGGAAATTTTCATACCTTTTTCTTAAGCCTTCCTTCTTCTTCTTCTTCCTTCTTCCATGGATGAACTTTCTCTCTCTTTAATTCTTGAAAATAATTGATGCAAATGGTTTGGTTGATATGAGGGGCTAATATTGCTTGGATTATTGCCCCAACAAGTTGCCAATTATTGAACATAGGATTCTTTAGCAATTATTCACCAAAATGGGACAAAAGGGTAAAATGGACATTTCCATATCAATAATTGATTTCTTTTTCTTTTTTTTTATTTAGCATACCAAATGTCCAATATGTCCCTCCTTAATTGGGCTTAAATTTGGGCCACCATTTCCATCTTTTGGGCTATCAATAAATAATATATTGGACTTAAAATTTAATTCTTTGGTAGTATGTAAATTAACATAGTCAAATTATTTTCTATCTTACCCAACCCTAAATATTTAATTAGGATATCCAATCTAAATATTTAATTAGAGTATCATTCAAATAATTAGAATTTAAATCATCACTCTACTACAATAAATTCTATAACCCAATTAAGCATATTTTAATTAAGTTATAAAATTAAAATCTTGAGATAATAAAATATATCTCTTAACTTAATATAATTTTAATATTATTACTATTCTTCCACAAGTAGGCTTAGTTTGGGCCATTAATTAATCTCATTGAGCTAGCCATTTTACTTGTGTTACCTACTAACAAAAACTAACTTGGGCTTCCACCCAAAATTTAATTGGGTCATTATAATACTTGTCTCATACATAATATATTGGGCTAGATTAAATAATTAATTGCCCTTAATCACTT
This sequence comes from Panax ginseng, assembly GCA_020205605.1. Taxonomy (NCBI): domain Eukaryota; kingdom Viridiplantae; phylum Streptophyta; class Magnoliopsida; order Apiales; family Araliaceae; genus Panax; species Panax ginseng. The sequence goes on along the minus strand of CM035127.1, from coordinate 41,763,880 downwards.
TATCTACAAGTCCCATGCTTAATTAATTAATTGGGCTTATTTAGATGATATAACATCATTAGTCCATTAAATCTACTCCTCTTGGACTCTATTCAAATTAATTGGGCTATAACCTTATTATAGTCCATTATTTTTAATTCTATTCCATTCTACCCTTATCTTTAAATTAGGGTTTACATCTCTCACTCTAGAAAATAAATTCCTTACTCATGCCCTTTTAATTTCATAAACCAAATTATACTTGGTTATAAAATTAATTATTGGAGATATATAAAATAAATCTCTTAATGTCAGTATATACATTTATATACTAATATTCTCCCATATTATAACCTCTCAGGTTATTAATCACCACACCTAATATATATATTAGGTTACATAACTTAATTCTTACTTCACCCTTATATACAAAATAAATGTATTCACATTATATAATGTATATTTATTTACTCATATCCATAATTCATATAATCATAACATATTTCACTTCTCACACTAATTTTGACTTTTCTCCATAAAAGTTAAGCTGTTGACTTTGACCAAAAGTCAATCTTTACACATTTTGTGCTTCTTGTCCATTTCGACTAAACTCGACGCGTTTTGGGACTTAAATCGAGCGATCCATGCTTCAAAATTCTATCTCTAACTCAAATTTTGAGTTTTAAATTACTCCATTCTCATTACTAATCGTATTAACTAACGACCTTATACTTCTTCAAATTCTTATTTGTCGATCGAGGCCAACACTCAAAGCTATGTTAATTACTAACATAGTTTTATCTTGATCATTAACTTGATTCATCATTCCTCTTCTTGCTATATATATATATATATATATATATATATATATATATATATATATATATATATATATATATAGCATATAGCATCTCTTCCTTGGAATTTTATCTCCAATAATAAAATTTCCATATGTACTTATATAACATTTCTTAGACTATTCAGTTCACATCGAATTTACAGGTATCGTAATACCTTATTCTTGATATTCCTCCAAGTACATATTGATTCATTTATAGGGTTTTTGGAATTTTGTAACCCATATTTTCTCTATTCTCATTCGAATATCAAACCATATAGGTTTTTCTTGAAAATTTTAAATAAATTCTCATCTAGGTTTTATTCTTTAACCTTTATTCTAATCTTTCAAGATTTTAGAAACTTTTCGGGTTGTCACATTTGAGGTGGATCCTTCACCTTCTCCATAATTCCATGGAACTTTGCGCAAGCTAACAATAGGATATTGTGCTCTGCATGGCAAGTTGATTGGCTCGGGAGCGGCCACTTTCAAAGGATTGTTGCTTCCCTTGAGTTGAATTATTGGCATTATGAGTGATTTGTTAACCCCATCAGCTTCAGTGGATATGACTGCTACCACACTCTTTCACTTAGTAGGACCTGAATTCTCATTTGCACATAACCCAAAGATCATCGTCTCGCCAGCGCAGGACACCACTTGTCCAATTAGATTTTGGATAAGGTGTATGAGTGCCCTTGAGATTCTTTCGTGTGTTGTGATTGCTAGATCGGGAGTGATATTGACATACTTCATTGGAATTGTACCGTCCTGAACGGGGGTTGATTGGAGGTAGAAGGGAACTGATCCTTCCTTCATTGATTAACATATGAAGGATTTCCTCCATAGGTTAGCCTAAATAGGTGAATTCCCTTTTGTTGGCAAAATCCCGACGGGCCTTGGCATTTTCTCTCTTTGTCACTTTGTCTTCCAGCATTTCATTTTCTGAAAATGACAAGGGAATATTCATGACAAGAGGTAGGAGACTGGCATGCTCCTTGCTGATTAACTGACGTGTCACTTGATGTTGATAAGTCATCAATTCCGCCAATTGCTCAATTTGCTTGCCTAAAGCTTTTATCTTTCGTTCCATTGTGAATTGGAACTTGGCATAATCCCATTTGTCATCACCGTCTTTGAGGGTCTGGGAGGATTCACAGCTGAAATTGGAATTCTGTCCACTACTCCAATTTATCATGTTGACCTCTTCTTCTTTGTGTTGAGGTAGAGGGTTGTCTTGAACGTGAGGCTGATCTGGTTTGGAGACCACGATCTCTCCGTTGTCTATCAGGTCCTGGATCTTGTGTTTCAAGGCCCAACAATCCTAAGTATCATATCCAGGTGCCCTGGCATTATAACCATATTTCTGAGCAGCATTGAAACCCCGTCCATTAGGGCTGGCTGGTGGAAGAAGATGCGTAATTTTCTTCTGTGTTGTCAAAAGATTAAGAATGTTCTCGAGGGTATCCCCTAAGGGTGTAAACACTCGAGGGCATTTGACTTCTCCACCTTTTGGTAGTGGAGGGTTTACAGATTGTGCTTGAAAGGGAGTGTAGTTTCTCCTTTGAATAGGCATGTTCTGATTGCCTTTTTGCCCCTGTAGTATCAGGGAAACATCTTCCTCTTTCTTTTTATGGACCCTCCGGGGGTTGTTCCCATAATTTCCGGACTGGATGTGATCAGCAACAGCTTTGAGTGCAGCTAGGTCTTGAATATTTCCGGACTTCAATCCCATCTCAGCCATCTCCCCATGTTTGACCATTTCAAAAAATGGTTTGCCGATGCCGGCTAAAACTCTCTCATAGAATGGAGCTTATTGTATGTCTATGAAAGTCATGACCATCTCTGATTCTGTCATGGAAGGACTAACTTGGGCAGCCAATCGTGTCCACCTTTGAGCATACTCTCTGAAAGACTCGTTAGACTGTTTCTTGATCTTGGTAATTTGATACCGATCAAGAGCCATTTGAGTTTGAAATCTATATTGAGTGAGGAAAGCATGTGCTAGCTCTTCCCAGCTATGGATCTTTGAATTGTCTAATCTTGTGTACCACAACCGGGCTTCTCCAGTTAGACTCTTTTGGAACAATTGCATTCTAAGCTTTTCGTTCTCTGCATAAGATCCAAGTTCCCCAATAAACACCTTTAAATGTGTGTAAGGATCTCCTAACCCGTCATATTTTTCAAAGTTAGGAGTTTTAAATTTTTTTGGATAATGAACACCAGGGAAAATACACAGATTAGCATATAAAACACTCCCGTGTGTTCCAATTCCTTTAATAGGACGAAGGGTCTCTTCCATTTGGAGGACTTTCTTTTTGATGTCACCGGTGTCTTGATCTCCAGTGGGATGGGCAGCATCATGAGTTTTATTAGTCGTATCCAACTGCAGTTCAGGTATTGTAATGACCTGGGTTTCTCCTTGTGTGGAGGATTCAGCATGTATGGGTATTTTTTGACCCTGTGTAGACTGGTGTAATTCTTTGAGTAGAACAGCCAAATCTATAATTTGTTTACTTAATCCGTCGAATTCTTTGCGAGAAACTGGATTAAGTTCAGTCTGGTCGGATGATGACATGATTAACTGTAGGCCTGTTGCCATTTTGGACTTTGACCGGGTAGTAGGTTCGATTGGTTCCCTACGAAAGACTTGCATAGTTTAGTCTTTAGGGAATGTGTATAATAACATGCTATGTGATGTGTCCATTTTAGGAATTTTATCCTACAAAACGGATGTCAGCTATTTATAGCATGTTAATATGTATGTGTACATATTTCTTCATATTTCTCATTACATGGAGATAGATATGGAATGTAATTACAAGTAATTGTGTTTACAAGTAATTTGAAATGAGAGCATGAAGAGACTTTCCTCCGTTTTGGGTTAATCAGAGGCTGACCTATCTTAGGTTACTCTCGCGGCTTTTTGGCATGAAGGTTCCCAAATCATCGCAATCTACTTGACGGGAAGTTAATCCGGTCTTTCAACTTGAGCGAATTTGGGTGGTGCCTTTCCTGAGCCTCGAAGAATTAGTCTTCTCACGAGTCCAGTAATCAAACACCGATGGGATAGCCTCCTGGTGGAGGGACCACACAACATACATTCACATACATCGCATCTCACTGTATGAAAATGATGACATGTGCGAAGCACTAATATCACAAGCAGATATGGTGAGAAGCACTAATATCACAAGCAGTTATGGTGCAAAGCACTAAGTGCAATAAGGAAATGCATTCGTACACATTCATCAAATGTAAATGCAACATCCACACACAAGCAGATAACAGTTTTGAAAAGATTGTAATAGCGGCTTAAGTCCTCTTACTGGAGTCCCAAGCAGAGTCGCCACCTGTCGACGTCAGGATTTTTAGATGTCCCTTTCCGTTACTTGTTCTTTGGTGTTCTCATTTTAGGTGAGATTTGTTTGAAAAAACAAGTGAAAAAAGGTCTGACATGTATAATATCGATGATGGACTGTTAAGAGTCGCCAGTTGGTTTTTTAAATGGTTGTACCAACACAACCGAGAAAAGGTTTGCACATTGACCCAGTGATGTGACACTGCTAAACGGGTCGGTGAAACCGAAATTCATTAGGGTCCGGGGACTTGGTTATGCAGAGGGAAGGTGTTAGGCACCCCCCGACATCCGTGTTACCACGGTGACCGCCTCTTTTCAAGAAACTATTATCTAAATGTGTGTGTGTGTGTGGGTCAATGTGCTGTTATTTGGAAGTAGTGCGAGGCCTCGTTCGCACCTATATACAAAGGGTTTGAATTTATGTAAAAATTCAATTTTAAGCAAGATATGGCAATGATGTTTTATAAAAGAGGTTTTTCAAACCCTGATGCTCAATAGTAATTGAGACCTTTTACACTCCCATTTTATTAAGTGTTCGGCTTGATTGATTTTATTTTACAGATGCGAGGCATCCAAATGGAAAATAATGTACAAAATAATGCCGACTTCCTCATGGGTATGGAAACCATCTCGAGGAAATTGAGACATCAGTAGAATAATTTACAAAGTCGCCATAATTTGAAAATGTCCATCACGAATCGAATCTAGATCCAATAAAGTGAATCTGTGATCACATGATTCCTAGGCGCACAAGATACCGTAATTTGTACTGTAAAAGCGAAGCATGTATATATATAAAAGCTGTAAATATATATATACAGACAGGATCACCAACCATGAAGCACCTCCATGGGGGATCAGAAATGTAAATAAAGTCGTAAAAGCTATCAACCGTCATGGAGTAAATTCCAAAGGGATTAAACGTAAATGAAGTCAGAATATATACAACCGCCACGAAGGAAACTCAAAGGGACTTAAATGTAAATAAAGTTGTAAAAGCGATCAATCGCCACTTAAGGAAACTTGTGCAGAGGCGAATATATATATATATATATATATATATATATATATATATATATATATATATATATACACACAAAAACAGAGTAAACGCATAGGATGTAAAAATCCGGTCTCATCGATGCGAGTTCGACAACAGATTATATATATATATATATATATATATATATATATATATATATATATATAAGTTTAGTAAACGCCTGCATCAAGTCTAGGCTCATCGAACAAAGTTCGACATTACGATTAATATATATATATATATATATATATATATATAAGTCTCGATCTGTCCTGACTCCGGGACAGACTAAAAAATGACCCCAAAATTTTTTTTTTTTTTTTTTTTTAATATAACTAAAAAAATATTTAATATTTTATGGAATTGAAATTTTTCATAATACAAAGTGTTTTGGACGTGATTTGGGTACGTATAACAAAACATGTATATACGTATGCATGTCTGCATCTGTACCACCATTTTTGGTATAGGTATTTAAATCACCCCAAAACATTGTATTATGGAAAAATTCGAGCCCATAAATATTAAATATTTTTTAGTTATTTTAAAAAAAAGCAAAAAAAAAAAATTTGGTTCAGATAGTCCTGTCCGAGTCCTGGACAGATCTATGTGTGTGTGTGTATATATATATATATATATATATATATATATATATATATATTAAAGCAAATAAATGCTCCAGCACCAAAGTTCTAGGCTCATCGAACAAAGTTCATTACATTAATATATATATATATATATATATATATATATATACACACACTTATATATATACAAGCTGAAACAAAATCGCGGACCAAAGTCCGAGCAAATGTGCGAAACACGACTCTCAACGTGAAGAAGGGTGTGTGCAGAGATGAAGAGAAAGACTCTAAAGTGTGTGAGAAGGCTTACAGTTGACTGCCAAAGAAGACTTCTATATCTTTAGAGTGGGTAAACACTGGCTTTTGTAGGCACAAAAGGGCTATATATGAGCTCACAGGTGTTTAAAATGAGAAAGTACACTGCATTGGGTGAATGCAGAGCAAATTGGGCAAGGCTTCCTCGCCGTTTTCTCTTGCAAAATGGGCAGCCCAAGCCCTCTATTTATAGACGATTTAGCCACAGGTGTACCAGCGGCAAACCGGGTAGGCCTGGGTTTTTCGGGTCGGGTCGTCTCGAAGTACGTGCACTCGGGAACAATAATGTCCACTCGAACTTTAAGAAGTGCAATCTGAGCATCTGTTTGAGGTATACAGGACCTATTTCGGACCGCCATTGTCGAGAGTTGTACGATGGCATGGGATTAGAGTTTGTACGAAGTCATTGAAGATGGGACGATGCCCTCCGGTCTTCAAGCTTCAACTTTCATCCGTTACCCTGCACAATAGTCACTCGGGATTGGTTAGTCTTGTGGGACATCATTGTGTAGAGATGTTAAGATTACATGGCATGGCATTGCGTTGGCTAGATGACGATGTTGCCCCTCACCGGTGTTATCGTCGGATTAATGATAAAAGTGACGTTGCTCGAGCTTTCTTTGAGATTGGACTGCTGCAATTTGTTGAAGGTCCTCATTGTCATCTTTGAGGTGTGCATGTCTTCCCGATGTTATCGCCGGGTTGGTACAGTGTATCTCGTTGTGAGCGCCGAGATTGAAGTCGGTCGATTTGAAACAAGCATTTAGGGGTTATCGCTTAAAAGCGCATTCCTTGGGGTTATCACCAAGGTTGGTGGTTATTCCCATGGTTGGGACTGAGACTGGATACCTCGGGGTTATTTCTGAGATTAATCGGTCTTCTCCGGTGTGTGTTCCGGTATTGGATCTATATGCCTCGGGGTTACCTCCGAGGTTGGAATTGTTATTACTCAGTGGGCTCCGGTTGATCTTTGAGCTTCCTAGAGAATCGGTATGGATATGGATTGTCTTTCAGGGTTCCCTCTTAAAAGACGAATCTGTCCTCCTACAATGTTAGTGACAAGTATACAGAAAATTTTGAGTGTCTACAACCTCAAGTCAAAGTTTTGTGGAGAAACCACGATGTTGAGGAAATGACTTGGGAGTTAGAATCTGAAATGAAATCAAGGTATCCTTACATCTTCGACATACCAGGTTCGTACCCTAATTTCGAGGGCAAAATTTCATAAGAAGGGGAGGTTGTAAGACCCCAACTTTTATGAATAAAGATGAATATTCTATAAATATCATTTTGAATATTATGGAGTGAATTTGATATAATGTTATAGTTGTGGGTAATATTTATAAATTTTGCAAAATAAACAAGTGGTTATAAAATATTCATTTGGTCAGGGAATATTCTTTTTGTCTGGGAATATTCGTATGACGACACAATCATTGGTGGACCCCACAACAGAATTATTGTCAGAGTTAGAAAATGACAAAATTATCTTTTTATAAAAATGACGGCGAAAGTTTTACTGTTAACTGTTGAAATACCCGGTGGTAAAAGTATAGTAATACGCGTGGTTGCATAGTAGCACACGGTATTATATAGTATCTTGGATTATTGATGCTTACATAAGAAGTCACTACTCAATAATGGTTACAGTAATTACTGTTCTATATTTTATTTTATTGATTCAATAATTGCTACGTTGATATATTATATTATTGATTCAATAATTGTCATTGCACAGTATTTCAAGTTATCAAATCAATAATTCATATTATTTTAATAATATTATTATTTGCATTATTGACAATGTCTAGAAAGTTCTGTCGAGGAAAGGGGTTTGGTCACCTAATTGCGCGCCAATAGGGAGAAATCCTTATCGGAAAGCCCCCTCTTTCCTGGGAATGACCTGGTTATCGATATTATAATTTTATAATATTATTTATGAATAATTAATTGTTGATATATATGATAAGAAAATATTTATTCAATGTGGATTTAAATTGAGGAATTTTTAACATGTGACATTTGTTGAAAGTTGGTATTTTATCTTTTCCGATAAAATAATTTATTCAAATATATTATTGTAATATTACATTATAGTAGTATGATGTGATTATATAATAGTACAGTTTTTTATAATTTGAATGGTAATATTATTATAGTAAATTCATGGTATAAAAGTAAAAGGAGGTGGAAGAGAACAAATTGAATTTGAATTCCTATGATGTAAGCGATAATGTCATCGGACGAAGAGGTAAGCAATGATGTCATCGGACGATGAGGTAAGCAATGATGTAATATGATCGATGATGTCAGCGATGATATCATAAATTATGGCGAAAAGACTATTTTACCCTTACTCTACCAAGCCTATAAATAAAAGCTCATTTCTTCATTATTTTTCACCAATTCATTCAAGCTATAGAGAGAGAAAGTATAGAGAGAATAAGAAAGAAAGAAGAAGAGTATTTTGTTACTACACTATTGCAGTATCTAAATCTCCTACTAAGGTAAGGGGTATTATTTCTTTCGTATTCATGAATAGAGTTATTTTCTTTCAATACTCGTAAGGGTTGTTATTCCATTCTTTATTATTCTGTTGGAATAACCTGTCTATGCGGTCTATCACATGCCTGGTGAATTCTGTTGTTATTCCATTCTTTATTATTCTGTTGGAATATCATGTCTGTACGGATTACGCATGACCTGGTTCAATTCTTTATTATTACATTGGAATATCACATGCGTGTGGGATTCTGTGTATGACCTAGTTCCATTCTTTATTATTTTGTTGGAATAACATGTCTGTGCGGATTACGTACGCCTGGTGAATTCTTCTGTTATTCCATTCTTTATTATTCTGTTGGAATAACCTATCTATGTGGATTACCGCATGCATGGTGAATGATCCTTCGTATTCATTCCTTATTAAATCGTGGAAATGATCTTTCTACGTGGATTACCACATGGCATGAATCCATTTGCGATTTCATATATTCTATTATACTCAGTTGGTTAAAGTTTTGGCTTCTATACTCCATGAAATTAGTGAAATATCCTTGATATTTGCGCTTCATCTAGTATCTTTTCATGGAAATATTCTTCTGAGCATTCTTGAATTTACTCCACAAAACAGTATCATGTTGACAATTTGGACGTTATTGATTTCTGGATAAATTAAATTATAAATCTTTAAAAATTTATCCTTAAACTTGTTTTATTGAATTCTTATATCATTGTCATCATCCTAATGTTTATAATATGTTGAAAGTCATATGTGGCTTGTAGTGCATAGATGGACTTGGTATGATTATGATCAGGGATTATTCGGTATAATCATGACCGTAATGTTACAAACGATGTGGTAAAAGTCCTCATTGGCCGTAGTGCATTGATGGACAGTTGTTGGCATGATCATGACCATTGATGAATATACGAATATCCTTGGCCCGTAGTGCATGGATAAGTTGTGGCCGTGACACTAATGAATATCATTGGCTGTACTGCAATGATGATGTGGTTTATTTATTAAGCTGAGTCTCAGCGACAAAAGTGATGAAAAACCTTTTAAATCATAGAATATAGTAGATTTTATTCTCTACTTGACTCTTCTAATGGATTGCTTGTTCCGCTGCAGTTAAACTTGATGGTTGTTATATTTTATCAGCTTAACACTGTTGAAGGCTAACGATAAATTATTATGCATTATCTTAGTCATAATATTTCTTACTGGGCTAGTTGAGCTCACCCTTTCTTTCACTATTCTCTTCAGGAAATGACAATATAGTTAGGACGAGTCGGGGAACGGATTGACGGTCTAGATGGTTGTTTTAGTAGTCCTCACTATTCTATAAAATAGTGTGACAATAAATGTAATGAGGACTCCATTGAGTGTGGATATTGTCTAGATGACAATATTCTTATTAAAACTCTTAGATTATGTTTTGTCGTATTTTACACGACTGTTGTATAATTAAGTTGTATTTGAATTTTGTACCATGTATTTGGCGACTCAAGATGGGTGATGTATACCTATTTTTGAGGCGTCACGGTACTAAAATGAGGTTAAGGCTAGGCTTTAGGCGTGCATTACTTGAGTGTATGAAAAATGACCATTTTTCCCCTTGAAGGCTAGAAAAGACCTATTAAGCCCTGCAATACATCGATTAAGCAAAATAATACTAAAATAATATAAAATCTATATAAACTATGAAGATCAAGCAACTAATTAAGCCATAAAGTATCCGATTCGTGGGTATAAATCACACTCATCAAATACCCCCAAACTTAAGTCTTTTCTTATCCTCGAGCAAACTATCTAACACAAAACTAACAATAGTAAAACACACGCGAAAGAAAAATAAACTGTATATTGGTATCATAGCTTCTAAGCTCGATCATAGCTACTCCCAGAGAACAGGGCAAACACAGCTATGAGTAAGGGTTCATTCAATTTCAAGCATAAGACTGTATTCGATCCATTCTATGTGTGTGTGTGGAGACCAACCATCCTAACTAATCATAGCTCAAATAAGTTCACACAGTCAATTGTTAATACCAATATGCACAGTCCGTAACTTAAACATTCAACAATCATTAAGAATAAGACGCAAGTGCAGGAAATGATCAAAAGACTCTAGCATGAAGACAGTAAAATTTGACTCGGACAATCCTTAATTACCTTAGGCTATTCAGAACTACCCATTAATGCGCTTTTGATCAGTGAATCCCAAGCCAGATGACTTTTACGGCACTAGGTGTAGAACACCCCTATGAATCTAATAACTCGAGCAGCTAAGGCCACGTAATCAATATAAGCCAAATGAGAGTTTATGAGATCTGAAGATTATTCGGCGAGTGCATTTTATGCTCCATCTCAACATCGGTCCTGCGTTTATGGGCAAGTGCGTTTCACGCTCCATCTCGATCCACCGCAAGACTTTCGATATCCAATCTTCTTTTCTTTTTATTCTTTTTTTATAAGAAAACATGCCAGAATCCAAGATCTAAAACTGTATAAACATCTAAGTCTTTTCTTACCTTGTAAAAATGAAAGTTTATAAGAGTGAACATACTCTCAAAGCAATAAACATGCGAACTAAATTCAAAAAATAACTAGTTAACACAGTTGGTCGGTGCTTGCTAAGAAGGACAGATCAATAATAGTTTCAACTTATCGATTAAACAAACCCCTAGCTCACACATGCTTGACACGACTCTAAGAGATAGACATAATTACTTGGCGCTTGTCATTAGCCACAATAAAAAATTAATGATAAATATACCACCCTTGCATAATAACAACTCAAAATAGGGTAATAAAGCCATTAACATGGCACAAACATATAAATCTGTATAAGCCCCAAAAAAATGGCAATAAATGTAACAATCCAATATTTTATTTATAATTTAAAATATTTATTAAATTAAATAAATATTTCATTAATGAAGTTGTTGTTTTGTAATTTAAAATATTTCTTAAATTAAATGAATATGTGATTTTTTGTTAGTAAATATTTATAAATTATATTTATTAGATAATATTCTAAATTAATTTAATTTATAGTTATTATGTTGTAAGAAAACATGAGATGTTATATTGTTGTTGTGATGTGATAAATTAAGATGGTATATTAATTTATTAAATAAAATTATAATGAGAATATAATTTTTGTGATATGTGTTTAAGTGGAATATTTATTTAAAATATAGTATGTGATTATGAATTATAAACTAAATTGTTTATTAAAATAAAATTAAAGTAGTTTAATTTAGTTGTGACCAAACAAGACTTAAATATATTAAGTCTTTATTTTAAAGACTTTTTGCCAAACAAAGCCTTATGGCTTTTGGATTTCTTTAATATTTAAATTATAAATAATATAAATAAAACAAATAAAATAATAAATATAATATATTTATATTATATACGTTAATTATTAATAGCTTTATGCCATTAGACTTAAGTCGACGTATTAAGAATATCAGTTTATTTCCTATGCTGGCTATCAGTTGATTTTTTGGCTTAGCTCTTATTTTTACGCATTCTTGTTTGCAAAGCTTGAACGTATTGAGAAAGGATTCAGAGGAAACCTGAGAATTTCATAGCGACGATTTCAGTGAGTTTAACAAGGATTGCAAGCAAATTCAAGGTATTGTTTTTACACAACATTAGTATCATGTATATATATATATATATGTATATATGAAGTTACTGACAAACTTTTATATAATCATTAATTTCAAATTTGTTGAATTGTTGTTGTACAATGGGATTACTTGTGATTATGTGAGTATATGATGATTGGAGGTTGTGTTTAAACGAGAAATTCATGCTAATTACAGTAAATAGTAGAAAAATTTTGTCAGTATATATATGTTTTCATATGTAGCTATGTAAACATCAATTCTAGTGGCTAATTTGTATGGGAAGGTATAAATTGAAGCTTGTATATGTTAATTCATTGAGATACGAACATAACGTAATTTGAATGAGATGATTTGATCATGTATTGAATTCACAGTGATGATTTTTAGGATGAATAACAAGAAACTTGAGTTTTTATGCAAAACATGAAAATTGAGAAATTAAAATAGTTTTAGTGATTGTTAAATTGTGCTAAGTGGTTGAATATGTTAGCAATCATGTCTGTGATAGTTGTATATTTATTTTATGTGTTAGTATCACTGTTTGGTGGGTGAAATTCGTGTTAGTTGGCTTAAGAAAAGTGTCAAGCTCATTCGCAAAAATCGAAGTTAAATAATCATGTGGCTTGGTAGCCAAGAATGCATACGCAAACCTTGTGACGCCTCCTAGTATAAAACTTCAGCATGCCGTATGAAAGTGCCCATTTCAGAACCTCGAAGTCGCTAATTCTGCAGAGACTTTGGTGTTTTCTTTAATGGCTTAGCTAAAGGTTATGGTAATGTGTCCAACATGTAACAACAAGGCTAATACAGAGTTGTGTTATATGTATTATGAATTCAAAATTGCAAAAATGATTAGTAAATCAAAAATGCGTTATGTGATAACCTAGTTTATACAATGAACGTTAGTTATGTGTTGTGATGATTAACACTTTGGAATTTTGAAATGTAAATGGTAGCTTAAGACTTGTGCTAAAATAACAAGTTTAGCTAGTAATGCGTTTTATATTGAAAAGTGAATATTAGTATGTCTAATAGATGTTGTGGTTTTAATACTTTGTATAGGTGAACGCGAGTTGTAATATTTTATCTTACGCTCGAGGCAAGTTTTCTAACTCTACACTTTCGTTGAGCTAGTTCATTTATTACATTGTGCAAGTTTTCTAACTCTACACTTTCGTTGAGCTAGTTCATTTATTACATTGTGCAAGTTCCCTAACCTTTGCTACTTTATTATTCAGCAAGGTTACTTTTCACTATTACGTTATACTTATTTAAATTCTCTAACTCTAATCTTTTGTTTAACGATTTATTATCATGCGAATTCTTTAACCCTCATTTATGGTTGAAGCAAGTTAGTTAATCTTTATTTCTTTATTCCAAACGAGATTACTTTGGTTATTCAAAGTCTGCAACGTTGTTGTATGAAATTTGTTTATTCATCTACTAATAACTGTTGTTTAATCTTCGTTCTCCAATGTCATTGTACTATCTTACATTATTGTACCAAACTCTAAGTTGCCTAGTGATTCTTTATCAATTTAACTAATCCTTGGTTGATGATTGTTCTAAACCTTAAATTACCCTTGAAGTCAACCCAAACCAAACTTCCTTTGGTTTGCTTATGTACTCACACAATTTTGAAAATATGTTATCGATGATAACGTTTGTTCAATTTAGAAACTGTTAATACTCTAGCTCTTATTGCTTCATCGATATACCTTGTTCATGAAGATATTATAATCAACTCTTGAATAGTTATTGGTCTCTATCAGATTCAACCAGTACTTGGTTGATGAGCATTCTAAAGATCTAGAATTCCTTTGAAGTTAATTCCCAACCAAACTTCATTTGGTTTGGAACCTGATAATCTAAGCTGAGATGAATAACACTATATTATGGGATTATTTTAGAACTACGCAATAGTGTTAAAATGTTTGCGTAATACATAGTACAAAGGGCTGATCACCTGGAGTACGGGATGATGGTCCATATAGTCGTTTAGACTGTTAAAGGTTACAGTAGAAACACATGTTAACCTAGGACATAGATGATGATTATAGTCTTTTAGACTGTTAAAGGTTAAACTAGAAATACTTGAAACCTAGAGTATAGTTCGTGGTCTTATGACCCTCAGTGTATTCTTTGATGTTGATATCTATTGTTAACTTAACGTTCATTATTCATTTGAACTCATAGTTGTTGAATTAAAGTTTATTGTTCCCGTAAGAATACTTTACCATTGAAAACTCAGATAATTGTCATTCATAAATCGTTATTGTATATTATCCTTCTTGTGGACAATTGTTTGCTCACTCTTGCACAAAATAATGCAGATGAAGTTAAGAAGTTTGAAGAGCTTTCTACAAGCAAGGGCAAGGACAAAGTGCTTAATTAGACGACAACGTTTAATTTATCTTTTATTTATGAAGCTTATGTACTAGATTTAATTATGATCATTTTTTAATTTCCGTTGATGATTGTATAAAGGTTAGATGACCTGGGATTTATCTTGAGATTATGTAACCCTTGATGGGAGATTTATTATTTAAGCTTTTGAATTTAATTATATCCTTTGTTTATGGGTAGTTAGTTATGATTTAATTGGACAGTGAACACCAAATCTGTGGAATTGAAGTACCCGAATTTGGGGGTGTCACAATAAACCAAACAACCATGCTTATAATAATCTAAGCATTCATAAATACTAACCATAAACTGTTCATGGCATCCATAATAATAATCCTAAAACAAAATACCGCAGTTCAAAATGACTGCACTACAATACTGATAAAATCATAAGCAAAGTACTAAATATGGCAACCTAACATGGCAATAGACAGAAATAAAAATAGATAATAAACCATAACACCCCCAAACTTAAGGTGAGAAATGCCCTCATTGCTAAACATATATCAATCTTATACAAGAAGGCTTCCCTGAAGTCTTGTCACTCGGCAGCAGCATCATCCTCATCAACTTCGGCGGGTGGTGATGGTGGAGGGTATGGTTGGAAGATAGGAGGCTCTAGGAACTAGAATGGCGTGAACTCAGTATCTGTGCCACTATACACTGTGTATATGCTCTGCATCGTGTTGACCAACTCAGTGATAAGTTGTTTTATAACCACTTATTTACATATTAACTGACTTGAATTTGTTGTTTAAACTCATTTTATTGTATACATTTTTATGCATTTGTGTTTTGTTTTGTAGTTTTAGAAATAGGAACTCTTTTGGTGATATTGGAGTTAAGATGTGGTCGTGGTTATGATGGATTGATATTGGACAGTATAATGGAGCTGAGTATATTGCTAGATGATGGAATGAAGATTTAAACTGAAGTACATTGAGCCTACAAATTAGCAGAAGTGTGCAGCAGACAAATCAGACCAATCGATGTACGCAGCAATGCAAGGCTGCAAGACAGCTGCAAGTTGCCTCGTAAAAGCTTGCCCAAATCTGCACTTGAAATGTAGCAATTGCGCCTCTATCCAAGGCTTATCACGGTGCAATTATTTAGTCTTAATTCAATGATTGACTTTTAGTTCAGCTGTCGAATTGGTTTACTAATGGGAAAAGGATGTTACAACTGGGATGGCTATTTAATGAGACTTATTAGCAGTGTGTAGGGGGATTCCACCCCTTGGGGGATCAATTAGCTATCGTTTCTTTCTCTCTTGAATTTCGATTATAGATTAGTGTAGTTTAGTGTAGTTACTTTCTAGATTTGATTATATTGAAGACTTGAAGCATTTGGAAGGCATTAGAGATTCAATCATGGATCAGGAATACAGATTTGCACTCCAATTCTCTACTCTTGTTCTTTCTTTGATTCCTAGTTGTATTGATGATGTTTATTCATTATGTGGATGGTAGTTTTGATTCAGTTATGATTTAAACTCTATTTTGAGATTACAATGGATTCTATGGATTAGTTTATTCAGATATATTTCGTTGTTAGCCTTATTGATTGGTATGGGATTGTCTAATTAGATTCATGCTTATTTACTTAGTTGATTGGCCATCAATTACTGTGATAATCCATATGGACTTGAGAGAGGAAGTATGGATTTAGATCTAATCTTATTAGCTTATGATTGTATATTCTACATTATGTTAGGATGTATGATTTGTGACGCCCCCAAATTCGGGTATCTTCTAACCCGACAGATGGTGCTCCACTGTACTAACATCCATACAATCATTTCATTGAAATACAACAAAATGAAAGTAATTACTATCTTCTTATTACAATCAAAGTATAATCCTTCCCAGGTTCATAAACCGGTTACATCGTTCATTGTTCATAATGTATAATACATACAAACTTACTAAACTATTACACAATGCCTAAGCATCCATCTTAGCTTTGCCCTTATCATTCTTGGCATTCACAGTACGTTCATCTTTAACTGCAGTTATATAATTCAAGTAAGAAGTGAGCATGACAGCTCAACAAGTTTAATTAAGGATAACAGGAATACCACATTCATGACTTATACAACAATTCCAACATAACTGAACAATAGTTATGAAGTATTCTGAATCAATAATACTTTAACAGTTCATAACATCAATTCCCAAAGTATAGAATAGATTAGGAATTCTGAACCGGTCGATAGACCATGAACAGTAAATTTCAGTTTTCATACTTGAAAAGGAGTCCATAGCACTAAGGCCATTCATCCGTATAACTTACGAGCACTTCTAGGTGATCAGCCTATAGTACTCTATGTTGATTAACACTACATTCATTAAACATATTTACATTTAATATTTTTGGCAAACTCGCGTGCCCATCGAATAATCGATGAAAAATACTTTTGTTTGTTCATAGACAAACCTTACCTTCATGTCCGTACCAATTACTTGGCATAGGATAGCGTTAACATTTTTATATAGAATGATATGAATAATAATCAATCTATATCTTACGAATAGTCTAATGAGAGTTAAAATCGCATCGACCCTTTCTTTAAAACAAGTCTTGCAATTCAGGTTCAACGAATCACATAAAACTTGGCTAACATGGAAGTTAGACAAGCGTTAAGAAAAATTGCCTTTCAGCGTCTTCAAATAACTTACTCGACTGACCACAGCCTTTACAGAATCTACATGATATGTTCACATAGCACACTGGTAATTAGCTATCAAACAACTATTCATATTGTTCTACAAGCTTCTTTCTCTTCTATGTCTGTGTTAACTTAATATCTTTATTAAAGTCAACATGACTTATTACCCTTCGTCCCGGTGTATCACTCTATTGACGTTTATTAACCGGACTCAAACATCGTTGATAAAGTAAGAACTTTGTTTATTTTACATATCTTGTTTATATGTATTTCATTCCTAAGTTTCATACTTTATTCCTTAGTATAGGTAGTATAGGATTAGTCTTAGTACATTCATTGAGTATATAAACTCAACTCAGGTAGGTCTCTAAACAACTGAAGTTTAAAACCTAACTTGGTTAACTTTTTTCTCTATCACTGCATTGGTATTACAAGCAAAGATCCTGTATATAGTAGTGGCATTTGCACATGAGTTAAAGGTGGTACTTTACGAAGTCCGCATGCTGCGGCGCCACCACTTTGTACTAGTTTTGGTCATTTGCTTTAAGTCTGTGCAAATAGATTGGCCAAACTAGTTTTGGTTTTCTAACGAAACTCCCGGCTTCCTAATTTGTTCGTTTTACATCCGAATTGACCCATTTGAATTCCTACAAGTCAGGAATTACATCATTTACGTGTTCATATAAGAATTCAACACTTTCGAATCCGTTAACTCATAATTCACTATTGAGTTCATTTTATATACGTTTATAAACGTTAATGAACGTTCAATGCTCGTTTTCTTCGTTCTAAGTCGGAATCCGATGATTCTCGAACCCACAACTCTTAATTACCCTATCTCACATGTTGACATTGAAAACCGACATTTTCAAGTCACACGGCAACTTTTGGCCTTTGATCCGGACTTTATGCGTTTTCGACGTTTAACGTCTATTTTCGCAAAATTCGCTATAACTTCATTACTATTGTTCTTTAAGCCAAATCACATGGAATACTGCATGGATTTCATATCTACATCCTAACCAAACAAGATGCATATACTAACATGTTGATGGAGCTCAATCGTTTATCAACAATCGATCTCAACTATCAATATTTTCATGGTTCAAAAACTATATCAAACCTTATTATTTTTATAATCTCATGACTTATAGAGATTGAATCTATGGAAAGTCATCTTTAAATCCTCACTCATGACATATACCACCCCTTCATGATTCTCTAAAATGAAAGAAAATCTAAAAGAGATGGAGATGAAAGGTAAGGAATATACCTTAAGAACTCTTATGAATTTCTTGAAAACTCTAAGTCCAATCTTCCAAAATATATGTTTTGGTTGAGTATAGCTCTCTTTCTCTCTCAAAATAATTTAGGTCGGTAATTGAAAAACTCTCAAATGGCCAACCTTGCCTTCTTATTTATAGGAAATGAGAATGGAGGGCAATTTGGACATTAAACCCCACCTCCTTACTATTCATGTGTGGTCACCAAGTAAGATACTTGGTGACCAAGCCTTATGCTTGGAGTCCACACCAAGGTGGCCGGCCCACCTCCTTAGGTGACATCCCATGGGTTGCCCCATAGGTTTTACCCATTCGGTGACCCACCGGTTCGACCCACAGTTCGGTTTTAATGAATTTGGTTTAACTAAATAAACATTGGGCCTTGACTTGGACTTAACCCATCCATCTCATTGGGCTTAGTCATTCAATTGATTGGGCTAATCATAATCCAATACAAGTGAATTACTCATTGATACATAGATTAATCCTATGATACGCATCGTATTCTATACGTACAATTCATGTATTCCTTTCGTATACCATACGTACAATAATCGTATTGTACCTCGTATTTACTCAACGTATTATACATAGATACTAACTAGCATCACCCATTGTATAACACTTGAATTAAACCTAACACCATTTCTTCTACGCATATTATTTCTTCCTCGGAAATCAATATACTCAACCCTTAGCTTTTAAGTCTGCAGGCGAAAACTGCATTTTCCATAAATGAAATATTATCAAATATTCCATCTTATCACGATATTCTATCATTACGCGTTTCCCGAAATTTCAAAATAATTCCCCGAACAGAAACGGATGAATAGTATTTTTACGGAAATTTCTCGGAAAACAATTATTATCGTCTTGGAAATTCCAAACAACTATTTCTAACACGTAGCCAGAATACTAAACACATTAGCACATTCTAGGTCATAGAACGATCTTCACATAGCTTACTCACAAAGAAATCAATTAAATTCATTTAATTCACATAATCAAATAAAAATTTAATTGTCATTAAAAATCCAATTTTCTCGGGCGTTACATGATTTGTGCTTAGGATAGACATATATCGAAGCACCATTCGTAGTTAATTGAGAACTTGGGCTTAAACCCTATTTATTTGTTAATCACATAGACATATTGTGGTTTAGGTAATGTGGGTGTTAATGTGTATTCTATCAACTGTGGATTATATGTGATATGGGTATAGTACATTGAGAGATAGCTATACTTTATTTTCGTATTCTTGACTAACAATCCGGTACAATTAATTTGTCTTAACATGAAGTGTGTGGATTTGAATGAGTTAATAGATGAAATTGTGATCTCAGATCTTCATTATCTAGTCTCACTCTAGGAATAGTTAGGGTTATTTAATTTCATAGTTTACTTATAAAAGATCAAATCATTCGTTTAAATAAGACTGAAACGATTATGGGTTAGTGCTTGGTGAACTTTATTAGTTAATTCTCCGTGGGAATTATACTTTACTTACTCTTTATTACTTGTTGACCACGTATACTTGCATGCTGTGCGTAACTAGATTTTACCCAACAAGTTTTTGGCGTTGTTGCCGGGAAATTATTTTAATAATTTTTGCCAACATTAATTTCAATCAAATTAGTCTTAATTTAAACATTTTAATTTATTTTATTCTCTTTTAATTTTCTTTCTATATTTCTCTATTTTCAGGTACCATGGATGACTTTGCTTATCAATGGCCTTATGCGAATAGGTCTCAACCAAAAGACATAAGCACTGACGGACTCAATGTATTTTCTACATTGTCAACACAAATTGCAACACTTTCAGAGAGGTTGGATGTTCTTGCAGCCCAACGTACTCGAGATATAGCAGTTATATATGAATATTGTGTTGGCGAGCATCCGAGTTATCAGTGCAACATCAATTTTGGACAAGTACAGTATGGGGGTGATTACTCCAACAACTATGTTAATCCCAATTATCATCAAGGGTGGGGGTATCACCCAGATTATGAATGGAGTTATAACTATCAAGACCAATACTGCATCCCAAGTCCAACATATCCATCAGATTTCTCAAATCCACCCCCAATGCAACAAGAAGAAAATTCAGAGTTTAAGGAATTCATGTCAAAGATTATAGCATAAAAAGAAGAGATGATAATGAGTCAGGAATTATCAACCCAAAATCTTAATAGACAGATGGAATAACTCATTAATTCCTCAATGAATGGTCCTCAATATAGGGATTCTGAGACTGAGACAGATAATTTAAGGTTAGAGGAATTGTTGTCCAAGTTCCTAGCATCAAATGAGGAAAGGAGGATTAATCAAGAGCGGCCAATTCATAATCAAGAGATATCAATTCGGAATCTTCAGAATCAAATGGATCAAATGTTCGAAACCTTGAACAATCGCCTGCAAAATAATTGATGTTATGTCATGGATCATGAAACTGATAGAGAACTAGAAGTGTACATACCACTGGATGAGCTCAAAGAAGTTGTCATTGAGGAGACAACTGGGGAATTGGATAATGTAGAACATGAACTATATTGTATAATACCCAAAGTGCCTTTTCAGTCAGAGTTAAAAAATTATGTGAACTTTGCACACCCATGTCCTTTTGGTAGCCACATTCAAAGTAAAGATCAGTATGATAAAGAGGCCTCTTATACACCATGGTGGGCTGAGGAAGAGAAAATAAAAGAGGAAAAGTCCGTTGTATTTTTCAGGCCTCAATGCAATAATTTATTCACAAATACAATGGACGAAGCACCTAGCATATTAGGTTTATTTGTTGCATTTAGGTTTATTTGTTGCATTTAGTATAATTCATGTCATGTTGCATTCTGTTTTGTTAATTATGTTTAGGAAATGTTACATTTTGTATTTGCATTTGTATGAATCCAGTGTCAGTTGAGTTGTTATTTAGTTGGCCTATGAGGAAATTAAGACTACTTGATTGTTGAACTGAATTGAGACTTAAGCTTGGTTGCGATGTCATATCATTATATAAATCCTTATATGTCTGATACTAATATAACCGGTTAGCACTTTTGAGTAACCATTATGATATGCTTAGTTTAAATTTTCACACACTTGTCGTCTGGTAGGAATTCTATGTTTTAATGAAAGAATGTTAGTATTCAGATAGGTAATAGCTAGTACTGTTAAAAGCTTAAGTTTGGGGGAAGTCAATGTTATGCAAGCCTTTATAAAATAAAAAAAAGAAGAAAAAAAAAGTATTGAAACCTTCCCAAGTTTAATTATTGAAGCTTGTGATTGGGCGGGATGGAGCGTAAAACGCACTCGCTAAAAAAATCAAAATCAATAAACACCGCGGGAAAGTGCGATAATTGCCCTCGTGAGTAAATAAA
This sequence comes from Panax ginseng, assembly GCA_020205605.1. NCBI lineage: Eukaryota > Viridiplantae > Streptophyta > Magnoliopsida > Apiales > Araliaceae > Panax > Panax ginseng. The sequence goes on along the minus strand of CM035127.1, from coordinate 41,741,884 downwards.
GGCATAAATTTCCCTGTTGACTCTGAACTTAAGTAATGCATGGTCTTGGTTAGAACTTGTTTGATTTACTGCTTATTTTGAGTTAAAACTGGTTCTGTCCCTCTAAGAAGCATAGTATGTGAAAAATTTGTTCAATAGCATGTTTAGTGGTTGCTTTACACTCACACACTATATCAGTGCTGACAGATTTGGATTTGCAGAGTGTTATGCTTTATGATCTTGTCTTGGGTAGCTCTTTGGTTTAATTATCTTATAGTTTTTCTGAGGCATTGTAATTGAATTTCATTTCTGGCTGACTATTGGATTCAAGTGCATGATAATGTAGGATGCATACATGGTGTTTTCTGCATTGCATTTTGGTTTGGTTTGGTTTGGTTTGGTTGCTTGAGGGAAAGCAATAGTGTAAGTTTGGGGGTATTTGATAAGTGGTTTTATAACCACTTATTTAGATATTAACTGACTTGAATTTGTTGCTTAAACTCATTTTATTGTATAGATTTTTATGCATTTGTGTTTTGTTTTGTAGTTTCAGAAATGGGAACTCTTTTGTTGATATTGGAGTTAAGTTGTGGTCGTGGTTATGATGGATTGATATTGGACAGTATAATGGAGCTAAGTATATTTCTAGATGATGGAATGAAGATTTAAAGTGAAGTACATTGAGCCTACAAATCAGCAGAAGTGTCAAAGTGACAAGTCGGAGACTAATCGATGCACTTGGCCACTTGCTTAGCACCAAGACAAATGAGTCGCAGCTTGCAACTTGGCGAGATCTCTGACAAAAGCAATTGCGCCTATCAAGGCTTATCACAAGACAAATTGGCCAATCTTAATTCGGCAGTTGACTTTTAGTTCAGCTATCGAATTGGTTTACTAATGAGAAATGGATGTTACGACTGGGACGGCTATTTAATGAGACTTATTAGTAGTATGTAGGGGGATTCCACCCCTTGGGGGAACAATTAGCTATCGTTTCTTTCTTTCTTGAATTTTGATTATAGATTAGTGTAGTTTAGTGTAGTTATTTTCTAGATTTGATTATATTGAAGACTTGAAGCATTTGGAAGGCATTAGAGGTTCAATCGTGGATCAGGAATACAGATTTGCACTCCAATTCTCTATTCTTGTTCTTTCTTTGATTCCTAGTTGTGTTGATGATGTTTATTCAATATGTGGATGGTAGTTTTGATTCAGTTATGATTTAAACTCTATTCTGAGATTACAATGGATTCTATGGATTAGTTTATTCTGATATATTTCGTTGTTAGCCTTATTAATTGGTATATGATTGTCTAATTAGATTCATGCTTATTTACTTAGTTGATTAGCCATCAATTACTGTGATAATCCATATGGACTCGAGAGACGAAGTATGGGTTTAGATCTGATCTTATTAGTTTATAATTGTATATTCTACATTGTGTTAGGATGTATGATTTGTGCTTAGGATAGACATATACCGAAGAACCATTTATAGTTAATTGAGAACTTGGGCTTAAACCCTAATTATTTGTAAATCACATAGACATATAGTAGTTTAGGTAATGTGGGTGTTCATGTGTATTCTATCAATTGTGGATTATATGTGATATGGGTATAGTACGTTGAGAGATGGCTATACTTTATTTTCCTATTCTTGACTAACAATTCGGTACAATTAATTTGGCTTAACAAGAAGTGTGTGGATTTGAATGCGTTAATAGATGAAATTGTGATCTCAGATCTTCATTATCTAGTCTCACTCTAGGAATAGTTAAGGATATTTAATTTCATTGTTTACTTATAAAAGATCAAATCATTCGTTTAAATAAGACTGAAACGATTACGGGTTAGTGCTTGGTGAACTTTATTAGTTAATTCTCTATGGGAACGATACTTTACTTACTCTTTATTACTTGTTGACCACGTATACTTGCGTTTCGTGCATAACTAGATTTTACCCAACATATATTTATAAGCTAAGTATCCATATATAGGTATATATGGGTAAAGGTATATGTAGGTATATATAAAACAAGTATACTAGCTTATGGTGCAAAAGGTGGAATAAATAAAATATAACATAGGGCAATAATCCCCATGACCGACCATGCCCCTTCCCCTTGCCAAAATGATGATCTTTCAATCTATGTGAGCTCACAAGCAAAGTCCATGTGGGGGGAAATGATGGTGCAAGTACTAGGAATAGTGCGGGTTGGTAGAACTTTGCACCAACTCCACTTTTACCCTTGGTTAATACCCCAATTATTAGATAATGATTTTCCTATAAATAGGAGCCTTAGAGTGTTGGTGGAAATTTGCTAGTATAGAGAGAGCCAGAGAGAGTTAAGAGGAAAGACGAAAACCTAGGAAGCTCTTGATGTTCGGGAAGGCAGAATCTAGGAGAAACGACTATAAAGGCATAAAGGTATGATCTTGTTACCTTAAGTATTACCTATCAACTTTAGCCAGTTAGTTCTTTTGGTTAAGTAATGTAGTATGCATATGGTAGAGTCTTATTGGTCATCATGATAGTTGTATCCAAGACCAAACGTTAAAAGCATTAAACTGACTAAGTAACTTGAATAAAGTGATAACTAGGCTATCTGTGTACCCATGAATTAACCCAACAAACCCAAGAACTTAGACTCTGCCGAAGTAAAATAGATTCAAGTTAATTGTATGGCATACCTCGGGAACTGTTATGATTTATTTATCATTATTATTATCTTTACTTTCGGGTCTTTTCCTCCTAGTTAGCAAACCAAACTCGATAAATCTTGTGAACTTTTAAATAATAAGTTGATGTATGCCTCTAGAGATAACAGGCATGATCACACGTCTAGTTAGACACATAGTACAGCTAGCTATGGGGTTTGAGGAGGAGTTAGAGAGAAGTCGGGATAAATGAGGCGGTCATAACCCCCAAAGACTGAAGCTGTTCTGAAGAGCTGACTTCGAAAGATGTCTTTGGGTTCAGAGATGACGTCTTTGACTTCAAAAATGTCTTCGGGTTCGGAGATGATGTCTTCGACTTCAGAAGATGTCTTCGGGTTCGGAGATGATGTCTTCGACTTTGAAAGATGTCTTCGCGTTCGGACGTGGCGAGATGTCTTTGGATTTAGACGTGGCAAAAAGTCTTCAGATTCGGAGATAGCATCATAGCTTTGGATAAGGATGGATTAATGTGATAAATATTATTATTCAGTTATAAACTACTCACGCGTGAACTAAAATGAGTTTCTAAGTAGAGAGTTTTACTAGTTTCGTGCAAATGAATCTAATACATGCAAGCATGCATAGGGAAGGCTATTTAGCATTATTATGTGGTTTAATGAATGTTATGGTTAACCTTTCACACAATGAACTTTCTTAAACTATAAAATGGAAATGTTATAGGTAAAACTAACAATTGTTGAAAGTAAATAGAAAGGACATAATCTAGTTTTAGAGTTCCTTAACATGTAAGTGTGAAACAACTTGAACTAGGATACGTGACTTAAGTAATATTCCACGTATGCAAATAGGAGATGAGTATATGGGACTAAAATTGCTAAAATGTTTCTAAAGTTGTCAAAAGTAAGAACAATATGGATTATACATCTACGAGTTTTAATGTGTATAGCATACATAGATAGAAATATGTGTGATAAGTACATGTTGATATATATGTCAAAGTGTGTGTGACTAATGAATACCTATATGTACATAAATAGGATAATATAGTTCATTGAGGTGGTTTGTGCTATAAGTGGTAATCAACGCAAAAGGCAAGTTTCCTTAACTCAACTCGAGTTATTATTTTTAAAAGTATGCTAGTGGATAATTATTGTTGATTATTCCATATTCTCTAATTATCAATGAATATTCGCATTTATTGCAAGTCTCTAACCTTAAACTTCCTACATTATTGCAAGTTCCCTAATTCTTACACTGTATATATTGTATAATCTGAATCGTTGCCATATCAACCATATTTATATCGAGCAAATATCTATTACTATTTGGAAATCATTTGTATACCTTGACGTTGTTGCAAGCATTGAACTTATCGTTCTTAAATGCATTATAAAAGTTGTCTAAGCCTTTAATTCGGCTAGACTATTATCATTTGTAAGAAAGCTATCCAAACCAATTGACTTGGTGCGGACTCTTGTAAATCTACTGAGATGAAGAACCCTCATTGAAGGGGAAATTATATAATTGTCGAGAAACTGACGTGTGCACATACTAGCATGTTTAAATGTTATGCATAACGTAGGGTACTTTAGGCTGATCACCTATTGTACTCGTTTATATTGAATTTTCAGTATACTACTATTAATTCTAGTAAGAGTTCTTAGTCCTTAGTGACTGCTCAGTGTTCATTCTTATTAAACCTTGAAATAAATAAACTTTGAAATCTTGTTGATATCCTTCAGTCTATAGCGACACTTATTGAGAACTCTTGATACTTCTTGTTATTCTTGAACTATCATTTGTTGTTATACCCTTGAGATTCAAACGTTATAATTGTTTATTCTTATTGCTATATTACTTGCTGGGCAAAATTGTTGCTCATTCTTGCTTCCCTAAAAACATTACAGTTAAGACAGAGCAAGGCGATACTTCGAGAAAAGACAGAAGAAAGGGCAAGGCTATGAAATAGCTTAGTCCTTTATGCTTAGGAGAACTATTGTTACTATTATGATTATTATTATAATGATGTATTAAGGAATGATTAACTTATGTTTAAGTTTAATTATTGGATCGTTGTAGTAACAGTCACGAGACCTTGGGACAAGAATATTTGTGCTATAACAATGTAAATTATTCTATTATTCCGTTGTTAATGATTTTAGTATGATATTAGAATTTGTACGTGACGAACCAAATTCGAGATATGAGTGTCTGAATTTGGGGGCGTCACATAGTGTGTGTATAAATGTCAACCATTTGAACTAAGAAGTCATTGTTATATTTCATTCTCGGCCTCTCAACCAAATCTTTATTATCCAAAACCAACTCTACATGTTGTTGATGCTGAAGGCCCCGACCAAATTGAATCATAAAATCCACTAAAGAATTCATTTTAGAAACAATTTTTTTAAAAATGCATGACAACTCTCCGCTCGTTGGCTACTTGACATACCGACTGAGAAAACATGATTCACATGTGCGGGTACCCATCTACAATGGATGTCATACATTTATTGTAGCCATTTATTAGCATTCAACCCACTTTTCTCCATCAACGCTACCCAAGTAGTCAAAATTTTCCACAGTCTCCGAATTCCAAATGCAATCTGAAAACTCTTTATAATAAGCACTGTATTTTACTAAGTTAATCTTCTCTAAAGATTTGGTCAATATGTACCAACTACAATACCTATGAAATGTATTAGGAAGAATTTGTTAAATGGCATTTGTCATAGCCAGATCTTGATCGGTGATAATCATCTCAGGCACATCACCTAGCATTGCTTCCAAAAAACACTTGAAAAGCCAGACAAAACTAGCTATGGTCTCATCACTTAAGAAAGCACAACCAAATGCAGTAGTTTGACCATTATTATTAACCCCCATTAGTGGTGCAAATATTATTTCGTAATGATTAATATTGTCTGTGGTATCAAAAATGACAACATCGCCGTAAAATCTATAAGCCCGTCTAGAAGTTGCATCGGCCCAAAAACAATGAGTGATCCTTTTTTCATCGTCTGTATTAATTATAAAAGTGAATGAAGGATTCTTTTGTTATTCTAACTGTAATTACTCATTCAACATATCCCCATCATGTCCCTTCAAGTCATTGCATTTGTCTCTTTCAAAGTTATACAAATCTCGTGTCGTGCAACCAATATTTTCAAAACCACTCGCCTGCACTGCAAGAAAATTGTATTGTTGGTATTGTGGTATATTCACTGTTCCAAGTTGCTGACTCAAAGATTTTTGGACAATTGACACATTACGGTGCGATCGTAAAAGATGCCTCTTATGTGGGGTTGACAATGGGCGACAATGACCCTACTCAATTTTAGTAATTATGTACAACTCATTTCCTTTTACCATTATAATTCTTGCACTACAACCTTCTTTTGTAGATCCACATTTTCTTTTTATAACCACATCGGCTAATAGTTTGCCCTTTCCTTGCTTAGAACACATATACTCCTTCCTACAAATCTCATCGCTACCCACCTTTTTTTCTCATTAAACTTTCGTACACTAAAACCAGCATGCATTGAAAATGTATTGTAAAAAGTGTGAATATCATCTAATGTTTGAAATTCTTGACCAAGCTTAGGCATAAACTCATCAGCTACTTGAGGATAGTAGACAACAGTATTAGTATTGTTCACATTCAACCCCTCTCCACTCGAGTCATCCCCATCCATTTCTATTTCCAAATTCATTTCTACATTATCCCTAAACTCCCTATTTCATGGTACATGTCATCCATTATATTTACACCTGGACAAACATAAATTTACTTGAACTTGTGAAATCACCAATTAAAAGAATTATTGAGATAATAGCTATATTGTTGGGATTTACTTGACAAATAGAAATTTACTTGTAATTGCTTGTCTAGATCTGGTTTTGTAGAGACAACCAATACCCTAAACCCTGACAACACCATCTATGTATCCACTTAACAATGTGCTTCCATCAGCACTACAACTCAAGCTTGTGCAGTATATGACCTATGCATTATAAGGTTACAATATATAAGAATATCAATAAACAGGTAGCATATTACCATTATTAAAAAGATAATACAATCATACACAAACATTGAAGTTAATCAACAAATATAAAACATCAACTTAAAATGGGAAGAATCACTGTTTGGGGCAAAAAGTTGTATCTCTTTTTTTATATCATGTTCAGTACTATGTTTTTTAGTCCTAATTTGTAGAAATCTAGTGTGTTTTTAGTAGTAGGTAAAAGAGGTATGTAATATTGTGTATTAAGTTTATAACTTGATCTGAAATAAAAAGTTTTTGTGTTGAAATACAAATTTAGCCAGCCATAAGATTTTTTTGGCCAAGTTCACTGTTTTTGAAGTTTATATATGTACACGGTGCGTTTGACATTTCTATTGGTACAACATTCCAGCTTGCAGTGCATTTATTACAAGTGAAAGAATTGTTGGAATTGGAGAACTGGAAAGAAGCCCAAAGGGAATTGAAGAAAAGCTCTTCACTTCTTAAACAGGATTTGTATACCTTAATTCGGGACAAGCCTGGAAGAATTGAGAGGCCTCGGCTGAGGAAATTGTATTCTATTTTGTTCAATAGTGCAAGTATATTAGATTATGGTTTTGTGGCATACAACATCACGGTAAAACAAATAATAACGTTTGTGCAGCCAAAACACATGTTATGAAAGAACATTTGCAGGAGATTGTAATTTATAATTTTGGATATGAAAAAGTAATGATGGGGTTTTCCCTCTTATCAGCCTCTTTAAGCTACATGATGTTTTACAGGAGATTGTTATTAGTGATTTTGGATATGAAAAAGTAATGTTGGGGTTTTTCCTCTTTATCAGCCTATTTAAGCTACAGAATGTTTTACACAAAAAGAACAGTTCTAAGGCATAACAAACCAACGTCTTCAATATCAATGTTCAGTACTCCAGTCCACACCTATAGAGAGAATTTCTTGTATGTACCAGGAGTTGAAACTAATTATAGCAAAATAATAATGCAAAGATATATTGGTTACCAAGACATGTTCGCATTTCCTCGACAACATCGTATATGTTTTTAATTGGTAGTGACAAATCATTTAGCAGTCATTAGCAGATTGTAATACTAATCAAGTGATGAACTAAAGCTAAATAATGAATTAAACAAAAATTAATTGTGACACGATTGTTGCAGAAGAACAGAGGAACAGTGGTGGTGAAAAAATCAATTGAAAAAAATACCAAATCGCAAAAACCTAGAAATCATCCAAGGTCAAACCCTTATCGAATGGAAGTGTGGATCAAGGAACTGATGAGATGAAGGAGATCGAAGTCGAGATCAAGGGGATCGAACTGAGGGCTTACTAATTTATGAAGGTTTTAATTTTCAAGGGGATCGAACTGAGGGGATCAAAGGTCACGAACTGAGGGCTCTCTCTTCTGAAGATTATAGGGCTTCGATTTTCTGAAGATTTCGACTTCGATTTCTATTTTCTGAAGATTTGGAGAAATTTTTGTGAAGATTCGAAAGGAGAAGGAACTCGGAAGCTCTCTGTCGTCTAACATCACCGAGTGAGGACAGAGAATGTTAAAACAGAAAAACATGGAGCCTTTTAAGTAGTATTGCTCTTTAAGGAATATTGCTTTTTAAGAGTCATGCTCTTGAACGGGCTTATATATATATATATATATATATATATATATATATATATATATCCATTCGAAAGTCTTGCCTGGATTCCAAATTTGTGCGATTGATCGTATATATATATATATATATATATATATATATATATATATATATATATATATATTCATTACTTTTTATATATATATATATATATATATATATGCTTTAACTTCGCTTTCATAATATAGATATTTAATATTCCAGCCTGTGGACTAGATTTATCTAAATCTAATTTATCTAAATCTAGATATCTCTAACTGGTTCAAAAGTGACTAAACTGGAACCGTTGAAGCTAGAATGACTTAGATTTATTTAAATCTAGTTTTCTTTCTAGCTTTTGTACATATTAATCAATCATGTGAGCCTAAGAGCCATGAGATAAAAGATTCAGCCTGTGAATATAGATCCAGTTCCCACGATGGACACTTTCCAGATGCAGCCAGCTTGTAAATTATCTATAGTGTCTGGATATCCTTGGATGGCTCTCATGCCCATAAGGAGTCCGACACTGCTATGTATCTTATTTTCTCAAAGATGCATCGCATCTTGAAAATAAAATCAATCCAGTCGAATACGGAATAAAATGGAAGTATCAAAGGCCTCAATTACTATTGAGCATAAGGGTTTGAAAACCTATTTTCAAAACATCATTTCTATATCTTGCTTAAAATTGAACTTTTATACAAATCAAACCCTTTGTATATAGGTGCAAACGAGGCATTGCACTACTTCCAGATAAATGCACATAAACCCAATAAACACACACACGCATGCAGATAATTTAGGAAATTGAAAAGTTGTTATAACCGTGTTTTCACAGAAGTCGGGGGGTGCCTAACACCTTCCCTTGCTTAACCAAGCCCCTAAACTCAATGAATCTCAGTTTTCAAGGCATTTTAAAACAGAGTCCAATCATTAGGCCTTTGTGTAAACTTTTTCAAAATTAGTTGAGTTGGTACAACTATTTCAAATCTACCAACTGGTGACTCTGATTTTCAAATCATCGACATATTATGTCGGACCCTTTTCAAACTCGCCTTTTCAAACAAAACTCAACAAAATAGAGAACATAATAGGTGGAAAAGAAAAGAATAAATTTTCCCGATGTCGGCAATAGGCATGAGACCTCTCTTGGAATCTTCCATGCTAAACTTTTTTAGCATCGAGTCAATATACGTTCCTTGGGACAAGCCAAGCATCCTTTTAGATCTATCTCTATAGATCGTTATCCCCAAAATATAGGATGATTCTCCCAAGTCTTTCATGGAGAAGTGTTTAGATAACCAAATTTTGATCGACTGTACCATAGGAATATCATTCCCTATCAGTAATATATCGTCAACATATAATACAAGGAATGAAACAGTTCTCCCACTAACCTTCTTGTATACACATGGTTCATCCTTGTTTTTGAAGAAATCAAACACTTTGATTGTCTCATCAAAACGAATGTTCCACCTACGAGAAGCTTGCTTCAATCCATAAATGGATCGTTGTAGCTTACATACTTGATTTGTTCCAACCGTTAAAACAAAACCCTCTAGCTGTGTCATATACACATCCTCCTCAAGTTTCCCATTGTGGAAGGTCATTTTCGTGTCCATCTGCCAGATTTCATAGTCATAATAAGTTGTAATCACAAGAAATCTGAATGGACTTGAGCAAAGCTACTGGTGAAAAGGTTTCATCATAGTCAACACTTTGTCTTTATTTAAAACCTTTTGCAACCAGTCGGGCTTTATAGATCTTTAACCTTGCCGTCTACTCCAGTCTTTCTCTTAAAGACCCATTTGCACCTAATAGGCTTAATGCTTTCGAGTGATGAAACCAAAGTCCATACTTGGTTCTCATAAATAGAGTCCATCTCGGATTTCATGGCTTCTAGCCATTTCTCTGAGTCTTTACTACTCATAGCCTATTTGTAATTCAATGGATCATCATCATTCATGATGCGTACCTCATCGCAATCCTCTATGACGAATCCATACCTCTTAGGTATCTTCGGTACTCTTCCAGATTTACGAATAAGGTGTGTTACATTAGGTTATTCCACTAGGTAAGGTACCTGACTTTGATCCATAGTAATTTATGGTTCTTGAACTTCTTCAAGATATATCTTACTCCTACTGACCCCTTCAAGGATAAACTCCTTTTCCGAGAAGGCAACATGTTCCACAGCAAACACCTTTTTATCAGTAGGATGATAGAAATAATACCCTGATGTTTCTTTAGGGTATCCCCAAATCTACATTTTTAAGATCTAGTCTATAGCTTATCATTCTCAAACTTTTAACATAAGCTAGATAACCCCAAGTCATAATATGCTTAAGATTTAGTTTCCTTCCTACCCATATCTCATATGGAGTTTTTGGGACGGATTTGGTAGATGCCTTGTTAAGTAGGTATGCAGCCGATTCTAGGGCATAGCCCCAGAAGGAAACTGGAAGATCGATAAAACTCATCATGGACCGAACCATGTCCAACAATGTTCAATTCAACCTTTCAGATACACCATTCAACTGTGGTGTCACTGGTGGAGTCCATTGTGAGATTATACCATTTTGTTTGAGACAATGGAGAAACTCACTTCTTAAGTATTCACTATCTCGATCCGATTGAAGAATTTTAATACTCTTGTCAGTTTGCTTCTCTACTTCATTTCTGAACTCTTTGAACTTTTCAAATGATTCAGATTTGTATTTCATTAAATACACATATTCGTATCTTGAGTGATCATCAGTGAAAGTAATAAAATAAGAATACCCTTCTCGTGCAGTCGTTGTCATATGTCCACATACGTCTGTGTGAACAAATGCTAACAACTGTGTAACTCTTTCTCCTTTTCCACTAAAAGGAGATTTAGTCATCTTACCCATGAGACAAGATTTACAAATTGAATATGATTCATAATCAGATAACTTTAAGAGCTCATCTTTATGCAACTTAGTTAATCTTATTTCAGTAATATGACCAAGTCTACAGTGCCACATAAAGGTATAATTAACATCGTCTCTTTTTCTTTTCTTAGTTTTTTTCAATTTCAAATATATTTTCATGCAAGTCAAGATGTATAGTCAATTTTAAAAATTACCAATAAAATATTTTTTTATAAATAGAATATCTATTGTTCTTTATTATAATATCAAAACCATCCATATACAATACAAAATTAGAATAATATTTTTAATGAGTGTTGGAACAAAATAACAATTATTTAAAACAATAGACTTGCCTGTAGGCCGTGCTAAACAATAAGTCCCTACAGCTAATGCAGCAACTTTTGCTCCATTTTCCACTCGTAGGATGACCTAATCCTTATTCAACTTTCTACTTCTGACCAATCCCTGAATATTATTTCATATATGAGAACCACAGCCGGTATCCAATACCCAAGTAGAATTTTGACTTTCAAAAAAATTAATTTCAATCATAAACAAACCTTGATTATGAATCCAAGCTTCTTCTACTTTTGTTCCGCAAGAAACTCCTTGTAGTTCCTCTTATAGTGACCCGGCTTGTTGCAATGGAAGAAAATTTCTTTGCTAGCTGGATCAGGATTCTTTTTATCATTCACTGTTGTCTTACCCTTAGCCTTCTTAGATTTCTTCCTTTCAGAAGATACCTTGGGTCTCTTCCCTTTCTTGGAAGAATCATCCACCATTATGACTTGGTCCTTCTGGGTGGGAAGTGACCTTTAGCAGTTTGTAACATGTTAAGTAATTCAGGCAAGCTGACGTCCAACTTATTTATGTGAAAATTCATAACAAATTATGAGACAGTGTCTGAGTGAGTGTAATACCCGAAAAAAAATAATATTAAATAATAAAAAATTATTTTATTTTAAAACTTATTAATTGGACTTTGTCATTTATTTGGGTCAAAATATTTATTTAATTTGTGTGGGCTAATAAATATTAATAAGTGATGGGTAAATTAATTTAGTATAATTTGGGCCTTAAAAATTAATTGGGTTTAATTTAATTAAATGTGGGTAATAATAAATCCTATTAAAATTAGGAGAGTTAGTAAGCTATGTTAATAAATAAATATCTAAATCCTACTTATATTTCATCACGTCTGATAAGAATTGTGGAGAGGAACGGCGCAAGGAGGCGGAACTATCAAGACCGAAGATCGGGAATTAAATTCTTTTTATCATACCTGTAAGTCTATTTGTGATTTCTTATTGAAATTATTGAGGAGTATAACAATCAGTGTAAATATATTCTTATTGTGTGTGTGTGTGTGTGTGTTAACAGACTTCATACTTGCACGAATTTAGAGATGTTTTAATGGAATAAATTTTACTGTTATTGATGGTACATGCACCTAATTGCTTTGGCCATAAGAAGATTGATTATATAAGTGTATAACATTGAAAGCATGTGTGATTTTTTTTTGTTTTAGTTGGTCTTGTCTTGGAATGGAGGGCATTAGATATATATATATATATATATATATATATATATATATATATATATATACACCTTTTTTCCAATTCAGGATTGTTAGCTTATTCAATGAACTCTCCTTATATATATATATATATATATATACATTCTATTAATTAAGAACTTTAAGAAGAAGAAAAAAAGAAATCACATGATTGAATAATAGCTTACTGATATAAGTAATTGGAATTACTTTTGAATTTTTGTTGCTTTTGAGTCACTATTTTTTTTACAAAAATAATACACGGGTTTAAATTAAGGAACAGATTGTCTATAATAATAATAATAATAATAATAATAATAATAATAATAATATGGGTTAGTTAATGGGTTAAAGATGGAAGAAATATTTTGATAACATATTTATAGTTATTTATTCTTTTTGTTTAGTTCGGACGAAAGGAGTTAACGAATAATTTTTGTAATATAATTTTGGGTATTACATTGCTTAATCCAGGTACGAATTATGTACTCCACTCCTTTGATTATTGTTGTATTCTTTATATCTCGTGATATCTTGTCTTTCGTTTCATTTTCTTATAATTCTATTGACACTCTTAAATAGAAATTTGATCTTTGATACTTTGGCTTTATTCAGTAATTTGAATTCCTTTCTTTCTATTACAATTTGTACATATTCTATAATTTTTCAGCGTTACTCTTGTTAAATTTGATTTGTTCGTTTTGTTCCTTATTTCGAATTTCGTTATTATTTCACATAATTGTTTCTTGTGAAATTCATATAATAGTTTCATTTTGGAGTTGATACATATGACTCGAATTTTTACTCTTTGAATTAGGTTATCATGTTTAATTAGTATTTATTTTTGATAATTGTAGAGCGGTACATGTTTCTACCTTCTTTTCAGACATTGTGACTATAATTTGATTTGGTTCAATATGTACATATAGAACCCTTTTGTTGGTATTATGTCTCATGTGTTGTGACATGGTGTTTTTGTTAGAATATACCATAGGGTATACCTGAGCTATAACCACCTGTGGGGGTACCACAGGCATGTCATCTTGGCAAGAGAGGAATGACACTTTCTGTGGCGATGTGATTAGTCCACGGCATCTCCGTTTGGGCTCCGGAGGAAGTGGGCTATTTGATGTTTTGTTGTGGGAGGCGTATGGGTTAACCCTAGTTTTCTATTCTACGGATTTGTGATGTTGTGCCAAACACACCTATCCGATTTGCATACATTTGGATTCGCAATCCAATGTGTGCTTTGCCTATATGACATTATTTTGATTGTATGTGTGGCATTATTTTGACTTGTCTGTGTGGCAATGTATATTTCTGAGCTCATTCAGTATGAAATAACACCCAACCATTTGATTCAGCCTATTGTTTCATTGTATTAGTTTTGTTTGTTTCTGTTAAGTTCAATTCATTGAGTTAGTTACTTCAGTTCGTTATTTCTTTATTCTTCTATTGGTTTCGTCAATTCTGTTGATTCAGATATATTCCATTCATATATTTGGAGAATATATTTTCGTCAGTATTTACACTTGAGGCTTTGTTCAGTATTTTGTCTCAGTTGTTTTCGTATATCAGTTGTATATCTGTTGTATATCTGTATCCGTACTGGCAATTGGCTCATGCTGTGTTTTTCTTCCAGCAAGTTTGCAGGGGTGATTCAGGGCTAGTGTGATGAGAGAGTTGTCTTTAACCATCTAGGTTGTTTCGAATTTTGGTTTTGGTTATTTTGACTCTATTTGGAGAATTGTATTTAGTACTTCATTGATGGATATCACTATTAATATTTTGAAGTTATTAGTGCTCTGTTTACTTATTTTGAGATTTATTGTGCTTTGCACGTGACCTCCCTTTCCTTTTCGGGAAGGGGGTGTTACAATGAGTCTTAACAGTAGTTCCCTCGGTCATCCGAGATCGGAAGAGCTCCTTAGATATCTCATATCTAGCAGTTCTATTATGCTCACCATACAAATCCTTGAGGTTCAGTAGTATAGTAAGAGCATCCATAGTTTCATGTTGACGCTGAAGCTCGTTACTCATAGATGCGAGCATGACACATTGAGCTACAGATGCATCATATTTCCACTTCTTAAAAGCAACAATCTCTTCCTTAGAGGATGTTTCTTTAACCTTTGCAGGGACAAGGGAATTTAGGACATAAGAAATCTTTTCATCAGTGAGAATAATTCTCAGATTCTTAATCTCAACAAATTAAGATAAGTCTTGTGGTGACACAACAAACTTGTAGTAATTTGTTGATAATCTATTATTTTTATCATGCTAGAAGGCGACATTCGATATTCCAAATATCTTTGAACGCTTCAGACTTAATATTATTTCTTGGAGGGGTTTGTTATTAATTGTCTCATCTTGTTTAGCGCGCATACACACACACACACACACACACACACACACACACACACACACACACACACATATATATATATATATATATATATATATAAAATACATCATATTAATTAACATGTGAAGCATGTTTGCATAATATATATATATATATATATATATATATAGTATAAGCATGCACATATAGAATAGTATATTCTACTCGGATTGATTATGGACTTTATTCTAGTTTGTTTCACTAGAGCCACCAAGTGAACCAAAAGGTCAAACATAGGGATTAAATTTAAATATAATTATTACATTTAAATATAGGGTTCCATTACAAACGGGTCTTCTAGCGCTCCTTGCTCCTTGGTATCCAATTCTTCACGATAATTCTAATTAATCCTATTACAAAAACCATTTATAATAAATAGAAACCTTGATCAGCAGTCAAAGTGAAGTACATAGAAGGGAGATAGAATTTACAACAAAAAAAAAACTAGAGAAGACGAATTACGCAGACCCCATTTAATAAAACTCATACATTCATGCATCCAACTAAAATAAAATCCAATCATATTGGTCAATAGTCCATAATCAATCACATTTATTGTCATACATATCAACATATGCATCAATAAATAACATTCATCTCATGAATAATAAACATTTAATATATACATTGATATCGATTTAATGGGCAATTATAGTTGGCATAATATCCAATTCCAATTAAAAGAAACATCTTTATTTTAATTTAATTCAAAATCAAAATAAACCCCTTTATTATTAATTTAGAATTATTAAAAAAACACGAATTTCAATTTCAATTAAAATAACCTTTTATCTTAATTAGAAATCAAAGAGAAAATTAAAAAAATTAATTCTTAGGAACCAGCGATGCGGCGCTAATCTCTAGAAGCAGTTTTTTCAATTCGCAAATTGTGTAGTTTTTGTCCAAAAACATGATTTTATGCCAACAATTATGCCTAATAAAATTGTTCCAAACACATATCAATATACATATCGAATCAAAACAATTAATAACTCGCATAAAGTTTTGGCTATGATGTCACTGTTAGGTTTGTAATATCCATGTACACAATCAAATTGCATCAAAGTAGCGGAAGCATGATAAAATTAGATTTTAAAATTTAACAAACCATATACCCGGATCATAATTTATGCGCAATTATTAATTAACGAAAGAGATGAAGAACAAGATTCATACGCATGTATAAACTAGCTTCCTCGTGTGCGAGTTCAACTCCAAATCCTTCTCACGTTCAACTTAAATCCACTGGATTTGATTCATTCCTTTGATCAACGTTAGCCACCCAAGTATTTGGCCTCTAGAGGTGATCCACCAAGAAAAAACAAAAATTCAAGAAGATGGGTGTTTGGCTAAACCCTAATTCTATCTCTATAGAATATGCGTACTCTCCCAACTCTTGGAACAAAGTGTGTAACCTTAATCCATAATAAGACCTTCTTATTTATAGATGTAGACAACCTTCCTAAACCATTTAGAATAGGGTTTTGATTTAATTAATTAAACTCCTTTAATTAATTAGGCTTCCTAATATTATTAAGAATAATTAATTAAACTCTTTTAATAATTTAGTCTCCTAATTTATTAGGAATATGTGAGAGTACTTATACAAACCCCTTTAGAAATTAACTTAATAATAATAGTAATAACAATAATAATAAGACTCCTCTTATTAATTTATATTTAATATTTCTAAAATATTAAATAATAAATATTAAGGTATTTAATTTATTCCATCACCATAGATTAAATTAAATACACTTAACTTATTACTACGATTATGTCATTTACTTCTTAAATAAATATTAATCATTTTATGGTGTGACCCTTTAGGTTCTCCATATTAAATCGGTTGTGAATAAATCAATTAGAACAATTATAATCTTATTTAAATAAATAAATTAAAATATTAATTTGTTTAAATAAATAATATTTATTCTACAATAAGGATAAGCCTCCTTAGCGATCAACGATTTTCTAGATAATATAGATTTCAACATTAATCATAAAAGAATATTTGAGTAAATAGTTATCGTACAATTCAATCCTTCCACCATACAATGTCCCAATTAAATATAAGACATGGAATTACTGTCAAATCTTATGTTATCTAATTATATGTATTCTGATTCACAAATGCACAACTCCAAATAATGCAAATTAGAAACTCCTTTCTAATTTTATTCCACCTTGGCCAAGGATTCATGGGTTGTCATTTATCGAATCACATAGGACATTTCTCTTCTTTTACTAGAAGTGGTAGATTCTTTATTGATCATTCATTATCTCCATATATAGCTTATTACACCCAAGCATACCCTTTGATATACCCTAAGGGTCTTAAGGGACATGTCAAAGTATAATTTATCATACACAAGATACTATAATGATCTCAAGTCTAATTTGTACTACTATCACTTTAGAAATTCCTATTGACAGGCAAGTAAAACTCCATTAGGTATTCCTTAGCGAGCCACGTTCAGTGAAGTTATTCTCCAATAAGCACCTACATACTTGATTTAGTGTCTCCATACAAATGATCATGAGATCAATCATCATCATCCACTGAGCAAGTAACGTATGTACCAATCTATCCGGATTTACTAATCCCTTTTTTAGTAATCCATCGATTAGGAATATTTTAGTTTTTAAGCTATCTAAGAATTTAGATTTCATTAGCATGATCTCATCATGGTTCTAAAAACATTACTTAAAACTATGGCTTTATCACATATTATTAAAGCAGCACCATGTAGATAAATAAATGTCTTTAGTAAATAAATACTTTTATTAATAAATGAATAAGATTGTTGACACAAAGTATATACTTTATCATCAAACATGATTGGTTTGTATGCATACAACTTTCAACAACTTACGGGACTAGATTCCAATATCCGGAGGCCGAGTTATAAGACCGTTTGCCTAACTTGTAACAATTAAAGAAAACTTAGAAAAATAGTCAAACAAGAGACCAAAACTCGTCTCGGGCGTCAAAAAGACATACAACCATAGACATATCACCTCATAGATATTAGGCACTCGTTACAATTTATGGGACTCGATTCCGATATCTGGATGCCCAGTTATCAACATGTTTGCCTAACTTGTAAAAATTAAATAAAACTTAGAAAATAGTCGAAAAAGAGACGAAAACCAGCCTCGAGCGTCGAAACGACACGCAACCATAGACGTAGCACCTCGTAGATATTAGGCACACGTTACAACTTACGGGACTCGATTCTGATATCTGGAGACCGAGTTATCACCCATTTGTCTAACTCGTAAAAATCAAATAAAACTTAGAAAAATAGTCAGAAAAGATACCAAAAGTCTCCTCGGGAGTCAAAACGACACACAAACATAGACATCGCACCTCATAGATATTAGGCATGCGTTATAACTTACGGGACTCGATTCCGATATCTGGAGGCCGAGTTATCAGCCCGTTTGCCTAACTTACATAACTTGAAGAACACAAACTAAAATTATTTAAATATGCTCTCTTTTGGATTTTGTTATTAATATTTTAATTTTGTAGGGTCTTGTTGATGAGCCTCGTGGGAGTGGAAGCAGCGGCGCAGGCGATGACTGTGGAGGAGATGGTGAGGACCGTTGGGCTGATGAGGATGATGATATGTGGGGTGGGACCGGCGGTGGTACGATAGATGGTGGAGATGATTATACTGGTACTCCAGATCTGGGGATATAGTTAGTTTATGTTTATATTTTGACTTTTATATATGTACGTGTACAGTTTTTGGGTTGTACAGACTAGAGTTTTGTATCTAATTAGGTTGATGGTGGTTTATGTATCTAACTAAATTGAATCAAGTTTCATGATGATTAAATTTTATATCTACTAACATCGTACGACCTTTATCTATATGTGATTATGTTGTCTACATATTTGATGGTTGATAACAAAAGATTTGATTTTTTTTATATGCATTCGTGAATTTAAATTATTATTTTTTTAATTTATGACAGGTACAATTATGTATATGCAAATGAAATGGGGAATTTTGATGTAAGATCCCGAATTTTATGAAATAAAAGTATTCAATTTTTTTATTTAGTAAATGGTTAAATTGATAAAAAGTTAAAGTTAAGGGTGATATTTGAAAATTTTGCAAAGTAAGCAAGTTGTTATAAAATATTCGCTTGGTTGGGGAATATTCTTTTTGTCGGGGAATATCTGTGCGACGACGCAATCATTGGTGGACCACATAACGGAATAACTGTCGGATATAAAAAGTGACAAAAATAACCTTTTTATAAAAATAACGGCAAAACTTTTACCATTAAACTTTTGAAATACCCAGTGATAAAAGTACAGTAATACGTGTTGTTGCACAGTAGCACACGGTATTGCACAATATCTCTGAATATTGATGCTTACGTATGAAGTCACTCAGTTTTATTCAATAATTGTCACAGTAGTTGTTGCATAGTATCTTATATTATTGATTTTGTTATTGTCACAGTATCATCTGCACAATATTTTATATTATTAAATTAATAATTGAGACGACACAATTATTCAAATTATTATTTACATTATTGACAATGTCTAAAAAGTTCTGTCGAGGAAAGTGGTTTGGTTATTTAATTGCGCGTCAGTAAGGAGAAATCCTTATCGGAAAGCCCCCTCTTTCCTGAGAACGATCTGGTTGTCAATATTGAGAGTTATAATATTAAATGATGAATAATTGTTGACAGATTAAAAATGTGTTGATTAAAGATAAGTGATTTGTGGTAAATATTTATTAAATATTTTGATATAAATAGAGGGATTTGTCATGAGGCGTTTGTTGTAAGTTTGGCTTATTATTCTATGGTGAGATGTGCTAATTTTTCAGACCGTCGGTTGAAGTTATAATAATAAATCAATATGGACCGTTGGTTGAAGTTATAATAGTAAATCAATATAGACCGCTGGTTGAAGTTATAATAGTAAATCAATATGGACCGGTAATTGAAGTTTTAATAGTAAATCAATATGGACCATCAGTTTTAATAGTAAATCAATCTGGACCATTCGTGAATTAGTTACTATTTAGTCTATTCTCTTATAAATAGAAGCTCATTCCTTCATTATTTCTTACGAATTCACTAAAACTCTAGAGATAGAAACTATAGAGAGAATAAGAGAGAAAGAAGAAGAGTATTCTACTACTACACTATTGCAGTATCCAATCTTCTACTAAGGTAAAAGATGTTATTTTTTTGTATGGTAAGGGATATTATTTTTCGTATTGGTAAGGGACGTTATTTTTCGTATGGTAAGGGGTATTATTTCTTTCGTATTCGTAAATGATGTTATTTTCTTCATATTCATAAGGATTGTCAGTCTATTCCTTATTAATCTACGAGAGTAACCTGTCTATGTGAATTACCGCATGCATGGTGAATGATCATTCGTATTCATTCTTTATTAATCAGCGGGAGTAACCTATCTACGCGAATTACCGCATGCATGGTGAATGACCCTTCGTATTCATTCTTTATTAATTTGCAGGAGTAACCTGTCTACGCGGATTACCACATGCATGGTGAATAACCCTTCGTATTCATTCTTAATTAATATGCGAAAATAACATGTCTAGCGAATTACCGCATGCATGGTGAATAACCCTTAGTATTCATTCTTTATTAAATTGTGAAAATAATTTGTCTATGCGGATTACCGCATGGGGGGTGAAAATCCATTTGCAGTTTCGTATATTCTTTTATACTCATATGAGATGTCATTTCTTTTTTACTCGTCAAGGAATATCGTTTTCTTTCGTATTTTCCATTTATGAGAACTATTAATACCAGAATACTATTCATTCGGGTACTTTACATGATGGGGTACTATTCACTCGGGTACTATTCACTCGGGGTACTATTTACTCGGGTATTTTGCATGACAGTGTACTATTCATTCGGGTACTATTCACGGGGTACTATTCATGACAAAAGTGATTTTTTCTGTCCAAATTATTTTTGATACATAAATAATATTTACTCGGGGTAATTTGCATGACGGGGTACTATTCACGACAAAATTGGTTTCTTTTCTGACCAAATTATCTTTGATATATGAATCTTATTCTTAAATTTGAATCCATGTTTTGATCATCATGTTGACCATTTGGACATTCTTGAACTCTAGATAAATTAAATTATAAATCTCTAATATTTATCCTTTATCTTACTTGATTGATTCTTTATATCATTGTCATCATCCTCATGCTTATATTGTGTTGAAAGTTATCTTTGGCCCGTAGTGCAAAGATGGACTGTTGATTGGTATGATTATGACCAGGAACTATGTATTGGTATAATCATGACCTTTAATGTTACAGATAAAGACTTGTGATGAATGTTCTCTTCGGCATGTAGTGCAAAGAAGAACTGTTGATTTATATCTTTGGTCGTAGTGCAAAGATGAACTGTTGATTGATAGCTTTGGCCCGTAGTGCAAAGATGGATAGGTGTATGACATGATCATGACCACTAATGATACAAATAAATATCTTTGGCCCGTAATGCAAAGATAGACTATTGTTTTGCAGGATCATGACCATTGGTTTTACAGTTGAATGTCTTTGGTCGCAGTGCACTGACATACAATTGATTAGTATGACCATGACCATTGGTTTTGTAGTTGAATATCTTTGGCACGTAGTGCAAAGATAGACAATTGATTGGTATGATCATTTTTATTACATTTGAATGTCTTTAACCTTTGGGGCAAGGATATTGAGTGAAAGTTCTATTAAGCCTTTGTGGCAAGGACAAATTGTAGATTTATATGATTATAAACATGAATTGTGAATTTAACTATAATCTTTGGTGGTTCATGTGAATACAGGTGATGAAAGTTCTCTTTGTCCTGGGTACAACAAAGAACTGTTGATGGGTATTACAGGGACGAAATATTAATGATGGACTTTTAATTTGGAGGAGATAGTAGACATTATGTTCTACTTGACTCTTCTAATGAATTTCTGGTTCCACTGTAGTTGTTGATCTAAAACTTGTTGTCTATTGTATTCTATCAGATTTTTCCCTGTTGAGGACTAAGGATAATTTTTTTTACATTATCTTAGTCATAATATTCTTTACTAGGCTAGTTGTGCTCACCCTTTTGCTTCACAATTCCTTTCAGGTAGTAAGAGTGTAGCTGGGTCGAGCGGGGATAACAAGGGAATAGTGTGATGGTCCGAGACTGTGGAAGTTTCTCAATACATTATAAAATAGCATGACATGCAATATATAACTGTATTGAGGACTTAAGATGGGTGTGTCGTATTTTATACGTCACTTAATAATTAATTTTGGTGAACAACAATAGGGTGAAGAGAACCTGACTTTAAAAGCGTCAAAAATACACCATATTAGAATGAGGAGGACAGAAATCTTCTTGTGTTCCTTTAAAAATTGGAAATATTTATTGTTGTATTTTATATGGCATTGTAATAATTTGGGTGTGTATATTGTCGTATTATATTCAGTACAATATTTGTATTGAAACTCACAGCTTATGTGTTGTCATATTTTGCACGACAGTTATATAAATGAAGTTTGTATTTGATTTCTATACCGTGTATCTGGCGACTTAGAATGGGTTGTGTGGACCTATTTTGGGGGCATCACATTTGCAGTTTTCAAAAAAATAAATTCATAAGGTCATGGCATGACGGGGCATTGGCGGATTTACATGCGTCGTCATGAATGACTACTAATAATTCGATTTTAGCGACAGATAATTAATTGTTTAAATAATATAATAAAAGTCCATTGGCGACGGCTTACCAGTTGCTAATTCCTATCTTAATAAATATTTTTTAATAGTTATTGGCAACGGACTGTTCGGCCCGTGTCGTCACCAATGAGTCATTGCTGATGGACGGCTATCGCCAATGACCCCATCGCCAATGACATTATTCTCGACGGCAGGCGACGAGAGTCAAGGACGAGGACCCCTGGGGCGACGGGAGTGATGACGGGCGTTACCATTGCCAATGATCTCATTGTCGACAGCAAAGGGTCATTGACGACGGCAAAGCCCATCGACAATGACCTTTTTGTTGTAGTGTTATTAGTTTAAAATGATTAGTATTATTTTTAATAAGAGCTGTGACATATATAATAATTTTGATTTGGTTCCAAGAAGCTAGTCATGAAGGTGGGAAGATTCAAATGCTCTTTGAAGAACTTTTGAAAAGTACTCTCTCCTTTCCGAAAAAAAAAGTCTCAATTATAAAATTTATAAATATTAAGGATATATTTCGTTCTTTGTATACCCCTAAAAAAATAAGTTGTTAGTCTTGTAGTGTGGTATCCTTATGATGACAAACTTGAGTACATGACTTTTTATAATACTACTAGTTTATCCATAAAAAGTGTCCACTTTTTATGGGGAAAAAAATTGGCAAATGGGAATTTTTGTGGAACCAAGTAGCTTATTTCTGCATTTCTGGAAGCTATTGTTGAGGTCATTATGTTTGTTCTACCAAAAGTTCCATATTTTCTTCCCTCCTGACTCCCGCTAATTAACTGCCAAGTGAATTCAGTTTGCAAGATGATATGTTATCAAGGTGATCCTAGTTAAATGTTGGATCTTTAGGGATAGATAGACATCTTTCATTCTGATGCAATTACAAATCACGACATGGATCATGCACCTGTTCAGCCAAAATTTCTTATTCTCTCTTTCAAAAGAAATTCTAAAATTTTGTATTCTCTCAATTAGAAGAAAATACCAAAATTTCGTATTCTTTCTTTCAGCCTAGGAAAAATATAGTTAGATTTTTTTCAGAAGTGTGCTTTGGAGATCACACTTCATGTTCAGCATAAGGTCATAGGAGGGAAGATCTTGAGAATATTCAAAACGTGTTAATCCAACCAGGCACTAAGTAACTTTTTAGATACATGGTATATATATATATATATATATGCTTTTACAAATGTCGATAGAATCGTTGGTCAAGTTCAAAAAGAATTTTTGGTCATCGTTCCGGCTATTCCTATTAAATCTATTCTTGAATATGGTTCCTCCAGTAAATACAAAGATAAATAGTCAAACCCTAATCCCATTTCTTTTGATATTGAAAATATCAAGAATTTTTCTAGTTCAGAGCTCCAATTTTTGGCCCGGGCCATTAGCGATCGAGTAACACTCTTCGTAAAGAAGTTGAAGAGGAAGCATCAAACTCCAAGATGCTTAAGACCCATTTGCTTAAAAAACTGACCAAGTCAGTTCTACTTTCGCATCGAAAGTAGCCTTCAGTCAACTAAAGTTACTTTTCTGCCAAAAGTGAAGATTCGTCCGGATTTTTCGGAGTGTTGTCTGCCTTTCAGCGCCAAACAATAAAAAAGTCACTATTCATTTTCACTATTCATAGTCAAATGTAATAATTCTACTTTTGTAATAGTTCTTTCCCTATTCTATAAAAGGAGAACTAAGTCAGTTGTTTAGACATGTTCAGTTTTAGTTTTTAATGGTATCAGAGCCAAGTTATTCTGGTTTTAGCTGCATCTATTAAATCTGTTTGATATGTTCTTCTCTTTCCATTTCTTAATTCATCCTTCATCTTTGTTCAGAAGTCACCTAACTTACCGTAGAACACCTAGTTCACCGTGTCTGTCGCCTTTTGTAAGTCTCGTGGTAGAGCAGTGTTTGGCTTAGACAAGAACATAGGTATGAGTCTGCTTAAGGTAAAAAGGGTCTGTATGAAAGAACTTAGATTTAAGAATAAATTGTGAATCTGGTAAAAATGAGTAGATTATTTAGATATAATTCTGCATCTAGTTCTAGATCAACTTTACCTCTTGTTCCAGACATAGTAAATAAGGAAGAAAAGAGTTATGAAAATATTGACCAAATTCTTAGTAATTATAATATCCCCAGTGTCTTCCCTAAAGAAATTTACCAGTCAACTTTTCTTGATAATTTCAAAACTGATTACAATGTTAAAACAGTAGAAAAGGTTTATGATATTAATAAAGAATATGAAAATTGTAGTTTGTTAACTGCAGATGTTATTAAAAGATATAGAAAAAAGAATTACAATTTCATTCATATAGGATTGATTCAAGTTGCTGTTAAGCCATTAAATATTAAAGGAATTAATTCAAGTATCTATTTGTGTCTTCGTGATGCTAGATTTCTTAATTACTTTCCTAGTATAATTGGTATTATAGAATCAAGTTTGCATAATGGACCTATCCATTTTAATTGCTTTCCTGATTTCACTTTAAGTCTAAGTGATCTTAATTTGTTAAAAGCATTAACTTTAAATATTAAAACTGCTGGAGAAATCACTCAAATGATTGAGGGATCTCAAGCATTAGCTTTGATTTATAGAATATATTATAAAACTATGAAAATCAATCTAAATGTTAAAGCCATTAACAAGAGTCCTAAGGATTTTACTGTTTTGATTCAAAGTAGTACTAGCGATGCGAATGTTCAAATTCCAAGAACTATTCTTTGGAAGGACATTACATTACCTAGTCAGTGGACTTTGCAAAATGAAAATCCTCAAAGACCTGTTAGTAATAATATATTAAACGTTGAAAATGTAAGACAATTTTCTGATGGTACTGTCAAAATAAGTTTTGAACGTACCAGAAGACCTCTAATTGTAGAAGATCTGGCCAGTTCTTCAGCCCCTTCTAGAAAGGATACTGAACTACTAAGCAATATCACTCTACAAGATATTAAATTAAAAGGAGTTTTAAATAGTGGTCAAATTAGTCATCCTTGTTATACCACTAATGAATCTGAAGAAGAAGAACAAGTATTGTCTCCCACTCAGTCAGATTTTGAAACTCATCCACAATTAAGAGTCATTAAAAAAGAATTTAAACTAGATTGGACTCTCTTGCTGATGATTTCAATTCAAAAGAAAACAAGAGTAATCATCACTCTTTGCGTGTTAATCACCCTGAGAAAGAACGTGATAAAGTCATAAATAGATGAAAACGATTTATTAACACAGAAAAGATAAATATTACATTTTTAACATGGTATGAAAACTACTATGATAAAAGTAAATGTAATATTGTGTCTAAAACTAAATGGATAAAAGAAGATAAAACAAGTGTTTCATCAAGTCACCCTCCTCTTGAAACTATTAATTTGTCTATTAAAAACACTTCAGTTACTGCTAGTCCTTTTAAGATTTCTGGCGGTAATAAAGATGAAAAGAAGATTATTGAACAAATAACTTCACTAATCAATACCTAGCAACTTTAGCAAAATAGTTAGATAAAATTGAAGAAAAATTTGAAGCCAACATTATTCAAACTCCTAATAGTAAAATTGAACAACCCTTGATAAACCTTCCTGAAAGTAGAAAAGGATTAGGTTTACCAAGAAAAGATAAAGAGCTTATTGTTGTTCTGGATAAACTTTTTAAGAAGTTAAATCGTACCGAACCCAGTAGTTCTAAAATTATTTTTGTCGTTGATCGAGTTGAAAACTCTGATAATGATAGTGACTCTAATAATGAAAGTGATTCTAACACTAATATTACAGAAATTGAAGAAAAGTTAAACAAATTAACTTTTAAAACTATTCGCCCTACGAGTACAACAAGAAATTGGTATACTAGACTTACTCCTCTGGACTTACAGTTCGAAGAGAGAAATCTAGATAATTAGTTTTCTGTTTCTTCTAATAAAATTTATGAATGGAATATTGATGGTTTTAGTGAACAAGAAATACTAAATAAGTTAAATCACATGTCCGTGGTAGCAAATAGCTATATTACAACTTTCAACAATTTAGCTCAGTTTGATATTATTGAATTACTAGCTAGTGGATTCACTGGTATCCTCAGATCTTGGTGGAAAAAACATCTCACTGAAGATACTAGGTTACAAGTAATTCATGTTGTCCAGATGGATGATGATGGCAACCCCATCTTTGATGAAGATGTTGGTGTTGGACCACCTAATGGAGTAAATAATTTAATATTTACCATAATAAAGCATTTTATTGGAACGCCTAGTAATATTACGAAATGAATTCATGATCAGTTAAGTAATCTCACTTGTCCCACTTTAAGTGATTTTAAATGGTACAATGATGTTTTTACTTCTCGAGTTATGATGCGTAATGATAGTAACAAACCATTTTGGAAAGAAAAATTCGTTAATGGTTTACCTAATTTATTTACCCATAAAGTCAGAGAAGAATTAAGTAAAGACTTAGGTCACATTGATTATGATAATCTCACTTATGGTGATATTTAAGTCAGATTCAAAAAATTGGTCTTAAAATGTTTATTGATTCTAAAATCAATAAACAAGCTAATAAAGATAAAAAGAAAGCCAAATATGAGTTAGGAACCTTTTGTAAACAATACGGTTTACCTCCTGTTGTTCCCTCTCGAAGGAAACACAAACATAAACATGTTGAGAAACACAAAAGTAGTAAGGATCATAAAAAACATAAAAGAAATACTCATAATAATAATGTAAGTTCCCAGTAGGCACAATATAGATCTAGAAAGGGGAGTTGAATAGATCCTTTTTAATTTTAAATACTTTTCTACTTTTATTTTGTATGGCTAAAGATTTAGCATATGACAAATATAGGAATCTTTTCAAGTACAGCGGAATAATTAAAAGATCCCCTTCATTGATATATTCATAATCATACATACATTGTTCGTACAGTTAGTTTGGTTGTAGGCAGTTAAAACATACATAGCGGTTATAGTACATAATGTAAAATAACATAAAGTAAAAGACACAAGGGGTTTTAAGTGGTTCAGAGACTCAACCTCCTAATCCACTCTTCTGCTTTCAACTAGCAGGATTTCCACTAAGGAAGGGCAGCACCCTAAATCACTAAGATTCCTTCAAGGCCAGCAGCCTTGGGACTTCAGTTCACTAAGAACTCTTCAAGGCCAGCAGCCTTGGAACTTCTTTAGTTCCCTAAGAACTCTTCAAGCCCAGCAGGCTTAGAACTTCATTTAGTCCCTCCGAACAAGGACCCCTAAGGCCATGGCTTCTTGTTGTTGTTGGTAGTGGTGGTGCTGAGCTGCTAAGATGTTTTTACGTTTCATCATCTTTTGTACTTAGCAGCTTGGTGTGGTCTTCTTTGAATTCTGCTTCGAGACTGGACCACATCATCTATGGTGCAGATGATCTTCTTCTGTTCTGCTTATCTTCATGTAGTGTCAGTTGTGCACCATCACCATTTCTTGAACCCTTCTTAACATGTTGGCAGACATGGTTCTGCACTTGCTCTGCTTCAGCTTTGGGTTCACGATAAATCGTAGAGTGGCTCTTAGGATCTGCCTTGTGCTTTGCCACTCTTCTGAATTGTATCTTCTTGTCCTTCTCAGCTCTTAGCTTAGCTACCAATTTAAGTGGCATTCTCATCTTTGTTGAGTGAAGCTTTGATCTATTTAAGTCCTTCTTCAAGGTTTCTTCACTTCCACCATCGTAGTCTCACTGTCACTAAGACTTGTTCTATTTAAGCTCAGGTGGAACTCGTAGAGTCAACGTTAGCATTCTTCCAACTCAAAGATTCTGCAGCATTGCAATCATCAACTCCTTTTGATCTTTGAAGCTCTGTTGATTTATACTTCTTCCCAATCTTCCAATTGGAAAGTAGTCGTTGAAAGCTTTTAGATTTGCTTCGCAGATCTCGAGTTATTTGGTGCAGACTGCAGATGTGACATGTCGTGACTTTCTGACACTGCAGTCTACTATTTCACCTACCCCATCAGAGATGTCACCTTTATGTCTTGGGCAGGTCGAAGAATTTATTTCCTCCTTCTGATTTCTCGATCAGAGGTTGTCCTTTTGCATCGATGCTCTCAATAAGCTCTTGTCTGAATATCAACCTTCAGATTGAACCATTGCCAATGCTTTAATCTTCAGTTGTTCGAACTCTACGATTCTGATGCATGTCTTCATGGACCTAATCATAGTGTCTTGTTGACTGGTAGAGACAACACTACGATCTTGAGGAGTGTTGATTGGCTCTTCAATTTAGAACACCTCTTCCTTCTCTTGTGCAGTGCTTCAACACTTTTGTTTGCCTCGACAGCTCTCAGATACTGATGGCTTGACTTCTTTGTTCTGGCCCATTCTGAATAGCAAGACACTTTAGATTTGTGGCTATCCAACTCGTTTTATCTTTGTGATCTCTGGTTCACTTATCATGAATGGACTGACCCAATGCTTAATCACTTTAGCCTTGTTCTTCAGAAACTGACCAGTATCTTTGTGTACACTCCATCAGTTCTTTGTTTGTTTGGCAAACATTACGATCTTAGATACTTACAAGATCGTTGTCATCTTATCACATGACAGCTACTGCACCTGCTGACTTTCTTTGGTCAGCTACTGAAGTCGTCTTATGATCTGATCTTGTGGTAGACTTCATCTCGAATGGCTTCACAACTCAATCTAGATACTGATTGGGTTGATGCTTAGATCTTCTATTAGCTTGCATGCCATTCTTTGAGTGCTCTCTAGTTTCCTTTAGGTGGGATGTATCTTTGCAGTATAGACCAGAGGCTTCATTCCTTTGGATATTCTGGGAATGCTCATTTGTTGAGAATCGTATTTGCTCTACGATTCTGTCTTGACATTGTGAGCACATATGTTGAAGTCTCGGTTCTACACTCTACGATTCAGCTTCGGCTTTGCAAACACTACAACTCCAAGATCAGATCTTGACACTCTACGATTTCTGTCGTTGTGCTTGTTGTCTTCATCTGATCTTGCTCGACTACGATCTCTGCCTCTGATATGATCAGTAAACTCTATGACTCTGAGTGTAGTCTACGACTCTTGACTTGGCTTCGGCAGATGCTCGATCGGCTCATAGGCAGGCTGTCTCTACGATTCTGAACATGACTTTCTCAGCAGACTACGACCCTGAGGAAGTTCTCCTCGACACACTACGATCCTTCCTCGTCTCTCCTGGCAGTCTACGAACTCCGAGATCTACTATCTTGTAGACTACGATTCTGCCTCGATAGTTCTCGAGTTGCCCTTGACTTTCCTGGCAGACTATGATTTTTGCTGCAATGCTCGACGATCAGACAAGCCTATCTATTACATCATAAGATCAACCTAACATGCTTGATCTTTCTATATTTATAGTCCTTATACATCATTTTTTTAAGGACCTTACAAAGCTGTTTTGTTTATGTAGGATCAGCCTAACATATTTGATCAATTCATTCTAAGTCCTTGTACATATGTTTCTATTATCTATCAAAGGACTTTACAGCTTTTCTTAATGCAAACATACTTGCATATTCATTCATATATATATCATAATCAAATCATATGTAAATAAGAATATCATTCACATGCTTATTCCTGACAATCTCCCCCTATTTGATTATGACAAAAACAATAAGTGCATATGCATGTTATGAATGAATCTTATATACAGTGAGCAGCAGTATTTCTAAAATAGATAATCATGAATGCCATTTATAATGATGTGGAATTTAATACACTGACATTTTATATCCTGGATCCAGAACATACCTAACTAGTTAAAGATGTACCTCTTTAGCTCCATGTATGTTTCCAGGATGTTTGTTGATCAGCTAATCATCTGTTTGATCTTCTTGCTCCTGCTCCCCCTGGGATGATGACTTTCTATCTTTGCTCTTCTCCCCTTCAAACTCATGATCTTCTTTCTTAATTTGCTCCCCCTCAAACTCTGTGATCATATGATCATCATCTTTTGACTCCCCCTCAGATGATGACTCTGCTACTTCTTCTGTTCTTTTCTTCTTTGACTTTCCCTTGGCCTTTTTATCTTTACTCCTTCTACTCTCCTTGCTCTTCCTTGAATGCCTCTTGATCTTCCTCTTTCTATTCCTCTTTCTCTCCCCCTTTTTGTCATTAATCACTTGGGAGAGCTGCTCCATGTTGGACATAAGTTGCTCCAGCAGGTAAGAGGAGTTAGCAACTTAAAACTTGAGTTCTTGTTAGCTTAGCTCAAGTTGCACTAAGAAAGACTGATTCATGTTATCAATCTTGTCAAAGAGGACTTGGAGTTGTTCTTCATTGGCCTTCTGTGCTCGTAGAGCTTCTGCCTTCTGATCATGTATGGCCTTCAGATAGATGTGATCTCTCTCTTTGATTTTGAGAGATACATCAGCCATAGTAGCTTGAAGTCTGTTCTAAACTGAATTATCTCCTGCTGCTGTCAGCACCATCTTTGATTCTTCATTAATCAGAGATATCTTCTTGACCAGCTGATCAGAATTCTTCAACAGCTCCTGCTCCATAGGAATTTGGTCATCTGGTTGGGCAGCCTCTTGTTGAGCATCAGATTGGACTTTATGATTTTTGTCCTTGGAGTACCAATCGCCATTGGCCGATGAAGGAATGTCGGGTAACAGTGCTTGAGCAGATGGGGCTTCTTAATTTGGGTTTGAACACCATCAGTGATAGAGTGAACAGACTCTACGATTATCCCCTTGGCCATACCCTTTCTGCCTTCAGAGTCCACTCTACGATCATAGGGAATATAATGGTTGCCAGCATGTCTGTTGACTTTGTAGTGAGGCTGGTCTTTGATCATCATTGTAGCAAAACTCTTCACCCTTGGGAAGTTTTGTGCCACCAGCTCCATGCTTGGAAACTGAGAGTGGCACCAGCTGAAGTAACTTCCATCTCTTTCAATATGTGCCTTTAGCCAAGGCATCCATTGGAAGAACCATCTCATCAGCAGATCATCAGGATTATAGAGGATAGTCGTGCAGTCTAGTTCCATGTTGTTCTAGTTTTTAAACACCTCAAAAGCAGTCATCCTCACCACCTTAAGCTGTTCATTTCCATAATTTACCCATCTCTCGGGAGGTGCTTCTGGTAGTTCATTTGAGACTTCCACCACTATTCTTCTGTTAATCCTTACGGGAGAGAGAACTGGATAGTCTTCTTGTTCCTCTGATTCCTGATGTGCAGAATCAGAATCTTTCTCCATTTCTTCTCTTTCAGAGTCTGAAGCAGTCTGATCAGATTCATCAGTGAATCCTTCTTGTTGATCTTCATTACCAGACTCTTCTTCAGGAATGTCTTCCTTGGATTCATCATCACTTACCTCAATAACTGCAGTGGAGTGATCACTTTTCTTCTGAGAGGTAAATTGAGCAATTAATATGTGGCTCTTCCTTCTCCTTGGGGGTTCAGGTATGGGAGAGTCAGACTCTTCTTCCTCTTCAGACTCTGAGGCCTTTAGTCCAGATGAACTTTCATGAGGTTCAGCCTTGTCAGGGGCAGGTCCTTCTTCCTCGGACTCATCATCTTTTGAGCCATCACGTGGGCTTGCAGGAGTAGGTGCAGTGGGAGATGCAGCTTTGTCATCTTGTAGCCTTTCTTCATTTTTAGAGTGATTACTCTGAGAATTATCCACTGGACTTGTGCATTCTTCTTCATCATTAGAATTTGCATTATCTTCCATGAATTCGGTTCCACCTTCATCGCTGGATTTGTTCTTTGGGGACTCAGTCTTGACATCATCAGTTCCTTTTTCTTCTTCTGACTCTACGTCCTCTTCTTCGTCAGATGAACTATCTTCGAAAACTGGAACTGGTCTGTTTACCACCTTAGCTTTCTTTCTAGATGGCCCTTGAAGCAGTCTATTACTTCTTCTCTTGGTGGTTTCTGCAGTCAGGAATTTTTCTTCTTCATCCTTGTCCTCAATTGATTGACTTCTTGGTGGAGCCTTAATTTTCCTCACACCTCTGGATTTCTTTCTGGCTGGTGTGGTTGCTGTTGGTACAGAGCCACCAGACTCAGAACTTTCTACCTCTTTTGCCTTTCTCTTCTTTACAGAGTTCTTTCTGTTACTCCCTATTGTTGTCAACCTCCTATTTTCCTTTGGGTTCTTCTTCCAGTTCACAAACAGTTGTGGAGACATTACTTTGCGAACATTTAAAGGCTCTCCTTCATCATTCTTGATTTTGCTTCCCAGTTTCTTCTTTAGCACTATACTTAACAGTTTTCCATGAAACACCTGTCAGGGGTTTTTCTGTAGACTTCTTCAACTCAGCCTTTTCTACCCATTTGGAGATCTGATCAAACAGGATAACTCCAAAGTTGATTTGTTTCTTCAGAACTATAGAAGACATGATTTTTAACTGTTGATCAAGCACAGTGTCATGTGCAGTATCCTTGCTTAGTATGCATTTTCCCACTATTTCAGCAAGGAACTCGAATTCCTCAGGAAACTCCTTTTTCTTCATATCCTTTAGAATAGGGTTTCTTTGGTACCCCCATAATCTCATTTGCTTGCTCAGTGTTGATCTCATCAAGGTTTCTCAGTCCTAGGTCAGGGAAACCTAAGCATTGATTGATATCGGATGATTTCAGCTTAAGAGACTGACCTTTAACCTTAGTTGATAGGGTTCTGGCATTTATGGATGCATTTGAGTAGAATTCCTTGATCAGTTCAGTATATACTCGAGTGCTAGCCTCAAGACATTTTGAGAATCCAGCGTTCTTCACAAGTTCGAGAATGTCTCTGAACTTCTTTTTGGATTTTTCAAACGACTTGGTTCCGAGCTGAATGCCAATGTTTACTCTCCAATCTTCCATTTGAATAGTTTGAGAAATATGGGTATTTGATTCAGAGGAGTTTATGAGAGATGGCTGATTGTGATTTGGGTAAGGCTCTGGAGGGTTAATTGATTTTGGCTTTTGAGAGGATTCTAGGGTTTGAAAATGGGAGGGAGAGAGGTTCAATAGCTTCTGATAACTGGTTGCTAATTTGAATTTTCCTTTATGACAGTTCCTTCTAACTCTGCATAAACAGTGATGTGTCAACCAACCATTGGTTACATGATGCCCAGTAATGAGCTGTAACTCCCCCATTAACTCTTCAGTTTAATGTCTCTTTTCAAAACAAGTAGGCGTCAATGACGTGGATTGACCGTTGGCCATTTTGGTTTCGTAGAGTAGTATGTTAAGGCAGCTATGGACTCTACATTTTCCTTTGTTGACTCAACGATCATCTTTTGAGAGATGCTTCAGTGGATGGTTTTGACATTAATCCTCATCTTGATGCTGCATAGCTTGATCACTGATGTACTCCGAGCCAGTTTGGGCACTTGAGTTCTGAGGTGCGTTTGCATAATATCTTTCCAACCTGTATTTGAACTTCTCTACTCTTAATCTGAAAGGTTGAGCAATTATCCAGTTATTCCAAGCTCCTCATGAGCAAGATTATCCTCTGGTAGGACTACGATCGTCGAGTCTACTTCTACGATCGCTGAGGTTGCACTACGATCGTGGAGTTCTCTTCAACTTCGATTCTATGATCGTTGATTGACTTGGTCCTTGAGATGAACTTTACTTAGTATTCCTTCTGGGTCAAGGTAGCTCAGGAAGGGCCAACCTCTTAGAGTGAACTAAGGGTCAGGTTTGTCCCTAAGGCGCTTTCCAGATGAAATACTTTAGAAGTGATTTGCACAGATATCTCATTTAACCTTTTTCTGCTGGGGAGGACCTCTACCAACTTCAGGCAATTGCATTTGTTGTAATCATGGTGTCTTCCTGTTCTTACACTACGATCAGATGTTTGATCGTAGACACTCCACAATTTTAGGTTGGGTGGCTAAAAGGTTATCAGTAGTACATTTTGAGACATTCCTACTGACTATGGTTCTTTATTTGGTTCATCAGCCACAAAGTTTTGGGACTCTATAGCTGGTACACTGCTTCATAGTATAACTCAGTGCTGTTATTTCTTAACAGATCATTGCTTCCTCATGTTCATACTATCTTCTCAGTGAGGTGTGATTTCCTTTTCTTCATGTGCAATATGAGGCATTCTTTTATGTCTCTTTCTGACTGGGATCACCACTGCCAGTTAAATCTGTTTACATCATAGATATGGATATCTCCAGGACTGATCATTCTACGATCATTTGACAGCACTACGAACGTAGTCTTCTTTGTCAGCTTTTGCTCGTGGAGTTCTGCTTCCGTGATGAGTTCCTCATGTTTGATGCACAATGATCCTCTGTGGTGAGCTTCCTTGAGGATTCTTCTATTATGACATGCTTTGCATGATTGAGCATCTAAGACCCTTTTTCATCTTTGGTTGAATGGCCTGCTCTCATATAAAGATCAGCAGCCATGTGAGCTTTATTCAGATCAGCTCAGCAGGTCTTCAAGGACAGGCTTTGACATATAGGAGTTTTATCAAAATCATTTCTGAACAGTCTTAAGCCTTCTGATGGTTGAATCTTCTTGACTGAAGTCTTCTGCTTCAGCATTCCTTAGTGTGGCCAGATAAACCAAGTACCTACAGGTTGTAAATTTCTATTTTTGGTACCCATGGTTAAATGGGTCCTGCTAGGTTAGTTTTCTAAACTCCTGTTCCTCATACATTTGGATCATCATCATATTTATCACCAACAGTCATATTCATGCATGTAACTAATTTAGATAATACATTTTGAGATGCATGATGGTGAGTGTGTGTAAGATTTGCTATTTTAATAAAACACTCTTTTTTATGGTTTTATCATTTGCTAGGTTATGTTTACAAGGTTTAAATGTTCACAGAATGAGAATCAACTCTACGATTTATTTGTATCTGGTTGATTCATGGAGGTGATCAGTTTCTACGAATCTTCAAGATACTTTTGTAGAACTGATCATACTATGTGTGTTATTAAACACTTAGAACATAGGTTTTACATACATACTAACCCATCAGCAAAGATTAATTCACATAAAATAAATTTAACATGTGATGCTCTTATGACCCATTTCAGATTTCTTTCAAGATGTCATCTTCAATCTAAAACTTGGATGGAGAGAAAGTTTGTAAGCATTTGAGTTTCCATCCTCATTATACTTTCTCTCTTCACCATTTTAGGTAGATTATGATTCCTAGAAAGAATATTGTTATAGTTCATAAGGAGATGCAACATGATGTACACAATTATATTAGTGAGGAACCGTACCTCTTTGTTGTCAGTTTCTTAACAGTCATTTATCTTGGATATACTGAGGTTAGGCATTGATGTGCATAGTTTCTCATTAGCTCCTGACATCTTGTTGCTCCAGTTGACCTTTAATCAATCATTCGTGGTCTTGAAGATGCAGGCTGAGAAAATCTCAGCATCTTTAATTCTTTGACATCCTTGAGTTTATTAGGTTTACATCCAGCTGCTGGTTGGCCAGACACATGTTTGAGATGTTTAACTTTTTTTGTTGATGTCTTTTGAGCTTTCTAGCCTGGTCTTCAGACTACAAGATTGACTGTGGGCAGGGATTGGTCTTGTTGATATGGCAATCAAGAACATGGATCAATCTGAGCAGCTTCAGGTGTATATACGCATTTACCTGTTCACAATATTTCCAACATGTGAGCTCATCTGCATATAACAAGTGACTTACTACTAAACTAAGTTTAGAATAATGTTTGTGCCTAGGATCAGACTCAAAGCAATTAGCTTTAGAATATAGCATGAGAACCTGCTATGATAACAATTGTTAGTTCCCAGTAGGCACAATATAGATCTAGAAGGGGGGTTGAATAGATCCTTTTTAATTTCAAATACTTTTCTACTTTTATTTTGTATGGCTAAAGATTTAGCATATGACAAATATAGGAATCTTTTCAAGCACAGCGGAATAAGTAAAAGATCCCCTTCATTGATATATTCATAATCATACATTCATTGTTCATACAGTTAGTTTGGTTGTAGGCAGTTAAAACATACATAGCAGTTATAGAACATAATGTAAATGACATAAAGTAAAAGACCCAAGGGGTTTTAAGTGGTTCAAAGACTCAAGCTCCTAATCTACTCTTCTGCTTTCAACTAGCAGGATTTCCACTAAGGAAGGGCAGCACCCTAAATCACTAAGATTCCTTCAAGGCCAGCAGCCTTGGGACTTTAGTTCATTAAGAACTCTTCAAGGCCAGCAGCCTTGGAACTTCTTTTGTTCCCTAGGAACTCTTCAAGCCCAGCAGGCTTGGAACTTCATTTAGTCCCTTCGGACAAGGACCCCTCAGGCCCTGGCTTCTTATTGTTGTTGGTGATGAGCTGCTAAGATGTCTTTAAGCTTAATCATCTTTTGTACTTAGCAGCTTGGTGTGGTCCTCTTTGCATTCTGCTTCGAGACTGGACCACATCATCTTTGGTGCAGCTGATTTTCTTTTGTTCTACTCATCTTCATGTAGTGTCAGCTGTGCACCATCACCATTTCCTGAACCCTTCTTAACATGTTGGCAGACATGGTTCTGCACTTACTCTGCTTCAGCTTTGGGTTCACGGTGAATCGTAGAGTAGCTCTTAGGATCTGCCTTGTGCTTTGCCACTCTTCTGAATGCTATCTTCTTGTCCTTCTCGGCTCTTAGCTTAGATGCCAATTTAAGTCGCATTCTCATCTTTGTTGAGTGAAGCTTTGATCTGTTTAAGTCCTTCTTCAAGTTTGCTTCACTTCCACCTTCGTAGTCTCACTGTCACTGAGACTTGTTCTATTTAAGCTCAGGTGGAACTCGTAGAGTCAACGTTAGCATTCTTCCAACTCAACGATTCTATAACATTGCAATCATCAGCTCCTTTTGATCTTTGAAGCTCTGTTGATTTATACTTCTTCCCAATCTTCTCGTTGGAAAGTAGTCATTGAAAGCTTTTAGATATGCTTCGCAGATCTCGAGTTATTTGGTGCAGACTGCAGATGTGACATGTCATGACTTTCTGACACTGCAGTCTACTGTTTCACTTACCCCATCCGAGATGTCACCTTTATGCCTTGGGCAGGTCGAAGACTTTATTTCCTCCTTCTGATTTCTCGATCAGAGGTTGTCCTTTTGCATCGATGCTCTCAATAAGCTCTTATCCGAATATCAACCTTCAGATTGAAACGTTGCCAATGCTTCAATCTTCAGCTGTTCGAACTCTACGATTCTGATGCATGTCTTCATGGACCTGATCGTAGTGTCTTGTTGAATGGTAGAGACAACACTACAATCT
This sequence comes from Panax ginseng, assembly GCA_020205605.1. Classification (NCBI taxonomy): domain Eukaryota; kingdom Viridiplantae; phylum Streptophyta; class Magnoliopsida; order Apiales; family Araliaceae; genus Panax; species Panax ginseng. Next base: position 41,703,717 of record CM035127.1, on the reverse strand, counting down.
TGAGGAATGTTGATTGGATCTTCAATGTAGAACACCTCTTCCTTCTCTTGTGTAGTGCTTCAACACTTTTGTTTGCCTCGACAGCTCTTAGATACTGATGGCTTGACTTCTTTGTTCTGGCCCCTTCTGAATAGCAAGACACTTCAAATTTGTGGCGTGTCCAGCTGGCTTTCTCCTTGTGATCTCCCGTTCACTTATCATCAATGGACTGACCTAATGCTTAATCACTTTAGCCTTGTTCTTCAGAAGCTGGCCAGTATCTCTGTGTGCACTCCATCAGTTCTTTGTTTGTTAGGCAAACACTACGATCCTGGATACTTACAAGATCATTGTCATCTTATCACATGACAGCTACTGCACTTGCTGACTTTCCTTGGTCAGCTACTGAAGTCTTCTTATGATCTGATCTTGTGGAAGACTTCATCTCGAATGGCTTCACAACTCAATCTGGATGCTGATTAGGTTGATGCTTAGATCTTCTGTTAGCTTGAATGCCATTCTTTGAGTGCTCTCTAGTTTCCTTTAGGTGGGATGTATCTTTGCAGCTTAAGACCAAAGGCTTCATTCCTTTGGATATTCTGGGAATGCTCATTTGTTGAGAATCGTATTTGCTTTACGATTCTGTCTTGACATTGTGAGCACATATGTTGAAGTCTCGGTTCTACACTCTACGATTCAGCTTCGGCTTTGCAGACACTACAACTCCGAGATCAGATCTTGACACTCTACGATTTCTGTCATTGTGCTTGTTGTCTTCATCTAATCTTGCTCGACTACGATCTCTGCCTCTGATATGATCAGTAGGCTCTACGACTCTGAGTTTAGTCTACGACTCTTGACTTGGCTTCGGCAGATGCTCGATCGGCTCGTAGGCAGGTTGTCTCTACGATTCTGAACATGACTTCCTCGGTAAACTACGGCCTTAAGGAAGTTCTCCTCGACACACTACGATCCTTCCTCGTCTCTCCTGGCAGTCTACGAACTCCGAGATCTACTATCTTGCAGACTACGATTCTGCCTCGATAGTTCTCGAGTTGCCCTTGACTCTCCTGGCAGACTACGATTTCTGGTGCAGTGCTCGATGATCAGACAAGCCTATCTATTACATCATAAGATCAACATAACATGCTTGATCTTTTTATATTTATAGTCCTTGTACATCATTTCTTTTTAAGGACTTTACAAAGCTGTTTTGTTTATATAGGATCAGCCTAACATATTTGATCAATTCATTCTAAGTCCTTGTACATATGTTTCTATTATATATCAAAGGACTTTACAATTTTTCTTAATGCAAGCATACTTGCATATTCATTCATATATATATCATAATCAAATCATATGTAAATAGGAATATCATTCACATGCTTATTCTTGACAAATAAAGATCAAGATAATTATTATAGTAAATCAAAACTTGCTAATAAATCTAAAAAATTTGATAAAAGAAAAATTGTTTGTCATAATTGTGGGCAAAAAGGTCATTATAAAAATGAATGTAAAATAAAACAAAAAATAAATCAGTTAAATGTTTCTTCTGAAGACACTAAACAAATTCTAGAACTTATCGAGTTACAAGGAAATGTCCTACAAAGATTAAAAGACATCACAATTCAGAAGTGGTATATTTCTATCACTCTAGTTATTAATAAAACCTTTACTCTTAAGCTCTCTGTCCTTGTTGATACAGGTGCAGATCTTAATTGTATTCAAGAAGGTCTAATTCCTACAAAGTTTTACAAAAAAACTAGTGAAAGATTAAACTCAGCAAACGGTAGTCAAATGGAGATAAAATATAAATTGCCCAATGTCTACATTTGTCAGGATAAAATGTGTTTTAAAACGTCTTTTGTTTTAATCTGCAATATGACTGATAAAATTATATTGGGATTACCATTTATATATTTGTTGTACCCTTTCACTACTAGTACTGAAGGATTAAGTATTAATCATCTAGGTCAAAAGGTAACTTTTAGTTTTGTTTTTAAACCTAAAGAAAGAGATTTAAAATTTATTCAAGAAAACTCTATTACTAAAAAGGTGAATATATTAAACAGCAAAATCTCTCACTTAAAGTTCTTGAAAGAAGAGATTAAGTACAAACAAATTGAAAAACAATTAACTGAAAAAAGAGTTCAAGATAAAATTCAAGATTTAAAAAATTATATGAATCATAATCTTTGCTCAGATTTCCCTAATGCATTTTGGCATAGGAAGAAGCATATTGTAAGGTTACCTTATGCTAAGGAATTTAAGGAACATCTTATTTCTACTAAGGCTAGACCTATACAAATGAATCACGAGCAAATAGAGTTATGTAAAAGGGAAATAAACGAATTACTCAGTAAAAATTTAATACGACATAGTAAATCCCCTTGGTCTTGCCCTGCATTTTATGTTAATAATGAAGCAGAAAAAGAAAGAGGTGCCCCCTCGTCTAGTCATTAATTATAAACCATTAAATAAAGTTCTAGAATGGATTAGGTACACTCTGCCTAATAAAGAAAATTTGCGTAATAGATTAAGTAATGCCGCTGTCTTTAGTAAATTTGATTTAAAATCTGGGTTTTGGCAAATTCGACTCGTGAAAGTGATAAATATAAGACTGTACTTACCACTCCTTTTGGTCATTACGAATGAAATGTTATGCCATTCGGTCTCAAAAATGCCCCTAGTGAATTTCAAAACATTCTTAATGATATTCTTAACCCATTCAACCATTTCATCATTGTTTACATTGATGATATGCTTATTTTTTCTAAATCCATTGAAAAACACCATAAACACTTGAATTCATTTTTCAAAACAGTCAAAAACAACGGTTTAGTTCTATCACCTACCAAGTGTAGTCTATTCCAAACTAAAGTCAGATTCATTGGCCATAATATCTATCAAGGTCAAACTAAACTCATTGATCGTGCTATTCAATTTGCTGACAAATTTCCTGATCAGATCACTGACAAAACTCAGCTTCAAAGATTTTTAGGCTCCCTCAATTACGTTGGGAAATATTACGAAAATCTTAGAAGAATCTGTAAACCACTTTTTCAGCGATTACAAGAAAATCCCCCTCCATGGACAACTATTCATACTTCAGTTATCAAACAAGTCAAAAATTATGTCAAAAATTTACCTTGCCTTGGCATTTCTAATGATTCAACATTCAAAATCATTGAAACAGATGCTTCTGAAATTAGTTTCGGAGGTATTCTCAAACAAAAGTTAACCCCTTCTTCTACTGAACAAATTATTCGTTTTCATTCTGGCGCTTGGAATAATGTACAACGCAATTACAGTACTATTAAAAAAAATTATCTTTAGTTTTATGCATTAATAAATTTCAAAGTGATTTATTAAATCAAAAGTTCGTAGTAAGGATAGACTGCAAATCAGCTAACTATATCCTTGAAAAGAATGTTGAAAATATAACCTCTAAGCAAATTTTTGCTATATGGCAATCTTTATTGAGTATTTTTTATTTTGCTATTAAATATATTAAAGGAAGTGATAACTCAATTCCCGACTTTCTCACCCGGGAATTCATTATTTCAGGTACTAAGAAATGAGTACCAAAAGTGGTTTTCATGGTTCAGGCCGAACCCCAGGCCCAAGTAATCAGCCCAGAGGATCTTTGATTCCTCACCCAGTTAATCCAGTCCCTTCTGTGGACCTAGTAAATAGATATCAAATTCTTGGATCTATTCCAAAACCCTACAATACGGTTTTGGCCAGTAAACATAAACCTGTTGATCCATTTTCTTGTCCTCGGCAGGTCACTCCTAAGCCTAGTCAAAATTCTCAATATATCCCAAATTATGAAGTCAATCTTTTCCATGTTGAATCATCTATGAAACCCAAAGATGATCCCATTAAGCTCGCTTCCCAGTTCTTCCATACTGGTTGGCATTTCATCCATATTGCCCCTTATAAATCTCTTACGTTTTATAAGCATATTCTTCTCCAAACTGAGTTAATTGTCATCAAACCTATTTATGATAGGAATGATGAATCCAAAGTCATCTTCCATTCCCTTTATATTAAACAGATTATCTCTATGACTGATTGGGGTAATCATCCTTCTGATCTTCGTTTTTTAACCAATCAAAGTAACCATTTTTGTTACTATGATTATGTTGAAGCCTGACATTAGATTTTCTTATACCAAAATCAGTCTTTCAGTCATTCGTGGTTTTTATAATTCGACCACAAATTTAAAAGTCAAATCCCTCATTACCATTTGAGGGCTCTCATTCCACCCTCAAATGGTATCAAAGCCAAGTTGTTCTGTTTTTAGCTACATCTATTAAATCTGTTTGATCTATTCTTCTTTTTTCATTTCATAATTCATCTTTCATCTTTGTTCAGAAGTCACCTAACTTACTGTAGAACACCTAGTTCGTCGTGTCTGTCGCCTTTTGTAAGTCTCGTGGTAGAGCAGTGTTTGGCTTAGACAAGAACATAGGTATGAGCCTGCTTAAGGTAAAAAGGGTATGTATGAAAGAACTTAGATTTAAGAATAAATTGTGAATCTGGTAAAAATGAGTAGATTATTTAGATATAATTCTGCATCTAGTTCTAGATCAACTTTACCTCTTGTTCCAGACATAGTAAATAAGGAAGAAAAGAGTTATGAAAATATTGACCAAATTCTTAGTAATTAGAATATCCCCAGTGTCTTCCCTAAAGAAATTTACCAGTCAACTTTTCTTGATAATTTCAAAACTGATTACAATGTTAAAACAGTAGAAAAGGTTTATGCTATTAATAAAGAATATGAAATTGTAGTTTGTTAACTGCAGATGTTATTAAAAGATATAGAAAAAAGAATTACAATTTCATTCATATAGGATTGATTCAAGTTGCTGTTAAGCCATTAAATATTAAAGGAATTAATTCAAGTATCTATTTGTGTCTTCGTGATGTTAGATTTCTTAATTACTTTCCTAGTATAATTGGTATTATGGAATCAAGTTTGCATAATGGACCTATCCATTTTAATTGCTTTCCTGATTTCACTTTAAGTCTAAGTGATCTTAATTTGTTAAAAGCATTAACTTTAAATATTAAAACTGCTGGAGAAATCACTCAAATGATTGAGGGATCTCAAGCATTAGCTTTGATTTATAGAATATATTATAAAACTATGAAAATCAATCTAAATGTTAAAGCCATTAACAAGAGTCAGGAAGGATTTCTTGTTTTGATTCAAAGTAGTACTAGCGATGCGAATGTTCAAATTCAAGAACTATTCTTTGGAAGGACATTACATTACCTAGTCGATGGACTTTGCAAAATGAAATCCTCAAAGACACGTTAGTAATAATATATTAAGCGTTGAAAATGTAAGACAATTTTTACGATAGTGCTTGTCAAAATAAATTTTGAGCGTGCGGAAGACCTCTAATTATAGAAGATCTGGCCGGTTCTTGACCCCTTCAGAAAGGATCTTTGAACTACTAAGCAATATCACTCTACAAGATATTAAATTAAAAGGAGTTTTAAATAGTGGTCAAACTAGTCATCCTTGTTATACCACTAATGAATCTGAAGAAGAAGAACAAGTATTGTCTCCCATTCAGTCAGATTTTGAAACTCATCCACAATTAAGAGTCATTAAAAAAGAATTTAAACTAGATTGGACTCTCTTGCTGATGATTTCAATTCAAATTAAAACAAGGGTAATCGTCACTCTTTCCGTGCTAATCACCCTAAGAAAGAACATGATAAAGTCATAAATAGATGGAAACAATTTATTAACACAGAAAAGATAAATATTACATTTTTTACATGGTATGAAACTACTATGATAAAAGTAAATGTAATGTTTTGTCTAAAACTAAATGGATTAAAGAAGATAAAACAAGTGTTTCATCTAGTCACCCTCCTCTTCAAACTATTAATTTGTTTGTTAAAAATACATCAATTACTGCCAGTCCTTTTAAGATTTCTGACGGTAATAAAGATGAAAAGATTATTGAACAAAATAACTTCACTAATCAATACCTAGCAACTTTAGGAAAACAGTTGGATAAAATTAAAAAAAAATTTGAAGCTAATATTATTCAAACTCCTAATAGTAAAATTAAACAACCCTTGATAAACCTTCCTGAAAGTAGAAAAGAATTAGGTTTACCAAGCCAAAATAAAGAGCTTGTTGTTGTTTTGGATAAACTTTTTAAGAAGTTAAATCCTACCGAACCCAGTAGTTCTGTCGGCTACCGCCATGACTCACCGTGGCACCGTAACAACTATAATCTGATATATAAACCATTATCATAGTTATACATAAAGTGCCTGGGCTAGAATACACATCAAGAGAAGCACACTGCATATTGGTGTCATATCATAAAAGCCACCTTATATGTGGCTCGGATTATATATTTTGTTTTCTATATAATCTGCAAAATGAGGTGGTAGTGTGGTACAAGTAGCATTTAACGATAGTCTAATGTCAGTCTTGACTTTTGGTCATCAAGCTCCAACCTTAGCAACCTTTCTCAGCTCAGTTTGACCTGACAATGGGCACTGCATCTCTGTCCAACTAACTGGAACCATTGTCGCACCTACAATATTACGATAATGCACTCATTATATTTAGGGCAATCCCGTTTGTCTAATCAGGCTAAAGCAGACTATATGAACCATGTGTATTCCAAATAATGTAATTTTATAAGATTGCAAGTGCATTGTCTGATCAAATAATTTTCATCCATACTAATTAAATATAGATTGACCTACTTGTTAATCTATATTTTATCAACTTAAACAGGAATTATACAAGAACATTGCAATAAAATGTGAAAAGAATTGGGCTTTCTAGTGGTTGATTTTTTATTTATTTATTTTTTCTTTGGGGGGTGTTGAAAAGAAAAAGCTTTAGGTAAAGAGTTGTGAGCCGTATTTGTCTAACTTCTATTGATATAACAATAATACCATGGTGACTAAAGAATTGCTACAAAAAGAAGATAGAAAATAATATGTATGACTTTGCTTGGTTACAATCCTTGGACCCACCCATGTATGGTCAATCATCCACTAATTAAACTTTGACACATCATTTTGTAAGAGTTCTTTGTAAGTATAGCAGGAATCTTGATATAATACTATTCATACATAAAGTTTAGGTATCATAACTCATATCTAACCCAAAGCCCAAGCTAAGCTTAATCCATATATATATATATATATATATATATATATAACAAGTACCATGCTATTGAGATCAACCCATGAATACAACTCAGAACTGCACAATAACTGCAAACTGCTGAGTACCCCAACTTCTAGATATTGAAAATATCAAATTGATTGCATTGGATGAGAAAACAAGGTTTATATATCGAAGGGATATATAAATACAAATAATTATTGCACACTACTTTGGAAGCATGATTTAAGCGCATATCTAGAAATTAATCTGTGAGCGAATCATCAAGATTTAGATATGTCCAATGTGACGGAGTCAGCAATTTTTATTAAGGGGGCTCACAAATTTAATAGACTTGCCATTATTTTATACATGTAACACTAATTTTAGAAAATAGGGGGCGGGAATTTCAATAATATTGTCCTTTTTTCCCATGATAAAGTGGACAATTACAATTATTATTTATCATCCCTTCTAAAGTCTAAGGGAGTCGCTTGACCGCCTTAGGAAGATGGTTGGATTTACACCTACAGGATATGTTAAAGAAATACATCGGCTGACCCAGATGACAGTTAATAGATAGTAGTCAATTTCTAGCCTCTGCAGAAACTGGCTCAATTATCAATTTGGGTGGGACTGCATATACTGATTTAAATACACACAGATTTTGCTACCTCTTATAATTGTGAAATATCACAGGTGAGATCTATTTGGGGAATTTGGTTCGTAAAATTCTAGTACTAAGCTTCATATTAGTTTTCCAAATCAAAAACACTTGAAAAACAAACAGAAGGAGAAAAACCGATAAGGAAAGATCATACCTGCTGCACTTTCTGCAGATACGACACCCAACTCATTCTTTGCAGTTGATAGATGATACGCTCGTGCATCTCCAGAGAAAGCTTACCAAGAAAATGTGTTAAGGCTACAAACTAATCAAATTCATGGGACACTTTAAAACTAACAAATGATGTAACATGACTATACAAGTGACAGCTAAAAAGCAAAAAAGTGTCCAATAAACAAGTGAAAGTCGTGAAGATCCTCAATAGCCACATCCAAATTTCTTTATCAACATTGTCACACATATTGTTTTGCATTTGGAGGTAGGATGCCTTATAAATATATATGAGTTTGATGTCATTGAGGGTCAGTTGCAGAATTAAACATCTTTAGGAATTTCTGAACTGCAATACAGAACATATAAAGAGAGGACCAGTAGAAGATCGAATCAGAGAAAACATTAAGCAATCAATCCATCAGATATAGTCTTCATTCAAATTTAGCATTGATTTTCTCAGTCCATTATCTTTCTCTTATTTCTAAAAAAAAATTAATTCATCATTTTGAACCCTAGTATGGGGGATTGGAACCCACTATACCTTGAGGTACTCTCAGTTCCATATATTGAAATAGCCTTACTAGTGAATTAGGATTCCATGACACTTATAAATCCTTATAAAACAACATACTAGGCTTTTGAAAATAGTTCAACTAATATGACCACAGTGATTTATGGAAGAAAAAAATTGAAGTTTATTTGCACGAAAAATGAGAGCTGGTGAACTTAAGCATTTGAGGATACCACTACAGCTTTAACGATGTCACCGGGGCGAAACGATGAGTGCATATCTACTTTGTCGATCTCAGTAGCTCTAACATCTTGTTGCCTGTAAAAAAAGTAAAAATGAGATAATTCTACAGAAACATTTTTCAGCTCCAATAGGATTGAGTTTACTCGAGTCATATTTTATGTATGTATGTACATATCCCTATATACACATTACACACAACATTTAAATATTTGAAGGGTAGTAGCTGTATATATTGAGTCATATGCTCCATCAGAATGTTGAATGTTGAAATGATAGCATTTAAAAAAAACACCTACGCACTAATGTCTTTTAAATATTTGCATAATTAGAACTTAACCATTATCTTTATCATCCTGCCAAGCCAGTATAGTACTTTAAAAAACTGCCAAGCCAGTATAATACACATGCTTGACTACTGAAAAACAGCTAGTCAAGAACCATAAACTATACCAGAGACATTTATCATGCGCACCACCAACAACTAGTTAGATGGTGTAACTCTGACTAATGGCAACAAAGAAACAGTGATAAATAAAGGTTTTTGGTCATGGCAATTAATGAGCTTAATTATATGGCTTTTGATACTAATGAGCTCTACCAGCACAGGGTCATATGTGGTATGCCATCTAACTACAAGAGGAAGGGCACACCTAAAGTAAACGAGAGTTTTTATTCCTCCTTGATTTCCACAAGGTTAGGGATATTTTCATAACGAAATAACTGATATTTACATAGGGCCATTCCAACTCCAATTAACTTTTGAAGCTCTGTTCCCATGCTGCTATTTAGGTGTGTGGAAAGAGGAAGAAGGCACATGAAAGAGATTAGACTAATTGGGGATGAGTTTTTGTGGGTGACTGGGTGGCAAGGTGTTTGTAGAAGGCAAGGGTGAGCAAAAAAGGGGTGGTGAGCCGAAGAGGATAACATGTCAGGGAAGTGGTGGTGCTGTGTTTCTGCAACTTCTGGAAAAGTGTTGTCGCCGGCTTACATCGCTCGTCCAAAATGTCAATAGATTTCCAGTTGAGTCATATATTGTAGAAGAAGCTTTCATATATAATTTAATAACTAAATGTGTGCAGAATAGTCAAAACCGCCAAAACATCATACGGGGAATCCAAATCCTTGCTTCTTAGATTTGGACAATATGATTCAAATCATATTATAGAGGGCTTGTGATGTAGATGTAGGACAAGAACTGAAATACAAACAATAATGGACAAGATAGAAATGTGTTGCGCAAAAATTACTAGTGTTTGCAAACAAATATAATTTTGAACAATGTTTTAAAAGTCGGTTGGTGGATCTAGGCGGCGAAGGGGGTGCCTAGCACCTAGGCATTTTCCTAAGAGGACTAGGAGTTTTCTTAAGCGGTATCATTTATTTATTTTTTTAAAATACATACTTGTTATACAATACAAAACATATAATATATGCAATTTTTTTAATTTTACAAGAAAATTTACCCAACAAACAATCTTTAAAGGCTTAAAAAATTCATTTCAGATATTGTAGAACTTCAAAGTACAACTTTGGTTCTGCCTAGGCAGAGCCTAGGTGCACAGCCAAATCGAGAAGGTACAGGACCACCAAGTGCCTAGGCAGGGTTAATCAGATCTAGGCGGGAATTTTTTGAACACTGGGTCTGACTATTCAATTCTCTCTATACTATTGTTGTCATAATTAGCTAAATCAATCATTTTGAAAATCCTCCATAGTGATTGCTCCATAAATAGATAATATTTCCTAATACCTATTATATATCCAAAATCCCCACTAATAAAAAAATTACATTAATTTCCTCCCAATTAAACATAACAAGACTTTCATAAAATAAATAGAAATTTCTTCTTTGCTTTTGACTTGCCAACCTCGTCATTATGGTAACTCTAAAGATGGCAAGATCTTATCGCAATGTGCTTTCTTCACAATTCTTGTCTATTCTACGAGGCATTTAAGGATATATTAATGCTACAATGTTTGAAGATAGATATATTTTAGTCCCTATGCTTTAGGATTCATTTTTACTTAGTTTGGATTATGTAAGGAAGCTTTTACAAGGGGTAGTTATAGGGATCGATCCATGAGATGTCGTTGTCATGGATGATTCGTGATTTAGTTATTTATTTATCAATGTATATTTATTTATTTAGTTCGTGGATTTGTTATTTATTGGTTTATTTCAGTATTGGGTTATTTATTTAAAGGCATAATAATTATTAATGGGCTTATGATTATTACAGTTTCTTTTTATTATAAATATGTAAGTCATGACAAATTCTTGGATACACTTTGACATTGAAATTATTTTAATTATTAGTTGTGATCAATATTTTTCCTCCTTACTGCGGTTGGAAAACCCAGGGGTAGTGGTTCTTCTGCGGTTGAATCAGCCTAGTTCTTTAAATTCTCTTTGCTGATTTTGCCTTTTCCAATTAATTATATGTTCAACAATTTTCGTCCTACATCAGGTAGCTTTGACGGATTTCCATGCGGATTGTCGGGTTATTTTTCATTACCCCTTATGATGAGGATGTAAAGCAAAACAATTTTAATATTATTTGTTATTATTATATATTATCTTATGGATATGTTAATGTAATTAATTTATTTAGTAGACAATATTAAGATATATATTTAATTATATTACTAGAATATAGAGCTATAACTGTAGTAATTATTATTAGAATTTGGTTTCTTTATTTAATTATATTTTACTTGGTCGTTAAGTTTAGGATTTTCTTATTTATCCTATATAAAGTGATGTAACCATTATTTTAATATATTGAATGATTGATATTATTAATTTTTAAGCCTTGTGCTTGTGGCTTTAAAGCCAAACTTTCTACTCTTAATCCCCTTTATTCATTATTCCATCCTCGTACTACATCATTTGATATCAGAGTTAAACCCGATGATTAACCTATGTTCTTCCTACTCAATATTCTTGCTTCCATCAATTGTCAAAACTCACCAAAGAGTCAACAACAACATCCGAGATAGCAATGTAGTCTCAAATCTATCTCAAAACCGAGATGACAACATAGTTTCAAATCTATCACAAAATTAAGACGATAATGTAGTCTCAAATTTATCCCCGAACTGATACGATAACTTAGTCTTGAATCTATCCAAAAAAAACCGCAGCCATAAACCACCACATCCAAAACCCTGGTTACGGTTCTGTAGTCCCAAACAGCCTTATCCTAAAGAGGCGCAAGCAACCACCTGCTTTGCAAATTCTTCACTCAAAAAAAAATATGACAAAAACCTTCGCTGCCAACCAGCCCCTTGATCTGTCAAACACAACCTTCCCTAACCCTAAAATTTCCTTCTTTTTGCAGTCTCAAAACAACCCCCAAAACAGGTTGCCCAGAATCAGATTTTTCTTATTAAGCAAAAAAAATTACTGCTACAGTACTGCACTAGTGTTCGCGAGTACTGTTCACAACTACTGAACTACAATACAAAAAGGGTACTATCTATTCCTCTTTCATCAAACCAGAAAATCATGGCAGAGAAGATCATCATCGCATTCGTAGTTGCTCAGATCTCATTATTAGACACTTCAAACTCAAGGACAAGTTTTCTCCAATGGAGAGAAGAATGATGATGATGATGGAAGTAAAAGAACTTTAATATTGTTGGTATATATATAAGCATAAATATTATCTGTTAGAAGATACAATCTTATCCAATAATTGTAGTCAATAATAGCTGTAATATTCAGTGTGTAACAACTGTACTAATCAATGTGTTATAGCTATAATATTCTGTGTAATAGCTGTAATATTCAGTGTAATAGCTGTAAAATAGAGATTACTATATTGTAAACTTGTGTATATAAATCAATGTAAATGAGAGCAAAAAGTATTGAAGATTAACCCAAATCAGTTTCTTTCTTTCTACATGGTTGTTTCATCCATTCTGTTTCAAGTTGGGCATGCAAGACATATATACACCAACTTGAGGGAAGTGTTAGAAGATACAATCCTATCCAGTAATTGTAGTCAATATAGCTGTAATATTCAGTGTGTAACAGTTGTACTAATCAATGTGTTATAACTGTAATATTCAGTGTGTAATAGCTGTAAAATAGGGATTACTATATTGTAAATTTGTGTATATAAATCAATGTAAATGAGAGCAGAAAGTATTGAAGATTAACCCCAATCAGTTTTTTTCTTTCTACATTATCTTACAAATACTTTAATGTAATTAGTTTATTTAGTAACATAAACTAATTTCTATACTAGTAGAAAATTTGTTTATACTAGTAGTTTAGTAAAATATTTTAGGCAATCTAATTATATATGGAAACAAAATCCTGATAATATCTACTATAATTAAAGCTCTAATAAAATACAATAAATAATTACATCACTTTTATAATAACATAAAATATTAAATATTAAATACTTTTAATCTTCTCCTTCCCTCCTCATCAATCACCTTAAGCTTTTCTCCACTTTGTTTTTCTTGGAGAGCTCCTTGTCCTCCAACATTGTAATACTACAACTTTCTAATAAAAAAAATTCTTTTATCCAAAATCAGTATCAACTTGCTTATTATGGGATAGTAGATTCAAAAATATTAGATAATTATTTTGCCTCCTAGCAACCTAAATACTCCTAATATGTTTAAGTGTGTATATCTACCGTGTGTATATCTACCGTATGAATCACTGACTCGGACACGGGACACGGACACAACACAATACGTGACACAGGATACGGCGGCACTTTCCAAAATAACAAGATACGATACATTCAATTTTATATATATATATATTTACTAATAGTCTAATATAAATGTATTTTTTACAATAAATAAATTTAATATTAATAGAGCATGATAAAAACTTGAACAAAATAATAAGAAACACACACATTGTATAATAAATAACTTAAAGTTACATAATAATGTCCAAACTTAAAAAAAGACATAAAATAACCCATAACTTTTATATTGGAATTTAAGCACTACAATTTTTTAATAAAAATTTTGAACCCAGACATCCTCTAGCATGTCCGAAGTGAGTCCCGACGTGTCCGAGGTGTGTCCAAACTTTAAAAAAAGAAAATGAAGAAAAGGAGCTCGCGGACACACGTCGAGTGCGTGTCCAAGACGTGTCGGAGTGAACTCGTGTCCGACATGAATTCGTGGCCCTCCGGGAAGTGTCCTTGCTTCCTAGTATCTACCCCTCCCCCCTTCTGTTTCCCCAAAGCCTCAATAAGGCATTGCAAACCCTCTAATTTCCTCCCCATGTCAGTTTAATTGTGACACATCCAACCAGTAATTCAGAACTCGGAAAATAAAATTAATAGATGAAGCAGAGTACGCAGGATTTCCACTAGAGTACGAAGAAGAAACATGATACAAGAACACCCAGGTATAACAAGTAACTAGAACACTACTCTTTCCATGAAGCTTAACTAGAGTAAACTTAAAAAAATACTTCAATCTACAATAACAAAGAGGTAACATGTCTGTTCAAGATACGCCAGATTTACCAAATAAATTTTTCACAAAGTTTATCTACTGATACTATTGCAGTCTTTTTGGGTTGTCCTGGTGTTGAATGTACAAGCTCATCCACAAGCAAAAAAAGTATAAATTCCAACTTGATTATATTAATTGCAAATCCATGGCCAGAGTCGCCAGACTAATAAGTTAAAAACTGAGAAGAATTGTAATTATCAACATATGCATGTACAGAGAGATGAACTCCACTTTCATACAAATACTTATAAAATAATTAACTCTCTATTCATAAATACAAATAAGTACCTAATAATCCCTGTAAATTTTTCTCGTACAGACTTGGGACCAATGCACATTATATCTGCCGAAGCCATTCTAGCCATCACCTTGGTAACCTTCAAAAGTAATGAAACTTGACCATTAACAATGTTCACTTACACAAACAATACATAAATCCTTTAAAGGAGAATTTTGTCCAGTCATAACATGAAAAAGCAACCATATCTAAAGGAATCAAATAATGTGCAAGCAAGACAAATTTTCGAACTACATAATTTGAAACCTCTATATATGACATGGAACTTTTTTTGTTTTTCACACCTCTATAAATTTTGGTGTGCTCCTTAATTAGTCAAACCAACCCCTGGATTTATTCTTCAGTATACAATGTTACGCTTTGCCAAATTCCAACTCTGTTAAAGATCAGGATACCTGATCTATATAATGCTTGAAGCTACTCAATATTTCAAAATAAAAAATAAAAAAAGAGTCAAAATATCGATTAGATCTAATATCACCAATTTCTAATCACTCTAAAATTTGATAAGGATGATAAAAGTGGCTGAATAAACAATCCAATGGCAGGTTTGACGAAACATGAATTGCACAAAAAGTTATAGATGTGTAAGAAATAGAAGTTTTGCATCTGGTGTAGGTTGATCCCTCCATATATCTAAATCTAAGATATATGCATAATTAGGGTTATTTAAGTTAAACACTGAAACGCAGCCATAATGTAAAGGTTACATGACTTACAGTTTTACACTATAAGCAGTTCTGTTGTGGTTACTTTTACGATTTTTTAAGGTGATAACCATAACCCCAATGATTTACTAATGGGAAAAATATATATAAGGAAAAAATTAACCGCGATTTACAATTATTAAGAATAAATGAACCAAACAAGATAACTGCCAATTGAGTTGAAACGCTTCATCTATCTGTGTTTGGCTTGGTTTTTGTGGCTTTCAATTTCATTTTGGTCTCCTTATTAAAAATAGGAAGATATATTGGCCATAATATGTCTGATGCAACTCAATTGGCAGGGAGAAAGTTAGAGACAGTCATGGTATTGGACAATGGAAATTAGTTCTGGGACAGCTTGGTAAAATCAGCACTAGCAAGTTCATAACCAAGTCACAAAGGACATTGTTGTATAACAGAGAAAAGAACATTACCCGGGCAATGACTATAGAACCAGGCTCCGGAACATCACCATGTGCCTTGTGACCAACAACTTCTACAGTTGGTCTCTAGTATTAAACAACATCAAAAATAATAGATTACAGACAATAAATAAATAAAGAAATTAAGGAAAGGAAAGAAAAGGAAAAACAAAGGTAATACTCCTAGGGAAAAGATTTACAAACCATTTTATTTTTTTGATGAGTAAATATATAATTCAAACACGGCAAAAAAGGGGGTGTCAACCCGGTTCACGTGATGCATACAAAAGGAGGCAGATTCAAAAAACACAGTTTACAACAATGAAAGCTCTTTAAATCCACCAAACAAAACTCAAAAAGTCCAAATGCTAAACTCCCCAAGAAATGTATAAAAGAAACCATAGACTCCAAATATGTCTCATTCTGCACGAAAAAATAACAAGCTCAAAAATTTGATTAGAATTGCCAAAAAAAAAATCATTGTCAAAGTCCCTATTGTTTTCTCTCAGCCAAAAGGACCACCATAAGAAAAATGACACAATATCCAACTTCTTTCTACATCTCGTTGGAATCCTGCACCTTTCCAAGCTTACAAAAAATTTGCAACTGAACACTGCATCACCCACTCAGCAGCAATCTGCACAAAATCCATCCCCCAAAGCTGCCAAACAAACTTGCAGTTCAACAGAAGATGATTAACAATCGGTCCAGCACATGTGGCACCAGTTAACCACAAATCTTCCGTACACTATTTTCTGTCAATATAGCACCCAATGCCGCAGTTCAAGACAAGAAAGACACCTTTTTCGGGACTCACACCCTCAAAATAATCCTCCATGGGAAACTCAAAAGATCGCCAACCCAAACCCCCCGACAAAAGGACCTCACAGTAAACCTTCCACTAATATGAAGGCACCACCATCATAAAATCTCCTTTGCCACTAAAATGGCCTACCCCCTATCAATTAAACAATAACTAATCAACTTCCTTCAAACCAAAATCAAAATCTAAATATATGCTAATTATCTAATCTAGGACCTATTAGTACTTTGAATTAAACATCAATAGGGGCTAGAACAAGCTAATATATATCTTTACCAGTATGGCTGATATCATGTCAACTCAATTATAATTTAAACTTGTGCAAAAGTAAATAACTGAGAATTTAATTTTTATTTTTCTGTCTCTTAGTAATGGAACTAGAAAAGAGTGCATATTCATATTATTAAATCAACATTACAACAATTGTCTCATACAGCGTACACTGATTGTTAATCAAATCATCTACTAACCACATTCGCAAGGATGTCACATGTTTGTTATTACAAGTCAACACAATGACATAATACGAAAATAAGAGTGCTTATAGGGTAATCTACTCAATGGTACAAGATATATCATTTTGAAAACCATTTTTTGTTTGGGACAAGCACGCCCTATATTATAAAATCCATTGACTCATCCTCCCACCCCTACCCACCAACATAAATTGCTCATAACTACTAATACTGTCAAAAACTAAAAGAGTCCGTCTATATCTTGCCACAACACATTGCGTCTTTCTTTTGTTATAAAGACTCAACACAATGACACAATGACACTATGTAAACAAATGCATATACGGGAAAATCAACAACACAATGTCGCACAACATATATCATTTTTCAAATCCAAATAAGTTTCAAACAAATTACACCTAGAAAAAGTAACATTTACAGATATAAAAAAACAACCATTATACTAGCAAAAAAAGAGCATACCTCTATAAACTCTTCACTTCAAATGGGGTTTAGGGGCAAAAAAATTACCTTATCAACAGAGTCTGGTGAAGGGGGAATAATGGAAGTAAATCCAGTGAGGGAGGCGTATATGGTATTATTGTGGGCTGCAACATACGCACCCTTTCCTGCTTTCACATCTGAAGCCTTCCCCAAAATTTCACCTGGTGTTGCCATCTCTTTCTCCACTTCCATTCCTCCCGTATCTCCCTCCTCTTTCCCTCTGTCCCTCTTTCTCTCTCTAAATTTTCTCAATTCACTGCTGTGCGGCGGGAATACAAGTTGAAATTGTAATGAATCGGGAAGTGAAAGATTGCTGGGGGAACTGGAGAAGGTTATTGTGCCAGCAAAGGTGTGGCTTATTTTAATAGGGTATACAGTGAAGTTGAGATTTTTTATTTTTTATTTTAATTTCATTTTTCATTGTTTTATTTTTGCCATATTTTTATTTTTTTTATACATAAGAAGGTATTTGGGATTTGTTTATAAATGGTCAAGAGTACATAAAGTATAATTTTTTAATAGGTAAAAATTATTTGGTAAACTACTACTTATAATTGTTAATACTTAAACTCATGATCATGTGCGAAGCACGGTTTTTATTATAAAATTATTTTAATTTTATATTTTTGATATTATATTGAATTATGAGATGAAAAGATTCTACTTGTCCTTGACTATGCTATATATTAATTATAATATTTAATAATAATATTATTATCAAAATATGAATTTTAAAAAAATTAAATTAAAAATATATATGATACCAAGATATAGTGATAAATATATAATTATATGATAGTAGAATATAGATAAAAAGATTTTGCAATGAAATAAATGATGAAAAGTTTTCCTAGATTTTAAGTTTCTATTTAAAATTTTAGTGTTGAATGACAATTTCTGAATTTTAAGATTGAGAGACGATTTTGTGCTCTTTATTGTATATAGATATATAGATTTTTTATTATAATTTAATAGAATTTATTACTAAATTTTAGGGTTGGAGGGTTATTCCTAAAATGTAGGGTTAAACTACGATTTTATCTTATTTAATATATATAAGATAACCCAAAAAAAACTCTTTAACTCTATTTTTTTTCATAATTTAATTCTTAAGCTCTTTTTTTCCAATGAAATGCATGGACGCTCCAAAATAGGTATCATCACTTTATTACGAATTAAATCAAATCAT
The DNA here is from genome assembly GCA_020205605.1 of Panax ginseng. NCBI lineage: Eukaryota > Viridiplantae > Streptophyta > Magnoliopsida > Apiales > Araliaceae > Panax > Panax ginseng. Next base: position 41,685,078 of record CM035127.1, on the reverse strand, counting down.
AGTCTGAAACAAATACAAATTCAATAATACAATTATCGTGCAAAATACGATAACACATGATACTCTTTCTATCTATTTTGCAACCTGTAAAATCGGCATCTGTGTACCCTGTTAGTTCAAAAGAGGACTCCTTGGGGTACCAAAGCCCCAAGTGAGGTGTACCCTTGAGATACCTGAAAATCCTCTTTACATCAGTTAAATGTGATTCTTTAGGATTAGCCTGAAATCTAGCACATATGCATGTTGCAAACATTATATCTCTGATCTCCTTGGCGATTAGATATAGAAGAGAGCCTATCATACCTCGTATTGAGTTATATCAATACTTTTACCGCTTTTCATCTTTGTCGAGTTTGGTTGCGGGAGCAATTGGGATTTTCATGGGAGGCGATGGTGACACCCCCAAAGCAGTGTATACATCACCCATCTTGAGTGCTTGGATACATAGTGCAGAATTCAAATACAACTTAATAATCTGATTATGCGTGATACAATACGACAAAACATAAAGCTGTGAGTTTGAATACAAATATTGTCTACTAGAGTATACAAACTCAAAAGAGTCCTCATTACAATTATTATCACACTATTTCGCGAGAATAGTGAGGACTACTAATGCAAACATCTAGGATCATCACTCGTTCCCTGAGCTCGTCCCAACTACGTTCTCATTTCACGAAGAGAACATTGAAAGAAAGGGTGAGCTCAACTAGCCCAAGAAGAAATATTATGACTAAGATAATGCGAGAATAATTTATCGTTAGCCTTCAACTTGATGTTAAGCGATAAAATATAATAGACAACAAGTTTTAGATCAAAAGCTGCGGTGGAATAAGCAATCCATTAGAAGAGTCAGTAGAGAATAAAATCTACTATCTTCTATGATTTAAAGGTTTTCATCACTTTTTATCTTCGAGACTTCGACAATAAATAATCCACATCATCGAATCACCCACTTACTACTGACCGAGGATATTCTTTAGTATCCGACCACAATTATCCATGCACTACTGGTGAAAGATAATCATATTTTCATCAATGGTCCCGATCATGCCATAAAATAATTCATCTTTGCCTTCTACAAAGAGAATCCATAGCCATAATCATACCAAAAGCGTCCATCAATGCATACTACGGGCCAATGAGGATTTTTTACCACATCATTTGTAACATTACGGTCATGATTACACCGAATAATCACGGTCATAATCATACCAAGTCCATCTATGCACTACAGGCCATATATGACTTTCAACATAATATAAACATGAGGATGATGACAATGATATAAAATTCAATAAAACAAGTTCAAGAATTAATTTATTCGAGAAACTAATAACGTCTAATTGTCGACATGATCTTTGCTTTGTAGAGTAAAATTCAAGAATGCTCGGAAGAATATTTCCATGAAATAATCTTTGGATGAAGCGCAAATATCAAGGATATTCCACTAATTTCATGGAGTATAGAAAGTCAAAACTTTAACCAACTGAGTATAATAAAGAATGGAATAACAAAAGAAATTACCATGTATGCGGTACTTTTGCATAGGCATAAAGTTATTCAACAAAATAATAATAACGGAACGGTCCGTGAAAAAGCATGTGACAGAATATTCCAACAAAATAATAAAGACGGAATCAAGTCCGGCGTAAAATGCACAGACAGGATATTCCAACAGAATAGTAAAGATGGAATAATAGAAGAATGTCACCAAGTATAGGGTAGCCCTCGATATCTGAGTTACTCAACGAGAATAATAAAGAATGGAATAACAGAAGTTCTCTTCATGAATACAAAAGAAATAATACTCCCTACGAGTACAACAAATAATATTTCCTACCTTGGAAAAATTGGATACTGGAATAGTGAGATAGCACTTCTCTTCTTCTTTCTCTCTATAATTTCTCTCTATAATAATCGCTCTAAAGCTTTTGTGAATTGGTGAGAAATGAAGGAAGAATGAGCTTCTATTTATAGAAAAATATAGTTTCGATAATTGCACGTTTTGGGGCTCAAAAAATTATAGTACAATACCTTCCTCTTTTTCTTCATTTTTAATTTAGTCCTGCAAGTATTATCAATCTTGCACCAACTCCCCTAATAGTAAATAATGTGAATCAATAGTACAATCATGTGAATAAATAGTATAATCATGTGAATAAATAGTATAATCATGAGAAAAAATTAATTACAATTATAGTACCTTCAACTATATACCTCCATTTCTAACTTAAGTCATGCAGTATTATCAATCTTGCACCACCACTCCCTAATAGTATAAGAATGTGAATCAATAGTACCCTAGTGAATAATAACTCGTGAATAGTAACTCATGAATAGTGACTCGTGAATAGTAACTCGTGAATAGTACTACGACACGAAAAGTGCTCGAAGAATAGAAAGTGAACAATATAACCTCCGGACATCAATTATCATCAAAATAAATGTCGATTTTCACTAACACTAATAATTCCAATACAATGGAACAATCAATTTCATCTTTAATCAACACAACTTATTCATCATTAATATTATAACTCACAATATTTAACACCCGGTCGTTCCCGAGGAAAGGGGCTTTCGATAAGGATTTCTCCTTATTGGCGCTTGATAGGTGACAAACCTCTCCTTGTGAGAACTTCTAGACATTGTCAATATTGCAAATAATAATATGAATAACTTTATCGTCTTAATTATTGATTTAATAATATAACATATTATCACACGGATGATCTTTAATGATAATTGAATCGATAATATGAGAGATATGATCATCGATTCTGTAGCAATAATTGAGTATAATTGGTGACTTCTCACGTAAGCATCAATAATCAATCTAGTGTACTTCTTATGCAACCACAGCGTATTCTTGTAATTTTAACAAGATTGTTTCCAGCAGTTAACGTAAAACTTAACGTTATTTTAAAACTTATTTTTGTTGTTTTTCATAAAATATTTTCCACCAATGATTTTCTCGGATATTCCACAAACCGAAAAGAATATTTCCAGACACGACCGAATATTATATATTATACTTTCACGAAAATTTACTTAAATTCCATTCTGATGTGGTTGCAAAATTTATAAATAGCAGCGGGTCCATTTATTCATTGAATTACAATTATATTGCGATAGTAAATGATGTTATGGATTAAATATTCGAAAGATGTATTCTGATGTATTCAATTACGAATATAAATGTCGAATTCTGTTAGAACTGATTGCAATATTTTGAAATATATAATGATTGAGCCTATATTTATTAAAGATGATAATTGAAGTTCATTAGTTGATGAGTGTAAAATTGAAGAAATGCTATATGTGAGAAAATTATAGATGAAAGCAATAAGTGATTCATACAATGTACTACTTAAATTGATTTCTTACATAGGTGGATTTCTTCTTTCGTGTCTTAAATAGAACATCATATTCATTCTTTATTATTCTATTGAATACTTTGATCTTTGCTTACTATACTTGGTGAAATCTCTGTTATTCCATTTTATCATTACATTTGGAACACATGATTGCGTCTTTATTATTATTATTTATGGAATGGAACATCACATGCATGCGTTCTCTTGGACACAGTTACGTCTTTATTATTGTTAGAATAATATCACATGCGACTGATTAAAAGTCTTTATTATTCATTGGAATATCCCTGACTGATTGGCAGGACACAGATTATTTATTATTACATTGGAATATGTGTTTTGTGAGGACTGCGGTATTTATTATCGCATTGGAATACACTGTTTGCGATGCGGTTTTTGTTATTCCATTCCATTCTGTTATACTCGATTGGTTAAAGTTTTGACTTATATACTCCATGAAATTAGTGGAATATCCTTGATATTTGCGCTTCATCCAAAGATTTTTCATTGAAATATTCTTACGAGCATTCTTAAATTTTACTCCACAAAGCAAAGATCGTGTTGACAATTTGGGCGTTATTGATTCCTGGATAAAATAATTCTTGAACTTGTTTTATTGAATTCTTATATCATTGTCATCATCCTCATGTTTATATTTTGTTGAAAGTCATTTGTGGCCTGTAGTGCATAGATGGACTTGGTATGATTATGACGAGGATTATTCGGTGTAATCATGACCGTAATGTTACAAATGATGTGGTAAAAGTCCTCGTCGGCCTGTAGTAGTGCATTGATGGATAGTTGTTGGCATGATCATGACCATTAATAAATACACGAATGTCCTTCGCCCGTAGTGCATGGATAATTTGTGGTCGTGATACTAAAGAATATCCTTGGCCGTAGTGCAGGGGTGATTCGATGATGTGGATTATTTATTAAGCTGAGTTCCAGCGATAAAAGTGATGAAAAACCTTTTAAATCATAGAAGATAGTAGATTTATTCTCTACTTGACTCTTCTAATGGATTGCTTATTCCGCTGCAGTTTTTGATCTAAAACTTGTTGTCTATTATATTCTATCAGTTGTTATACTGTTGAAGGCTATTAATAATTTATTCTACATTATCTTAGTCATAATATTTCTTACTGGGCTAGTTGAGCTCACCCTTTTCTTTTACTATTCTCTTCAGAAAATGAGAACTTAGCTGGGACTAGTCGGGGAACAGAGTGATGGTCCTAGATGTTTGCATTAGTAGTCCTCACTATTCTGTGAAATAGTGTGATAATAATTGTAATGAAGACTCCTTTTGAGTTTGTATACTCTTTAGTAGACAATATTTGTATTCAAACTCACAGTTTATGTTTTGTCGTATTGTACACGACAATTGTATTATTAAGTTGTATTTGAATTATGTACCATGTATCTGGCGACTCAAGATGGGTGATGTATACCGATTTTGGGGGCGTGACATCATACCATGCTCTAGGTGCTTGTTTAAGACCATATAAGGCTTTGTCTAATCTATAAACATAATTAGAAAGAGATAGATTGATGAAGCCTGGAGGTTGCTCTACATAGACTTCTTCTTGAAGTTCACCATTCACGAATGCACTTTTGACATCCATCTGAAAGACCTTGAATTTCATGTGAGCATCAAAGGCAAGGAAGATTCTGATGGCTTCTAGTCTGACAACAAGTGTAAATGTCTCATCGTAGTCAATGCCTTCTTCCTGAGAGTAGCCCTTGGCCACTAGTCTTGCCTTGTTCCTGGTTATTACTCCATCTTCATTCATCTTGTTTCTGAAGACCCACTTGGTTCCAATGACAGGATGACTCTTTGGTCTTGGTACCAATCTCCATACTTTGCTTCTTTCAAATTGGTTGAGTTCTTCCTGCATGGCTTCTATCCATCTAGAGTCTTCCATAGCATCCTTTATCTTCTTAGGTTCCATTTGTGACAGGAAGCTTAGATAAAAACATTCATTCTAGGTGGCAACTCTTGTTTTGACTCTTGCACTCGGATCTCCAATGATTAGATCTTGAGTGTGATCTCTTGCCCATCTGTTTCTTGTTGGGACATATGTCCTTATGACTTCTTGTCTTAGGCCTTCTTGGTGTGGAGGTTCGTTGTCTGACATAGGCCTCTCTACGATCTCATTTCTTTGCTCAACGATTTCACTATCTGGCACTACGATCGTAGTGTTGAGCTCGACGGCCTCGTTCGTAGTGTCTAAACTGTTGGTCGTAGTGTCTTGAAGCACTGTTTTGTCCAAGTCTGTTTCATCAAAGATGATGTGAATCGAGACTTCAACACTTAGTGTCTTTTTGTTGAACACTCTGTAGGCCTTACTGTCTGTGGCATATCCAAGAAAGATTCCTTCGTCTGACTTGGGTTGAAACTTTGTCAAGTACTGCTTTCCATTGTTGAGAATGTAGCATGCACTTCTGAATACATGAAAATAGCTGACACTTGGCTTTCTTCCTTTCTACAGTTCGTAGGGTGTCTTCTTGATCGTAGAGTGTAAGAGTGATCTATTTTGAGTGTAGCATGCAGTGTTGACAACTTCTGCCCAGAAGTATTCAGGCAGATGTGTTGCTGCTAGTGGAGTTCTTCCAGCCTCTATCAACGTTCTGTTCTTTCTTTCAGCTACTCCATTATGTTGAGGAGTTCGTGGAGCTGAGAAGTTATGACTGATGCCATTGTCTGTGCAGAACTGGTCCATTTCTGAGAAGTCGAATTCTCTACCATGATCACTCCTTATCACCTTGATTTTCTCTCCTTTCTCGTTCATTACTAGTCTGAACATCTTGATCAGTTGGGAGCTTGTTTCATCCTTAGAGTTTAGAAAGAACACCCATGTGAACCTGGTGTAGTCATCGACTATGACCAGTGAGTATCTCTTCCCTTCGAGACTTATTGTTGGAATTGGCCCGAATAGATCCATGTGGAGCAATTGCAGAGGCTTGTCGATTGAGTTGGCAGTTTTGCTCTTGAATGAGCTTCTGGTTTGCTTTCCAAGATGACAGGCATTGCATGGCCTTTCTTTCACGAAGTTGAACTTGGGTAGGCCTGCAACAAGATCTTTTGAGGCCAGCTTGGACATGCTTTTGAAGTTTAAATGAGACAATCGTCTATGCCAGAGCTGACTTATTTCTTGGATGCTTTGGCCAGAAAGCATATTGTTTCATCTGAGCTTAGCTGTCCAAGATTCACTGTGTAGACATTTCCTTCTCTTGTTCCAGTTAGCTTTACAGCAGATGTCTTCAAATCTCTGACTTGACACTGATTGTTGAGGAATATTACTTGATGACCCTTGTCGCAGAGTTGGCTAATGCTCAGAAGATTGTGCTGTAATCCTTCCACATAAGCCACTCTACTGAAGGACACTGCTTCATTTCTAGCTGAGCCATATCCTCTTGTCTTGCCGGAGCCGTTGTCTCCAAAGATGACTGAGGGACACTCCTTGTAAGACCCTGAATTTTATGAAATAAAAGTATTCAATTTTCCTATTTAGTAAATGGTTAAATTGATAAAAGGTTAAAGTTAAGGGTGATATATGAATTTTTTCAAAATACGCAAGTGGTTATAAAATAATCATTGTTGTCGGGGAATATTCGTTTGGTCGTGGAATATTCTTGTTTGTCGGGAATATTCATAATGACAAATAGTAGATCATTGGTGAGCCCCATATAACAAAATAAGCATCGGATGAAGAAAAGCGACAAGTTTGAGTTTTTATAAATAACGGCTTAGTTATTCTGAATTAACAACTTTGTTGGAATACCCGTATTGGTTAAAATCTGATAATACGGCGTGGATGCATGGTATTTTTGAATTATTGATTCTTACGTAAGAAGGCACTACTCAATAATGGTTACAGTAATTACTGTTCAATATTTTATTTTATTGATTCAATAATTGCTACGTTGATATTTTATATTATTGTTGTTCAATAATTGTCACTGCATAGTATTTCCCATTATTAGATCAATAATTCATATTATTTGAATAATATTATTAGATAGCATTATTGGTAATGTCTAGAAAGTTCTGTCAATGAGAGGTTTGGTCACCTAATTGCGCGCCAGTAAGGAGAAATTCTTATTGGAAAGCCCCCTCTTTCCTGGGAACGGCCTGGTTGTCATAATTATGATTCTGTAATATTATTTGTGAATAATTAATTATTGATTTATATGATAAGAAAATATTTATTTGATGTGAATATAAATGATGGATTTATTTATGTGATTATAAATGAAGGAATTAATGTTGATGTGTTTTATCAGTATTTTGTCGGATTGGAGGTATTAAAAGATCAAATCGGTGTTCTTACAGCTTTATTGTGTGAGTTATAATATTTAATCCGACCGTTGGATCGTTGTGAGTTTTGGATATGTTATACATATATAAGTTGAGTATATGTCCACAAATTTTGAACCGTTAAAAATGAACGAATGATTTGTTATGAATTTTAAGAGGTGACTGATTCGGAAATTAGGTTTATAAATGATTTTGGTGAAAAATTCTAGAAATGGATGGGCCCCACTTTTGGTTGGTGAGAAATGTGCTGGAATTTTTATTCAAATGTGGTGGGTGGGAATAGTAGCAGGTAAAGCTATCAGGTTGTAGGTCAAGTCTGCTTCGGCGTGCTAACATTTTCCTATAAATAGAGGGCTAAGTTAGAATTGAAAATCACACCAGAATTCATAAGTTTTCTCTCTTTTTCTCTCTAGATTATCGAGTGTATTTTGTGAGTATTTAGATACTTGGTGAGTTGCTATTCATCAGTGCAAGTTTCCTTCAGCGTCATATCCGATATCTAGTCAGAAGTGCTGCTCTTTTGAGGTAAGGGATAGTAAGGGATATTAAGGGATGTTATATTCTTCATAATGATGTTATTCTTTCAATATCATTATACATCATTATACTGACATATTGGTATGGATCTTATTGTGGAATTTCTACCTTTTTGAGTCGGGGTTACTATTCACGTATACAACACTATTCATGTATACGACACTATTTACGTATATGACATTATTTACGTATACGGTACTATGTACGAATACGGAGTACTATTCACGAGTTACTATTCATGAGTTACTATTCATGAGTTACTATTCATGAATTACTATTCACGAGTTACTATTCACGAGTTACTATTCACGACAAAAATTGGTTTCTTTTTCTGACCAAATTATCGTTGATTTATGATTGTTGCTCTTGAAAATAAATGCAGTTGTTGATCATATTATTTTTATTATCATATATAACATTTTTATAACCTTGATGTTGAATTTCTCTTTCACTTAAGTGTAAAGATGGGTAGATTATTGGTATGATAGTGACTATGGGTTCTCTTTGGCCAGTAGTGCAAAGATGAATTGTTAACTGGTATGATCATGACCATTGAATTTATAATTGAATATCTTTAGCTTAAGTGTAAAGATGAATTGATTAACATGGTTATAATTATTGTTTATATAAATGCTGAAATGATTATATATTTCTTTGAGATATGAATATATTTGGCCTGTAGTGCAAATATGAATTATTGATGAATATATTTGGCCTGTAGTGCAAATATGAACTGTTGAGGAATATCTTTGGCCTGTAGTGCAAAGATGAATTATTGATGAATATCTTTGGCCCGTAGTGCAAAGATGACACATTGTTGAATATCTTTGGCGTCGTAGTGCAAAAGATGACTGTTGTTGAATATCTTTTGCTGTGGTGCAAAAGATGAAATGATAATGAATATCTTTAGCTTTGTAGTGCAAAGATGAATTATTGATGAATATCTTTGGCTCGTAATGCAAAGATGACTTGTTGTTGAATATCTTTGGCCTGTAGTGCAAAGATGATTTGTTGATGAATATCTTTGGCTCGTAATGCAAAGATGACTTGTTGTTGAATATCTTTGGCCTGTAGTGTAAAGATGACTTGTTGATGAATATCTTTGGCCCGTAGTACAAAGATAAATTTATTAGTATGATTATGAACATGAACTGTGATTTGGTATAACCATGATCTTTGATGTTTCAGGTGATGAAAATTATCTTTGTCTTGGATGAGAAAAGGAATTTAGAACTACAATTACGATTATGAGTTATACATGTGATTGTGGACAGGAATTGTTGATTAATGTTACAGGGATAAAGCATTGTTGGTGGACTTTTAACATGGAGAAGATAATAGATTTTATGGTCTATTTGACTCTTCTAATGGATTGCTCGTTCCGCTGCAACTATGGTTGAAAAATTTTATCATCTACCATATGTTCTAAATCTCTGATTTATTACTATTGAAGGCTATTTATAATTTATTTATCTTTAGTTATGATATTCTTTACTGAGCTAGTTGTGCTCACCCTTCTGATTCACAATTCTTTTCAGGTAATAAAAGTGTAGCTGGGTCGAGCGGGGGATAACAGGGGAATAGAACGGTGGTCTATAGCTGTTGAGGTTCTCCCTAAATAGTATGAAAATAATTTTATTGAGACTTTAGATAAGTGTGTCGTATTATATACGTCATTTGATATTTAATTTTGGTGAACCGAATAGGGTGAGGTGAACTCAACTTTGGAAGGTGTTTTGCCACTATCATACAAGATGTCTAATGACATACAAACTCGTGTTATCATAAGATGGGTTATGCACATCCACTTGCTGAGTATATTTACGAGCACTACCTATATAATCTTGGTGTTCGTTTGAAGTATAATTCACGATTAGAGACAGTGGAGATAATGATATGTTAAGAGAAGACTCACCATTGGAAAGAATATGATAGTAATCTTCTTGTTTTTCTTTGGGGTCTATTAGGTCAACCAAGGATAATTCTGTGGACATATGATATCTATCATAACTTGGAAGCATGGCCTCCTATGTACGAAGGTTTCCTTGAGCACTTCCCAAAGATTTTAATTTCTAAAACAGCTTTTTACTATACCTTTATGTAAGGTGCCATTGTGACGTGCTATCCAAGGTTGGGATGAGGGTCACAGTTGGTATATATTTGTATCAAAACTCACAACACATGAGTTGTTGTATTTTGCACGATAATTGTTGTAATAAAGTTGTAGTTATTTTATGTACCATATATTTGGCGACTCGGAATGGGTTGGATGGAATGGACCTATTTTGGGGTTGTCACACTCTTTCTCTATGTAGTTGGACAGAAGGGCTTTATTCCCAGTCATGTGCCTTGAGCATCCACTGTCCAGATACCAGGTTGTGATCGTGGAGCTCTTTTCATGTGGTAACATCAAACCTTCATTTTGGTACCCATATTTGCATGGGTCCTATTTTGTTAGTACCCTTGGGGACCCAAATCTGTTTGATCTTGGGTCTCACATGCATGGAATTATAATAGCACTTTGCAGCCTTGTGACCAACTCTATTGCACACAAAACACTTAGTATGATGCATGCCTCTGTGTGTGTGAGAGTTCATCCTCCATTTGGACTTTTGTGGTTCTTTAGTCATCCTTCTGTTGAACTGATTTTCTTTCTTCCACATGTCCTTGGGTCTTATGAAATGTGAGGAGTGTATCTTACCTCTACTGTACCTTCCCAGTTGGTTCGTAGAGTTGGTTTTATTTGACTCTACGATCCTTGGAGGTTGGTGAGTAGAGGATGGGTTACTCTTCTCTTTTCTAAAGCCCAGGCCAGCATGAGATCCTTTACTCCTTTGAGTATGGATGGAAATAGTAGAACATGGTTGGGCTGGTTCTTCCTTCTGTGAGGATTTCATAAATGTAATGCCTCTACTAAAACTTGAAGCATTACTAGTGCTGGTTTCCTTTATCTTTTCCACACATGGATCTGAGGTGGATTCCCCAAAGCCTAAGCCTGTTCTGTCAAATGTACTTCTCTGACTAGAGAGCAGGGAGACCATGGATGATGATGATTTGTTCCATGTAGAGATAGTCTTTTCTAGTTCCTCAAATTTAGAGGTTAGATTGGACTCTCTTTGTGCATTGAGCTCATTAGTCTGTTTTAAGATCTCATTCTCTACCTCAAGCTTGGAGAGAAAGTTAGTACTTAGAAGAGCTGTTTCTAGCTCTTCTTGAACGTTCTTTTTCTCCTCTTGAAGAAGTGAATAATCCTTCGACAGAACTCTGAACCACTTCATGTATTGATGTAGATTAGTTGTTATGCCATGCAGTGCTGTTCTCAAATCATTAATGTCTACATCAGGGGAGTTGAAGTCAAATACCTCATCGATACTTACTTCATGTATGTTGGAGTTTAGTTTGTCCTTTGCATGTTTGGCCATTAGGCACATATTAGCCATTTGAGGATCTTCATCATCTCCAGATTCGGGAGTTGAGTCATGTTGGGTTTCGGCATAGAAACGCAGTGGAAGTAAACCCATTAAAGGAAATTCCGAAACCCTAAAACAGGATCCATGAGAAAAATTCAATTAATTCAGAGGTTATAAATTATACCAATTGTTAAAGCTAGAATCGATGCGGTCGAATCTCCAACGCAATTCAAACGGACTGCGTCTCTACGGTATCCACACGAACGCTCCACACGAATCGTCCTACGATCTGCAGAAGAAGGAAACGCGGTACTAGCCACCAAGGATGAGGATTTTTTGAAACTATTTTCTCTCTAGTCTCTCTCTAAGAGCTATTAGGTTTTGGTTAATGAATAATCCCTAAAATGGCGGCTACATATCATATATATATAGCGATTAAAAGGAATTATTCAAAACCTAATTTAATAAAATCCAATTTATATATATATATATATATATATATATATATCTTAATTAAGTCTTACTTAATCAATATACCTATATATAATTATCCTATTAATTTAAATTGTAATTTAAATACTATCAATCATATTGACATATTTAAATCTTTATAATTTAAATTAATTCCCTTTAATTACGATTACATGTGTGACCCTATAGATTATTATTACGTTGGCAATAATTTTAAAATCATATTATAAAATTATAAACAGTGAGCGACATCTAGTAATGCATCGCTGCTACCCAAGTAATAATAAGATTGGTGATTCGATGCAACCTTTTAGTGACCAATGTTTCAATGTAATTTAATCCTTTTAACCTTAATATCCTAGAATAAACTCGAGTCATGGAATGTGTCATACTCTTCATAATTTAATATGAGTTTTTCTTGATCAATGAGTAGACTATATGAAACAAATCACTATTTGAGCATGGCCATTCATTTCATAGTCCTACTCAATCAAGAGGCCTATGGATATCACCCCTAATACATAGGAGGGTTAAATTACATCTAGATCACTCATATTACTTACACGATTCATGATGTACCCAATAATCACCTTTATAGTCCACCCTATTAAAGGTGACATTTGATGATATCAAAGTACATAAATTCCCGTGTAGAAATTTAGTGATTTCAGGTCGGAGGACCATTACATCATTGTCACTATGAGAATTGCTAATGACACTTCGCATAATGCTCCACATAGAATTCTCATGGTGGGTCTGTCTAGTACATCGTTCTCTAACATGTACCTATGCATTGACTTAATATCTCATATATTTATGACCAATGAGATTTGGTCATCAGTCAATCCACATACTAGTCTTAATGCATCATTGTTGTCCCATCAACAATGATACTCGACTAGGGACATTTAAGAACAATGATACTAATTGTAAATATATAATCTCATGTTCAAGTCACATACTTGAAACTATATAATTTGTATCAATATTCTAAGGATTTTTATTATGTTAACATTTATATAACGCAGTAAATAAAACCATAATAAAATCATTCATTTATTCAATCAAATATAATATCAAAATGTTAAGCAATTATATCAAATAATTGGCCTCTAGGGCATAAATTCTAACAGGTCATTATCTGAATCACTCCACGATCCTCCAGCTACAAGGCCTTTGTCTATCTTCTGAGGCCTTTTGTTGCCTTTGTATTCCTTCTTTGCATTTGATTTCTTCTTTAGTTCTTCTCTGAGAGGTTTGTTGCAGTTGGCAATGAATTGGCCAGGCTTCTTACAGTTGTAGCATAGATCATTCATTTGCTCTCGGTTTCAGAATTCTTGACCTTCTTTGGTTTCTTTGGTTTTGCCTTCGACGCATGAACCTTCTTAGTCTTTTTTTACCAAAGATTGCAAAGTCCTCATCATCGTCTTCATCATAGTCAGAGTCAATTTTAGTGTTGACCTTTGAGGTACTTTCAGTTGCTTTGAGAGCAACACCCTTATCCTTCTTTCTTCCTTCTGATAGAGTTTCTGCTTTTTGAGTCAGCTCCAATTCGTATGTCAGAAGGTTGCCATATAGCTGTTGGACAGTCATCTCATGGAGATTCTTTGACTCTCTGATAGCAGTGGTTTTGGCATCCCATCTGTTTGGTAAGGCTCTCATGAACTTTATGATTAGATCTTTGTTTGGATAGATCATTCCATATGCTCGTAGAGAGTTGAGTAGAACGTTGAATCTCTCGTAGGTGGTAGTGACGTTCTCTCCTTGAACGTGTGTGAACATTTCATATTGCTGTGCTAGGAGAGATTGTTTGTTTTATCTTACTTCTTTTGTTCCTTCATGCATGATGAGTAGTGCTTCCCAAACCTCCTTTGCTATTTTGTTGTTGACCACATTTTCGAATAGATCATCTTCTAATGATTGAAACAAAATGTTCTTAGCCTTCTTGTCGAGTTGAACAACTCTCTTCTCGTTGTCATCCATTCACTCTTTGACTTTGATTTGTATTCTGCTTTGGATCGCCGATAGTTGATGCAAGCTTTGTTGGAACATAGGGCCCATTCTAAACAGTCTCAAATAGATCTTCATCTATTGAGTCCATGTATGCTTGCATCCTAACTTTCCAGTTTGCAAATTTATCTTTGTTGCACATTGGTGGCTTGCTGCCTCCTCTAGTCCTTGATTCACTTGGTAAGTGTGTCATTGGATCTACTTAAGCTTTGTAGGCAGTATAATAGAACCTGCTCTGATACTAATTGTTAGTTCCCGGAGGCACTATAGTTATCTAGAGGGGGGAGGGGTTGAATAGATATTTAAAAATCTTTTCGTTTTAACTTGTTAGTTGATAATGATTAAAACTTAGCGGAATTAATATTTGTTTTAATCTCCCTTAAGATAGTAAGTAAATGAGAGTGAGGCAGTTATAGCAGTTATGGCAGATATGACAGGTATAGCAAGAATGTAGTAGACACAGTCGTTTTAAGTGTTCAGAGCACTTAAAGCTCCTAGTCCACTCTTCTACTCTTCAAGTAGGAAATCCACTAAGGATGTCTTTTACACTTTTTGAATCACACGGATTCCTTCTAGACCAGCAGTCTAGGAACTTCTTAGTTCACTCTTGAACTCTTCAAGTCCAGCAGACTTGGCTATTTACAGTTCACTTAGAACTCTTCAAGTTCTTCTGACTTGGAACTCTTACTTCAGTTGATTAGTAGTTGTTGAGTTCTTGATGGTTGCTACTCAGTTGCTGTTTAAACACTTGTTCGAAAGAACTGAGTAGTTGAGCAAGCTTTCTCTTTTTCTCAGATCGTTGAGTTGAGCGTTGAGAGTTCTTTATCGTTCTTGTTCAATGCTTGCTTGCCTCTCTCATCTGCATATGTTTTGCATATATGTGATCTTGAAGTCATTATACAAATATTTCTTGAAGGACTTTACAAATAATCATGAGCATTTATAATTAAACATCAAATCAAAATATGCACTCTCCTAACAAATCCCTAAAATCACATCAAATGCAAGTATTTTCAACGAAATTAGATCGACAGGTAATGTGATGGTACCAACTTGGATCAAGAAAGATTTATAAACAATAGATGTAATTAAAGTTTCTCTTAACGGAGTCTCAACAGATAAGTCAAGGTCTAATTTCTCCGGAGTTAAGTTCAAACGTTGAGCACAAGCAGGAGAGATAAAAGAATGGGTAGAACCGGTATCTAATAAGGTATAAACTTCGCAAGAGTTTATGATTAACTTACCCGTGATCACCTCGTTTGGGTTCCTCACGTTTTGGGCAGTCACGACAAACTCCCTTCCAGAAACTACCGACTTTGACTTGTCCGGGACAACCTTTGGAGTCACCATCCCCGATGAACTTGGTCTCGCTACAAGACAATCTCTAGCTATATGACCTTCCTTTCCATAGTTATAAACACACCTTGGATTGTTGTGGGCAGTTTGGGCTGATATGTCCCTCTTTCCCTCATTTATAACAAACGACCGTTGCTCGTTCTCCTCCCCTAGAAACAGTGGATGTTGGTGCTGACGTCTTCACATTATCATTGTTGTACCTTCTCTTCTTGAAATCTCATCCCGACTCGCTTCTTCTATTATCATGGCCACGATTACCACCAGAGTGGTTACCACTGTTGTCTGAATGCTTTCCTCCCCGCTGATTGTCATTGCTCCGATGACCGCTGCCACCGGTATGACCCTGGTTGTGGTCCCTTGGTTGAACATACTCATTATTTTGCTCTAATAATTGAGCCTTGTTTACAACATCTGAATATAAAGAAAATTTATGAGAGATAAGATATTGTCAAATCTCGGATTTTAGACCTCTCAGAAACATCTGCGTCATTCGTTCCTCATTCTCTACCAAATGAGGTGCGAACTCAGATAACTCGCAAACTTTGCCTCGTCATCGGGACCTGCAGTCATGTTGTTTTGTTCCAGTCTAATAAACTCTACCTCCTTCATATGACGAATACTTTTAGGAAAGTAGTTGTCATTAAACAGTTTCTGAAATGTTTCCCAAGACATGTTGAGTGCGGCAAGCTGGGTACGCTTCAACGACTCCCACCAGTAGTCTGCCTCACCATGGAATATAAAGGTGGCGAATGGAACCTTCTATTCCTCCGTGCATCCCAAGACATCAAATATCTTGGTAATTTGTTTAACCCATGTCTCTGCCTTGATCGGATCTGGCTTTCCTGAAAATCTGGTGGTCCCAACTCTTTGAACTGCTTGGCTGTGGCAAGCCGCGCATTGCTATCATTTCCACTCGTATTTTGTACACGAGTCTCCCTCGTCTGATTTTGCATGAACTGCAAAAAGCTTTTAAACATCCCATCATTCATCATTTGTTCGGTAGTGTTATTTACAGGAGGAATATTGCCTTCCTGTTGCACGTTCCCCTAGGTGGTGATTAAAGGTGTCTCCACGGTCTTATTCACTCCATTGTTAATATTTCCAGTTGCCATTCTTAAATACTGCCACAAAACAAGGGTTAATTAACAAATTAACATATCACATATTAACCATATGCTCCGACTGACTAACCAAATAAGCTTAGGTATGACACACTAGCGAATGATTACTCGTCTCTCCTCTCCTAGTTCTATTCCCCGATCTCCGCCAGAGACCATATCCCTAAGCTTTGATACCAACCTGTGACGCCCCTAAAATAGGTATACATCACCCATTCTGAGTCGCCAAATACATGGTACAGAAACAAATACAACTTCAGTAATACAATTGTAGGTAAAATACTAAGAACACATATATTGTGAGTTTGAATACAAATATTGTCTAATAGGAAGATATACAGACTCAAAAGGAGTCCTCATTACAATTATTGATACACTATTTTACAAAATAGTGAGGACTACTAAAACAACTATCCTGAACCATCACTCCAAATCCCGACTAGTTCCTGCTATGTTCTCACCTCCCGAGAAGAAAAATGGAACAAAAAGAAAAAGGGTGAGCTCAACTAGCCCAGTAAAGAATATTATGACTAAGATAATATACAATAATTTATCATTAGTCTTCAACAGGGAAAAATCTGATAAAATATAATCGACAATAAGTTTTAGATCAGCAACTGTAGCGGAAACAACAATCCATTAGAAGAGTCAAGTAGAGAAAGAATTCTACTATCTTCTAAGATTTAAAAGTCCATCATCAATATTTTATCCCTATAACATCAATCAATATACATCTTGAATCAAATATTCATCTTTGCACTACAGGCCAAATATATTCATTTGTATCACCAGTTGGTCATGTTCATCTCAACACCTATTCATCTTTGCACTGCAGGCCAAAGATATTCATTAGTTAATCATTCATCTTTGCACTACATGCCAAAGATATTCAGTAATATCATCATTTAGGACTGAGGACGATGAAAAATATCTTAAAGAAAACGAATCCAGTGAGATAAAGATCAAAGATTAAGGATTCGTACTTTAGTTTATCCAAGTTTAAAAATACCTTATAATAATCAATTGTGGAGCAAAATTCAAGAATAAAGATCAAAACATGGATACAATCAAAGATAGTAACCATAATAGACAACTTGGACAAAGAAAAGAAAAAAATTATTTTTCTGTGAATAGTGTCGTATTCGTGAATAGTGTCGTATACGTGAATAGTGATGTATACGTGAATAGTAACCCCGATATAAAAAAGGTAGAAATTCCACAATAAAATCCATACCAATATTTCGGTATAATGATATTGAAAGAATAACATCATTATGAAGAAAATAACATCCCTTACCTCAAAAGAACAATACTTCCGGCTGAAATATCAGGTATAAGGCTGAATGAAACTTGCACTGATGAATAGTAACTCACAAAGTATCTAAATACTCACAAAATACGCTCGATAATATAGAGATAAAAAGAGAGAAAACTTGTTTCTGGTGTATTTTCAATTCTAACTAAGCACCATATTTATAGGAAAATGCTTAGAACGCCATAGCAGACTAACCTGCTACCTGATGGCTTTACCTGCTACTATTCACGCCCACCACTTTTGAAAATAAATTCTAGCACATTTCATTTCTCACCAACCAAAAGTGGGACCCACCAATTTTTAATAAAAATATTTTTTTTCGAAACTTCAATAATTCATAATAAATAACCCTTTTATCAGAAAAATACGAATTTTATGTCCATTTCATAGGAAATTAAATTCTCTACAACTTTTTAGATTTAAGTTTTTCCAAATTCCAAACGAAAAATGACTGAAATCCACATACGGACGATTTTCAAAACCTCCATTCCGACAAAATACTGATAAAACACCTCAGCATTAATTCCTTCATTTATGTCCACATAAAATATATCCATTATTTATATCCACATAAAATAAATATTTCCTCATCATATAAATCAATAATTAATTATTCACAAATAATATTACAGAATCACAATTATGACAACCAGGTCGTTTCCAAGAAAGAGGGGGCTTTCCGATAAAGATTTTTCCTTATCGGCGCGTAATTAGGTGACTAAACCCCTTTTCTAGACAGAACTTCCTTAGACATTGTCAATAATGCTATCTAAAAATATTATTCAAATAATATGAATTATTGATCTGATAATGGAGATATTGTGCAGTGACAATTATTGAAACAACAATAATATAAAATATTAACGTAGCAATTATTAAAAGATCAAACTTGTTAGGTTGATCTATTTCGTTGAGTAAACTTGATGTGTAAGCTATAAGAAATTAGTTGATCGTAAAGTTGTTAAGATGATTGTAAAGCTTAGTGAATGATCGTAGATCATTATGGTCAAGTTCGTAAAGTTGTCTACTCTGAAATCATAAAACAAGTTGAAGATCGCAAAGTCTGCCAAAGATTGTAGAGCTCATTAAAGACCGTAGAGTCTGTTAGAGATCACAGAACTCGTTAAAGGCCATAGAGTTTGTCAGAGATCATAAAGCGCCTTAATGATCGTAAAGGCTGTCAGAGATTGTAAAACTCATTGAAGATTGTAGAGCTTATAGATCATAGAGCAAGCCAATCGTAGAGTCATCTAGTCAAATACTCTACGACCACCATGAAACTCTATAATTAGGAAAATTGTAGAGTATGTCAGCTTTGAGAATTGACTGACTGTAACGCCCGAGAAAATCAGATCTTTATGTGAATTAAATTTTTATTTAATTATTTGAATTAAATGAATTTAATTGTTTATTTATGTGAGTAAGCTATTTGAAGGTTGTTCTATGACCTAGAATGTGTGGATGTGGTTAGTATTCTTGCTATGTACTAGGATTAATTGTTTTGAATTTCCAAGATGAAAATAAATATTTTCCGAGAAATTTCTGTAAAAACACTATTCATCCATTTCTGCTCGGAGATTAAGTTTGAATTAATGAGAAACGCGTAATGATAGAATTCTAAGACGTAATGGCATATTCAATAATATTTCAGTTATGTCAAACGAAGTTTTCACTCGCGGACTTAAAACCTAAGGGTTAGGAAAAGTGAGTTCCAAGAATTAAGTGTCTACGTATAATGATTATGGTTATTATACGTAAGGAATACGAGTATGATACTAGTTATTATATGAGTATAGTATGAAGATTATTACGATGTATAATACGAATATTGTACGAACTATATATGAAGAGAATACGAGAATTGTACGAGTAGAATACAATTAGTTCTAATTGGACTTTGCGTTTATGGACTTTGTAGAATCCAATTGGACTTGGATTATGTCAAGCCCAATGCATTGTTAAGGCAAGCCCAAGATAGGCCCAATTTGAATTTATTCTAAGACCCAAACAAAGAAAATAAATCGTCGATCGAACCGATGGGTCACCGGATGGGTAAAACCCATGGGGCAACCCATGGGGGAAACCACAAGGCCATTGGCCGACCACTTGGTCACCAAGTAAAGTGTTTACTTGGTGGCTAAGCCATGAATAGTAAGGAGGTGGGAAGGATGACCATTTTACCCTCCATTAGACTTTTCTATAAAAGGAAGCTTAGGTTGCTCATTTGGTTGTTTTACCAAACTTGACCAATATATTGAGAGAGAGAGAAAAAGAGATTTAACAAGTAATCAAGACCAAATCAAGCAAAGTATACAAGTTTATTCAAGAACGCGAAGAACGTTAAGGTAATATTTCGTAAACACTAGTCTTCGATCTTTTTCGATTTTTTCTTCGTAGAGAAGTATGAATGAGCATGTCTCTTTCGGAGTAATAAGGATGGCTATTAGTGGATTAAACCATTATAAGTCATGTATGATTAGGAATCATAAGAGTTTAAGTAAGTTTTAAATCAAAGAAAACCGTTAAGCGTTTATTTGGTTGTTGATGGACAAATTGAAAACCATTATAGGGTATGTGCATCTTGTTTGGTTAGAATATAGATAATGAATCGATGGAGTTGTTCCATTTGATTTGGCATATAAAACTCGAGTAACGAAGTTATGGCGAAATTTATGAGATTAGGCGTTAAACGTTGAAAACGTAGAGATTCCGGATTAGTAGTCGAAAGTTGCCATTTAACTTGGAAACCTTGGTTTTCGATGGCATAACGTAGCATAACGTATTTGAGAGTTGTGGACTCAAGAATCGTCGAATTCCGACTTAGAACGAAGAAACGAGTTATGAACGCTCACGAACATTAAACGAACGCGTAATAGGACGTTAAAAAGTGAATTCATTGTTAACGAATTTTAAACCTATATTTATCCGAATGAAATTGAAGTACATGAGATATGTGAGATAATGGCTTTTGAACGAGCGCATTTTGACTTATAACGACCAAGTTAGGAGTCCGAAAAGTATTGAACTGAGAAAATTTAGAATTTTTCCAGGGATCAGGGTCGGCGCCTCAGCGCCACCCCAAGCTTGTAACACTCGCACCGCAACGCCGGGTTGGAAAAGTAGCTCTTTGTTAGTTGGAAGGCCGGTATACTTATGTATATAAGACGTCCTCATGACTGCAATACCGAGATGAAGGGTTAGACACTGCCTAATGTGACGACCCAAGAATTTAGAAAATTATTTAAATCTTAAAAGATTGAATAAAGGTTAAATAATGGACCACTACAAGAAAAAGGCCTATCAACGACCAATAATATCAGCGACCACATTGGCAGTCACTGCTGTTAGTAATAGCGACTGAATTCTGTGACCGTAATTTTATTCAGTCGCTATTCAATATTAGCGACCGCATGCGGTCGCTAGCACAATTTTGCCTCCAAAAATTTGGCAGGAAATGTTGGTGCGATGATTTTGTGCGACTACTTGATATCAGCGACCGCATGCAGTCGCTAATAAGTCCATGTCATTAAAATTTAGCTACCGCATACGGTCGCTAAAGGCGGTCGCTGATCAAACTTAATCTAACCAGTATCAGTCATTCGCTCGACATAGACGAAAAAAAAAGAGGGAGCAGATAGAGAGAAGAGGGAGAAAGGGGGGAAGAGAAGAAAGAGAAGAATTAGCCGCCGACCCACCGCCACCACTGCCATTGTCACCGCCGCCCACAGGTAACCCTAACTGCAATAATTTTTCTAGTTTTCTAAATTTGAAAATTAATGTTGAATAACACACAGAATTGTTTGTGGGAAATAATTTATATTCCATATGGATTGTTGTAGTAATTCTGTGAAATTTGTTTATATTCCTCTTGGGTTTTCTAGTATTTCCTCTCCATGCATCTTTGTTGGATTAAATATATATTTATATTGGGGGTTTTGGGAACAACATTAAACCCTAGTGTTTTATTGGGACCTGTTTTGCTTATCCTAACTTGTGGATTTATATTAAAAGTTTCAGGTTATTCAAATTTATAGGCTAAACAAAGCAGTTTGCTGTTTTCACTATGGGAATTGGACAAATAATTCTATACTCTTGTCTGTTTCCTAGATGTATTCAGTATAATGCAAAAGTTAGGGGGTGGGGAGAAGTTTTCAGCTTTAACATGCTAGGATTTCTCCATAATTTTTGATATATATATTATTTGAAGATTAGAAAAATTATGAGAGAAATCGGTTAGGTCTCTTTGTAAATTTTTTTCCTTTCCATCATAAATAATCAAGCAATTTTTTTATCTAATATACAGAGATAGGAAAATTATAATTTCTAAACAAACTAATTATCATGGATTCAAACACGTTCGTTTAATTTTGAATGATGAGTGATAGCATATGTTTGAAGAAGCTCAAATAATTAACTAGGAGCACAACTACTACCCATATTTTGGAGACAAATTATAGGAAAAAAGAGATTTATTATGAAGAATGTGCCTTTGTTTGCTTGATTTCCTACCTCTTTTTTTCTTCTTTTTCTTTGGCTAAAAAGTCTATATGCTTCTAGTGCAACACTTGGTACATCAAATGACTTTGGAAATGATGTGAAACTTTTTCATGTTATAATTTGTTGTATTTATATTATAATTTTGTTCTGTTTGTGTTGGGACTCTTTTAGTATTTCCATTCACAGGCTTCCAACTTTCAATTCGTGATTACCAACATATTTCCTGTGAAGTTTCAGTAATTAGCTAAAGTTTATTAGTCTCGTTATCTTTTCCCAAAGAAAAATCTAGCTTCCTTAGATGTGTTCTTGTTTTGGGACATAGTCTTATTATATTGGGAATTTGTATATTTCTCTTGGTTTATGTCTTTGGGTGCCTAGAAATGACCTTATATACATGCTGTCGTGCATGTGGCTAGTCCATATTATAGGGGAGACTCTGGCGAATTTTTTTATTGGTCGGGTATTTGCGAACATTTATACTATTAACGCGCCTATTGGTTGTTAGCATGGTAAGCTATTGGGGGTCATTAAGCCAAAATAGCGATCTTAGGGAATTATATCGCAATGAGAAGGTAACTAGACAAACTTGGTCAATAAAGAGATTGTTTTGGCTATAACAGAAAAGCAAGGGTATTTAACACTTATGTATACAAGAATAAAGCTACAAAATGTTATAGAAGCTATAAATCGTACTTAACCAAGTTGTGACTATCCCAAAACATAAAAGATTATAGAAAGGGGCTGTGAGGGGTATAATCTTAAAACATGTTAGACACCTTAACACACTAGTTGATATGGATAAATCTTTAAGATACTCAAAAGTTGTATAAATGAGTTAAGAAAACTCTGATATAAAGCTAGCATGAATGAAATACCTTACGTATTCACTTACAATAAACAATAAAAACAAATTTAAAACAAATTAAAATAAAATAACATGATATAATATAACTATTAAACTAAGAAGCATTTACTTAGTTTCTCATACTAAATTTAATAACATTTAAAGTTTCTCATATGCTTACAAGTATGCTCAAGTCATATGGTTACAAGTATGTTCAAGTCATATGATTACAAGTATGCTTAAATGTTAATCATATGCATGCTTACAAGTATGCTCAACTCATATGGTTACAAGTATATATGCTCAAGTCATATGTTAACATTTATAATGTTGTCTGTAGTAGGTACTGTGGAATCATGGACCTCTATTCAGACCGTAGTTGGATGGCACGACGAAAGTCAAGTGCCCAGATAGGTGCTACAGCTGAATTTAGAGCTGGTTGCCAAGTGTTTTTGGATTATGGGTATAGTCTCCTGGAATGTATGAATGGTAAGTCGCAGATACGATGTCCATGTTTGAAGTATAAGAATGTAAATTATATGGACAAAGACATGGTAAACTATCATTTACTTGTTTCTGGGTTCATGAAAAATTACGAAGAATGCTGGTGGGCACATGGGAAGAGAAGAGGTGGTGGCATCACAGAAGTACACAATTCGGGCAGTAGTACTCATCGTATGAATGAAATGGTTCATGATATTGCAGGGCCAGATTTTGATTGGGAACAAGGAAAAGAGCAACCTATGAATTCTGATGCCAAAGACTTCTTTAAGTTGTTAGACGAGGGTAGCGAGCCATTGTGGCATGGTTGCACCAAACACACTACATTGTTTGCAGTGGCGACATTACTTAACATCAAGGCTGATCACAACATGAGCCATGAGTGTTTTGAGTCGCTCTTGAAGGCCATTAAGAGTATGTTGTCTGACGGTAAGAAATTGCCTGGTAACTTTGTAAGAAAATGGTGAAGAAGTTGGGTCTTGGATACCAAAAGATCGATGCATGTCCCAACGATTGCATGTTGTTTTATAAGGAAAATGAACAGATGACAAGGTGCACGTTTTGCAGTTATGATCGATTTAGGCCTAATAAAGTGGGCGTGAATACAAAAAAATCAAGTATACCATTTAAGATTCTAACGTATTTTCCAATAACACATCGGCTAAAAAGATTGTACATGTCTTCAAGAACAGCTGAACATATGAGTTGGCATGCGAAATCTCCAGCTAAAGATGGAGAACTAAATCAACTCGCAGATGGGCAGGCTTGGAAAGATTTCAACTTAGCACATCCTGGGTTTGCATTGGAAACTAGAAATGTGAGGCTTGGATTGTCCACCGATGGTTTCAATCCGTTTGGCCACTCAAATTTATTTGCGTACTCATGTTTTTCGTGATTGTTACTCTGTATAACTTGCCTCCTTGGATGTGTATGAAACAGCCATACTTGTTTCTTTCACTCGTGGTTCCTGGTCCTAAGAGTTGTAGCGTCCCCGAAATCCGGGTCCCGAATCGCCGCGGATCCGGTTTGCTATTTCTACAACTGTTGCGGAAGATATAAACATAAATTGTTTATACATTAAACTTTACACACTATTCCCAAAATCGAGTAACCTTAACTAATACACAATCGTGAAACTGCCTAACGCATGAAAATACTATTCTTCAACATACTTTACAACTTAACTTCACATTTTATCCCATTTGAACTTGGCATTATCTTTTTCCCGTGATTCGTAGTATTCGCCTTATATCTGCAATGTTTTATCATGATATAGCAAGGTGAGCATGAAAGTTGCCCAAACAAGTTTAAAAAAACAAGGTAAAGATATATCATGATTGAAAGAGTTTGAATAATAAAGTGGCTATCCTTCACAATGTAGTTGTGAATTAGCATGAAACAGTAATTTCAAAGTCGAATGAACATTGAAAATGAACATAACAATTATATCGAATATTTGGTAATGAAGGTGATCACCTTTCATACCGATGAATACATGCAATATGTACAGAGTACAATTCATAAGCATATCATTCTGAAACCACTCTTAAAAGAGTTTAAGTAAAAAGAACTTGAAAAACTTGCCTGAACCATTGATTACCGTAACGCAATATAATAAGCTTCTCCTGAAGACCTAATATTAATAATATAGATCTCCAATATTAGAATAATATCATCATAGTTATAAAATAACTTAAACACATAATCCTATCACCTATACTGACATATAAAACCTATAATAGATCTTTCGGTTAGTCATAACATATAGTTAAGTATTAGACATTAGTTTTAAGTCTTAATATTATTATTATACTTTGATATTCTATTAATCACATCATAACTTGTACTTATAAGTTATTCATTTTATATGTTATCCTAGTAAATTAGATAACATCTTAGTAAACCAAAATACCATTTCAAGAAGACGAATTTTATTTCAAAGATATCCGAAATCACTATTCCTTTTCACGAAAAATACCAAATCAACTTATTATTTTTTTTTATCCTTTGGTCAAACATATATACATGTATTTCATACATAAAAAATATTTTTCCGTAATTTTTCAATTTCTTTTACTATTTTTCAAAAATCATAAATAGTGTGTGACTTAAGAAAATTAGCTACCTCGTGCTTAACTCCAGAGATGCCCATCGTTTGACATAACCTTATATATGTTAACGTGATGCTCCATTTTAAATTTCGTGGCAATCGGAGTTGTAGAACTCCGGTTATAGCGATTTTTTAGTGGAAAATCACAAAATTGAAATGGTCATAACTTGGTCGTTTTAAGCCGGAATTAGCTCATTTTTGGACACGAGCTACATATTACCATATATTTTCATTTCCCAAAAGCCTTTAATTTTTCTCATTAACTAAATGTCCAAAATAGCCCTCGGAAAATTTTGGCCAGAAACTTTTTGCACTTTGGCAGTTTTGGAGTCCTTCACCAAAACTTAAATAAAACGAAATATGTAACTCCAATTAATGATCCGTCAATTTTGTTGGATTCGTATCTTTCCAAACTACAGTTTTCATATATCACAATCCATATTTGGATATGTTTAGCTCCGAATTTAGCCCGAAGTGACTGTTCCAAAACTGTCCTTTTCACAGTTTTCTTAACTTTGTGTAGTTTGGGAGAAATCCCATAACTCCCTCCTCCGATGTCGGATTTAGTCCGTTTTGGAGTATATGGAAAGCTTATTGAGTGTACTATAACATATCACAAGTCCAGAATTTTAGAGCACTCTAACAAATCCGAAAATTTCTGTTTAGGGCAGCAGTCCATTAATTCATTTAAAACAAAAAAAAAACTGTTTTGGTTATTCTTCTTTGTTCAAGCCTATCAACCCTAAAAATGGCAAGATCTAACCATAAAATATCATTTATCATGTAGATCTATAGTTCTCATGTTCAAGATCTTAAACTTATGGTTCAAAATCATAAGTTCAACACTTGATCTAAAACACCATATCAAAACACTTTAACTAACAAGAGTTTTGAGTTTAGGAAATTTTACCTTTAGCTTCATGACATATCTTTTCTTCCAACTATGTGATGGATCTTGGATGGAATGAAAAATCAAAATCTCTTCTCCTTCTTTCTTGGAGTTTCCTAACTCCCCTCTCCCTCTCTCTCTTGTCTCTCTCTTTCTTTCTTAGGTATGTTGGAAAATAAGATGAGAAAAGTGAAGAATATGATTTTTGTTTAGTGTAATAATGTAAGAAATGTATCTAGACATTAGTTTGCTTGATAATTGAGGTGTAATAGCATAGTAACATGAGTGACTTCTAGAAGCAATTGATTAGCTAGCATAATTGAAGATTCTTATCAACAATGTTACTAATAATACACTAATAAAACAAAAGGGTATACTAGTAATTTCGACATTAATAAATGATTTCTTTTTAATTCTTATTTATTATACCAAATGTCCAATATGTCCCTCCTTATTTGGGCTTAAATTTGGGTCACCATTTTCATCTTTTGGGCTATCAATAAATAATATATTGGACTTAAAATTTAATTCTTTGGGCCATGTAAATTAACATAGTCCAACACTCTTAATTCTTATCCAACCCAAATCATTTAATTAGGGTTTTTATTTTCCTCAATTATAACTTAAATCCTTACTCATGCACATTTATTTCCTTAACCCAATTAGACTTGCTAAAATTAGGTTATAAAATTAATTAACTGAGATGTATAAATAAATCTCTCATAATTGGTATATATTCTAAATACCATAATTTTCTCATCTCATAACCCTTAAGTTATTAAATTCTTCATTCCTAATATATAATTAGGATCACATTAGTTTCTTTTATTTGTTTATATAATAAACAATATAAACCATCACACTATCTTCATATTCCTTTACTCACCTATTCGAACAAAATAATTTAATAAATTGTGACATGTTCCACAATTCTCTTAAATTAGGTCACTAATATAAAAATAAAATATTAGGACAACTAAATAACGATAACCATTTAGGTTATTTAATTATCACACCTAATATATATATTAGGTTACATAATTTAATTCTTACTTCACTTTTATATACAAAATAAATGTATTCACATTATATAATGTATATTTATTTAATCATACACATAATTCATATTCATTACACACATAACTTTTAATCCCTTAGGGTTTTATACAAAACATTAGGATTTCTAATTTAACAATTAGGGTTATCCTAATATATAATCACAAATACTTAAGCCATTATATTTAGCCTTTGACTTCCCAAATTAGGGTTTCAAATATTGAATTAGGATTTGATTCGATCTTTGAAATTAGGGTTTCAACCGATTTCTAGGGTTTCTTATAAATCGTAATAATTTTATAAGCTGAACGTTGACGTTTAATAATATTAGGATTTGACACGAGATATAATTTATCCGGTGACACTTGACCCTTAACCACATTCTGTACAATAATCACCGTAATCACGTAATATATACACACATACCCTTAATCCTGAATAATCCACTAAAAGAAATTTTAAATCCTCAAAATTCCTTTCTGAAAACATCAAACACATACACTTATTCTCTGTCTAGGTCTATTATTTGACCTTAAACCAAACATTTAAGATTTTAATAATTTTCTAATTTCTCGGGTTGTCACAAGAGTCCTGGAAAGAACTTAGATGTTTACTTGAGACCTCTTATAGACGAGTTAAAGGTATTGTGGGAGGATGGAGTAAAGACTTGGGATGTTGCAACGAAAACAAATTTCAACATTAGGACAGCGGTTATGTGGACTATATGTGACTTCCCAGCTTATGGTATGTTAGCTGGATGGAGTACTCACGGGAAGTTGGCTTGTCCATATTATATGGAGTATACAAAGTCGTTTAATCTATCAAAAGGTCGAAAGCCTTGTTGGTTTTACTGTCATCGTCGGTTCTTACCGGTAGATCACCCGTTTCGAAGAAATAGAGAGCATTTCAGGAAAGGGAAAGTAGACAATGTTATGCCTGCACCGCGATTATCGGGAACGGATATGCGAGATCGTGTGATGAGATTGCCGGTTATCCCATTTGGTAAGATTGATGCCACAAACATAATCAATGGGTTTGGCGAATCTCATAATCGGGTTAGGAGAAGCATCTTTTGGAACCGCCTTTATTGGTCTACAAATTTGATTAAATCATAATCTAGATGTGATGCATATTGAGAAGAATGTGTTTGACAATGTGTTTAACAACTTTGTGATGAATGTTACGGGAAGACAAAAGATAACGATAAGGCACGTTTGGACATGAAAGATATTTGTAAGCGTCCTGGATTAGAACTTTATGAATCTCCTAATGGTAAGATTGTCAAACCGCATGCAAGGTACACATTGTCAAAAAAGCAAGTTGAAGATGTGTGCACATGGGTTAAGTATCTGAAACTACCAGATGGATATGCGTCAAACATTGCAAGGTGTATTACGAGTGGGAAATTACAAGGGATGAAGAGTCATGACTGTCATATGTTCATGGAGAGACTCATGCCTATAGCATTTCGGGATCTGCTTGATAAACCAATATGGGATACTTTGACGGATCTTAGTCGTTTCTTCAAAGACTTATGTTCAAAATCATTAAATGAGAAGGACATGTCTGTACTTGAGAAGAAAATCATAGAGATCACGTGTAAACTGGAAAAAATATTCCCACCTGGTTTTTTTAACTCCATGGAGCATTTGCAAATCCATCTTCCCTATGAAGCTCGTGTTGGGGGTCCAGTTCAATATAGATGGATGTACCCTTTCGAGAGGGTGATGGGAAACCTTAAGAGGAAGGTGAAGAATAGAGCTTATGTCAAGGGGTCGATATGTGAGGCATACAGTTTCGATGAGATATCTACGTTTGTCTCAGACTATTTTCCGGACGAAGGCTTGACAAAGGCCAATCGAGTATCGAGACATGATGATGGGAGAAATGTTGAACTAAATGGTCGGCTCTCTGTATTTGGTCTATCG
Organism: Panax ginseng; assembly: GCA_020205605.1. Taxonomy (NCBI): domain Eukaryota; kingdom Viridiplantae; phylum Streptophyta; class Magnoliopsida; order Apiales; family Araliaceae; genus Panax; species Panax ginseng. The sequence continues at coordinate 41,655,335 of CM035127.1, read as the reverse complement.
AGCCGCGCTTATGGAAAAGGGAAGCGCATATTCCTCTCTGAGCAAGAATTACATGCTGCACATACTTACATTCTTCTCAATTGCGAGGAGATTGACGAATTTTTGAGGTACACATGTAAACTTGATAATTTATCTTTTAAGTTTAAAATTTATTCCAATATGTTAATGTTTATAACATGGTATAGATTGTACGATGACGAGTTAAAAGTGAAGCATCCCGGCATAACTGATAAAGATATTCAAATCAATCGTGATAAAAAATTTGCACTTTGGCTAAAGGACAAAGTAAGTTCAATTTTAAGCACGTAATATATATATATACTCCATGTTAACTATGACTTCATTTAATAAGATGGAGTTTTTGTAGGCTTTGATTGAGGATCAACGATTAGGCTAATGTACAAGTCCTAGCTATGGGACTGAGACAGGACCAAGTCAACCGCAATGGTTACAAAATAAATGGTTGTGAATTTCACACAAAGGCATATGGTAAGCAGTAAAAGAACAACGAACTCGGAGTGTGTGTCAAGGAGATTGTTACAATGAGCTTGGTCGTGCCTTTTATGGGGAGTTGGAGGAAATCGTAGAGTTGTCGTACAAGAGGCGCGTCTGGGTCATATTCACTTGTTCAAGTGCCGTTGGTTTGATTCAGAAAAAGGGATACGTGTTGACAGACATAGAATCATTGATATTGACCTCCATAGGTCTACGTACTCCAACGAACCGTTTGTTTTACCAACTCATACTGTACAAGTATACTACACTCCTAGTCCTGTTAGGAAAAGGGATAGACCGCCTACAGATTGGCAAGTTGTAATTTATACTCCCGTGCGTAGTCGTGTAGAAGTAGTTGATGGGGAGATTTACCAAGAGCAGATGCTTCATAGTCAAACTATAATAAATATGGAGGATGACAATGAAGTAATCCAGTTAGATGGTGGAGATGAACCACATGAATTAGATCCTGAGTCAATACTTGTGTCAGATGACATTGATACTGAGGAGGAAGAGTTATTGACTGAATCTGACACTGAATTTGAAGCAGATGATGGTTATGAATATGCAACAAGTATACAAGATGATTCTGAATCAGACATTGACACTTGAACAAATGAAATGTATGTTTAGCATTACATGTTTTTTATATCATTGTCATGTTTATGTACTAAACTATTTAAATGCAACATTTGTTTATTGTCATTTTATATTCATATATATACATGTTTATATCACTGTCATGTTTATTGTCATATATACATGTAATCAAATATGACTCATAATAACATCTTGAAATTTGTAATATATAGATGGCTTCTAAAGCAGCGCAGAAAAAGCGCGGCATGGGTAGGGGGGCTTATCATGTGCCCAAGGCCCCTACTAATCCGGATGATCGGATTCTTATTCAGATTCGCCCTCCTCTCGAAAGACGACGTCGTCCAGATATATCATTTATATATAAGCATTTAAGATTCCATTTATACAAGATATATAGAACTTAGATGTAAATTGCTTTAATATATCTACTTATCGTTGATGTAAATTGATGTTAATATGCTTATTGTATTGAAAATTTGTATATTTCTCTTGGTTTGTGTCATGGGTGCCTAGAAATTTCCATATATGCATGTCGTCGTGCATGTGGCTAGTCTATATTGTAGAGGAGACTCTGGCGAATTTTTTTATAAGTATTATAAGTATAAGTTTGAAAAATGTTCATAAGAATTATAACTTAGATGTAAATTGCTTTAATATATCTACTTATCGCTGATGTAAATTGTTGTATATTATAGTGATGTTTTAGATAATAAGATCGTCAAGTGCATATCATAGCTGTGTTTACAAAATTGGCCTACACCTGTGATTACGTGGACGAGCACACCTATCGCCCACAAGGATGCTATTTGGGCTGAATTTCAGGTATGTTTTTTTTAATTATGACAGATAATATAATATTCAAAGGATAATTGTTTAGTAATGTTATTATTGTAGTTTTATTTGCAAAAATGGTATAGATGGGAGGACGTGCAGGCTTCAGTGATACAGACATTATTCTGGCAGAAGTGCGCGGTCCGCACCAAAGACAATTTGAACAAAGAAAGACAAAAAGCCCTTCACAATGCCGAGATCGACCATCCAGGCCAAGGAGAGGATTATATGCACGAGCATAGCCCCTGGTGGTGCACCCAGTCCATATGGGCTGAGATGTGTGCCCAATGGAGAGTCGAGAGTGGGTGAAAAGATGAAAGACCCGCCTCCACTAATGTGATTCTCGGGTGTACCCGACGGCGAAAAAAGGCTAAAGGGACATACTGAGGCGATAATATTTCACGATTCTTGAGATATCAACGCTGTGGTGCAATTTACAAGTTTTAATATGTTTACAATCATGAATTCTAGAAAATATATCACATTTTTACTTAGTAATATTGTGCTATTTTTTGTATAGGAGTCTCAGTCTCAAGGTACACCTATCCATTGGCTGGATGTGTACGTGGCCACCCGTGATGGTCTGCCTGATGCTATCCACATGGCGGTAATAAGTTTTAACAACTTGATCTTGTTTACCAATGCTTACAGAATTTATTTTTAACTATTTAATTGTTAACATGATGACATGATACTTATAAGCGTTTATTGAATGAGTATATTATCTGAAGGCACTCCACGTCCAGGACTATTGATCAAGAGTTGTGGGAGAGGCGTCTGTTGTGAAGAAGAACTACATTAAAGGTCAAGGATAACGACGACGCCCATCCTTGATGGCTCAGTGACTCGCTACCCGATCTTCGCGATCATCGAGTCATCCAAATTTCATACTTGGTGTTGTGTGAGACCTATATATCGAGATCGAAATCTTTTGAAGATACTGGGCGGGCATCTGGGGGCTCTTGATCCTGAGGAGTTAGCTGAAGCAGTAGCGACAATAGCAGTAGGACATCATGGGGATGGCGACGAGGTATAAAATCAATTTGTTGTATATATTGTCGTAATATATATCAGTATCAACATAGTTACTATATTTGTAACTTATTTTATTATTTTGTTAATTACAGGATGATCAAGGAGGCGATGATGCTTGACGTACCTGCTTTAGATCAGTTTTGTAGTTATAGTATAAGCTTGTACTTGTATATTAATTCTTTGGATGTCTGTATGTTACTTAAACATTATATTTGTGGTTATTTATTCAATTCATAGCGGGTTTTAAAGGTTTATATATATAGTTTATATACTAGCTAGTTTGGTGGACGATGGATGTTTATATTGTTATACACATTGTTTATATTGTTGTGTATGTGTGTTGGGATATAGCAGGTACAAAACAGGTACAGTTTTTTGGGAATTATGCAAAACTGCAAAAAGCTATTTTTTAGTTTTTATAGAATCGTGACCGCGATGCGATCCGATATCATTAGCGATCGCTAGCATTTGAGGGTATCAACGATCGCCTTGATTGGCCGATAATGATCATGATTTCATCGTGGACCACGTCGACCTTTGGCTCGAGACATCTTGACTAATTTTAGCGACCGAAAAATGACGAATTTAATTCATTATTAGCTATCGAGATATATCGATGTCGCTAATAGTGGTCGCCGATGTGCATCCCAATGACGATTTTTTATGCGACGACTATCGGATCGCATTTTCGGTCACTAATAGTTATTTGCGACCAATCTGCGGTCATTTGATACGCTAAATCATTGATAGACCCTTTTCTTGTAGTGGACCTAGACTGGAAATAGAGTTTGAATTTAAAATATTTTTCCTGAAGAACTTATGTGGTTTTTTGTATAGTGACTTATGTGAAGTATGTGGGTTATTAAATAAATATATATTGTAAATATGTATATATTTATTTAATATATAAATAGAATGAATGAGAAGTTATATAACCTAATATTATATATGAGGAATGAGAATTAAATAACCTAAGGGTTATAACAAGTGTAAAGTGCTAGTATTTAAATTTTATACTAGTATACTAACCCAAGAGATTAATTTTATTATTTTAATTTATTAATTATTTTAAACCTAGCTTAATTGGGTTGCATAATAATATTATCTAAGTATTTAAATTTCATAATGAGTGAATTAGAAACCCTAATGAAATATATAGGGTTATGTAAACTAAATGTATTGGACTATGATATTTATATGCCCAAGCAATTATTTAGGTAGCCCAAATGAATTAATTGGATTGCCCAAGCCATTTTTTTGAACCCTGTTTCGAATGGTTTATGTTGTTCGTTTGGCGGTTAGAAATTTTTCTAAAATACTATGACATGAGGTCGATAACATGCCCAAAATTTTTCTGTTATATGACTTAGGATTTGAAAATTAAAAATGAGCAAACATGCATGTCAGGATTAAAATTTGAGCGAACGCCGAGCGTCGGCGCGTTGAGCGATTGACGTTCGACGTTTCGGCAAAATAATAAGTCATAAATCTAATAAAGTCCAACGGGACGAGATTTGTCTATAAATGATATTTTACGTCGATAAACTTATTTTCAGGCATAAATAAAGCAATAAAAATATGTAATAAATATAAATTACATATTCAAGAAAAATAAAAATTAGGGTTGCCTATAAAATTATTTTGTGGTGCAACAAATGGCGAGAAACCTTTAAAATTTTGTATTAATCATAAAAATGATATTTTGAGGTTTTCGGGGATCAAAAGGAGGTTTTTGAGCTAAGATTTTCATAACGGAATATGTATTTAATATATAAAGCAAAAATGTGAATAATTATAAAACGAAAAATAAAGCGAATGTGCTAGTAGAATAATATATATATATATATATATATATATATATATATATATATATATATATATATATGAGAAAAGCGGTATGTGTTGACTCATGAATGAACAAAATAATATAAAAATTATTTAAATTAAAGAAATAATATCGTAAATTGAGTTTTAGTATAAAAAGCTATGTGTTACTGTTTAATTTCGAGTAAAGGTAAACGATATTTCTGAAATGGAATATAAATAGTTTAAGCTTCATGATGTAAAATATTTACATATTAAAATATATGAGACTTTTATTGTTTTTTATTAATAAGTGATTTGAATATTATTAAGAATGACTAAAATATTATTAAATGATTAATAATATTAGATAATGAAATAAATACTATTAAATTATTTGAAAATTATTATGAGCTATTGAAAAATGTTTTGACTAATAAATAAATTATCTAAGATAATAATTAAGCGTTTAAGTAGAGTCTTATTGATAATATGCTCGATAATTACCCGATTAGGCAGTCGGGATGTCGAAAGAGTACCGAACTCAACTTAGACTGCAATAGTTTGACTTGATACTATTTCTTATGTGCTGTATAGACTGATAGGATTATGTGTTAATGTGTTTAGGTTATTTTTAAAACTGTGATGATATTATTCTAATTTGTATATCGATATTATTTATATATTAGGTCTTCAGTTAAAGCTTATTAAATTTCGTAACGGTAATCAACGGTACATGTAAGTTTTTTTTAACTCGACCTCGAGTTGTTTCATTCAAATATACTTGTGGTTAATCATTACTGATTTCCATGTCTATGAATTATTTATTCGCACTCTGTGCATATTGTATGTAATAATCAGGTATGAAAGGCTGATCACCTTCAATACCATTCGGTCCAGATATAATTGATATGTTCATGTTCAATGTTCGTTCAGCTATGAAAGTTTGTTTATGCTAGTTCACAATTATATTGTTGAATGTTAGCCATCTATAATTTAAATTCTTTCAATCATGATATATCCTCAATTAAACTTATACTTGCTGGGCAAACTTATTGCTCACCCTTGATATATCATGATAAACATTGTAGATTAAGACGAATGCATCGGATACAAGGAAAGATCAAAGACAGATCCAGCTTTAGTTTATGTGTGCAGCTAGATTTGTAACAGTAATGTATAATAATAACATTGTATGTTAGATAGGATATTGATTCAGGTATTATGTGAAGGTTCTCGACCTTGGGGTAATGTATAAAGTTTAATGTATAAACAATTTATGTATATATCTTCCGCAATAGTTATAGAATTAGTATACCATATCCGTGGTGATTTGGGACCCGAATTTGGGAATGCTATAGTTGGTATCAAAGCTGTAGGTTATGAACCTTAGGTAGGAATACCTAAGACCAATAACCGCAATGATTAGGATTAAGACTAACTCAAATAAAGTTAGTGAGTCGGTAAGATTCAAAGATGAGTCTCGGCGAGTTATAAAGATACGGAGTTCCCTAACTCTGATAATAAAGTTAAACAGTAGTGATGAATAGATAGAGTCTAAAAGACTAAAAGTAAAGAGACAGGAGATCGTAAAACAAAACGATCATAATATAGAAATAAATCGTAATATAGACGATGAGATCACCCCGTGATCTGATAAGGTGATAGTAGGGAAAAGAATCAATCTAATGATTGAAAAGTTTACAGCAAGATTTCTGTGTGTCAGTTGTACTATGAATTAGTACAGATTCAGGAAAGGATTATGAATACGGATTAAATGAAATTCGTATTGAGAAGAGAATTAGGATTAAGTGGGAATTATGAAATGTTTGTGTCGCGCTATTTGCTATATACATGTTAAGAGGGTGATTCCTTTCTCATGTGTATAACAGATAGATAAGTTATAGTTAGAGACTATAAGGTTAAGTACGAGTTCTTAAAACTCATACTTATGTTACGTTCGTGACTCATAGTTATATGAAATGTTTATGAACCCCTCAGTGAATGGACGCCAAAGGTCTGACTTGGACAAGTTCTTAAACTCATATAATTGTGGAAAGTTCATGAACTCATAAGTGTAGTCTGACGAACTGGGTATAGTTTTGTGTGAATGGAGTATTAAAGATAATAGGAATAGATAGACTGTTTAAGCAAATGATTATTAGTGGAGACATAAGTTTTTCTAATCTCTTAGCTATGCTAGACTTGAATTTTTGATATCAAGCTAAATAAGCACTATGCGCTTTTGAAAAAAAATAAAAATTATTCTCAACTCTTGGTGACCATTGTGTATGAGTGGACTTCAGGCCACCGACACATCGTTACTTGTTGAGGTAATAAAATTGTGACGCCCCCAAATCCGGGTTACCTGACCCCCAAGTTTGGTGCTCATGATCCACAATTTAATACTATCTAACTACCCATTCAAATTATAAATAGGAATACATAACTCATTAACATATATTGTTAATACATAAGTCTCAGGTTCACTAACCTTAACATTACAAAAATACCCCTTAGATATACAAAAAGGGTTTACAATACAATATAACATAATAATAATATTGTTTATCATAACTAATTTATCACTATGCCTTTTCCTTTGTTCTTCTTCGCAGCACCTTCTGCAACTTCGTCCTTAGCTGAAAAGTTTTATTTAGCAAGGGTGAGCAACAAGTTTGCCCCGCAAGTTAAGACATACAGTAAATGTATATGAATAAATAACAAGTCTTCTCGCATTCTATACAACAATAATCTGAATATAAAAGAGTACAACACTTTCAAGGTTTTCTAAGATATTCAAATGAATAATCAAGAATTAATTCTACGAAATAGTAAAATGGAATGTTTTCCAGATTTATGCTGAGCGATCCGTTGGATCTTGAACTTCTCTTCTCGGGTATATATTAAAGTTTTACTTTGACATATACGCATGTGTATCAGATAACCATAAAGATTAAATCATACCCCTTTGCAAGTACTTAGAGCCGGCCAACTCCTTTTACCCTATATTATGCATAATACTTAAGTCGCGCGCAATGGTCGAATAAACGACTAAAAATATTCCCTTTATATAAAAGGTTGTTCTTCTTAGTCTCAGAATCAAGATTTGATTTAACAACGAAATTCAATGATTTCAATATCTAATCACTTCTCTTCTCTTCTCTTCTTAAACCTATCAAGTTTTCTTTTTCGATCTAGCCGATACAACTGGCATTGATCTATCAATAATAATTTAAATTCTCTTCTCTTCTCTTCTCGAACCTATCAAGTTCTAACAAATGTTCGTCTAGCCAGAATAATTAGCTAAGACATTTCTCAACATAATTCGACAATAAACAGGAATTATCTGTACTGTCAATTCTATCTTCTAAGAATATGAATATCCAATAATAGTTATTCTTCAAATGTATATTTTTCGAATCAGTAATTCAATTTGAATTATTAAACATGCACTAACTGTGAATAATCAACAATAAATCCCTGGACGTGGTATAATTAGTAATAATTAACCACTATAATAATTGAATAAATATAACTCAAGGTTGAGTTAGGAAACTTGCCTTCTCCGCTGATTACAGCTACACATTAAACTTATCTGCGTTTGAAAGACCTATAACCAATAATATCGATCTCACAATTAGTACAATATTTCATAACACGTAACATTGTAATTCACAGTCAAACTTCTCCTAGGCACATTACCACATAGCCACATCAGTGTTTATAACCAATATAAACACTTAACAAGTCTAACTATTTCGGTCTGGTTGGACTTTGGTCCATTCTCGGTGTTCTGGTCACCCTATCCGACAATTAACACATTTATTATCAATTAAATTCAGTTTCTAAGCTTCAATATTAATTTAGATAAGTCATATATCATTTATAATATTTTTCAAAAGCTTTTAATAATTTATAAGCAATTATTATAATTTATAATAATTTTTCAAACACCTAAATCATTTTTAGATGATTTAATTATCAAATAATCTTATCATCATTAATATTTAATAATATAAAAATATTAATTTTATATTTGTCAAAATTTTAAAGTTATTATTAATAACTTAAAATATTTTTAAATCATCAATGTTCTACTTAAATGATTTTTAAAATAATTAAAATCATTTTAAATCATCACCATTAACAGTTAAATATTAATGAAATTATTATCCAAATATTAAAAGTAATTAATTATAACTTAAAATATTTTTAAATATTTTCTCATTTTAAATGATTTTTAAATCAATAAAACCATTTTTAATTTATTTATTTATTATAATAATTAAATAAATCTATTATCATTAATATTAATTTATTAATGAGAATTCTCCAAAAATATTGAAAATTATATTTTTATAATTTAAAATATTTTCTTACACTTTATTCTCATTTAAAAATTATTTTTAAATCAATAAAATCATTTTTAACTTATTTATTTAATTTAATAATTAAATAAATCTAATATCATTAATATTAATTTATTAATGAAAATTCTCCAAAAATATTAAAAGTCACATTTTATAACTCAAAATATTTTTAAATACATTATTCTTATTTAAAATGATTTTTCATAATATTAAATCATATTTTTCTAATTTATTTAACACACTAATTAAATAAATTAAATATCATTAATATCCAAATAATTATAAATATTAATGAAAAATGTCCCAAATAATTAAAAGTTATTTTTCAGAATTTAAAATAATTTTTAAAACCATTTTTTGTAATTTTTAGAATTTATTTTCTATTTTTAAGTAATTTCTAGAAAAATCAGAAATTAGAAAATAAATAAACCGTCGCTATAGCCTATAGCTACACTTGTCTGTCGTCTTAGGTGTTCTTGAGCCTGAAGAACACTGTCAGACCAGTCTCAAGTATGCACATTTGACCGGCTTTGATTCTCAGTATATTCATGTTCTGGGCCAACTTAAACCTCGATCAATTATCATCTAGGTCACAACTCATCACAACAAAAAGATTTAGTCATCCAAAGTCTTTGTCAGATTGATCCTAGGTTTTCCAGAAACCCAGGTAGCTCAACTGGTCATTTTCTAGATCCTTTTACGTTAGGTTCTGTTCATACTTCTAGTGATCTAATGGTTCAAAGATGTAGTGCTTATGTCAAAGAAAAATAATGTAACAACATATCAGACAAACAATAACACGATCACAAGTTCTTAATCGGTCAAATCTTATCAGAGAAACGTGTTCTTCCCATTTCTGGAAATTCTAGAAACTGCAAATCAAGGTCGAGTTGCGTAGTTTGACCACCTAATCTGATCAATATGTTGATGTTTTAAGCGGTCTAAAGACCCAGATCTATAGTCCATTATACAGGCTACAACATGGTTACAAACCAAACATCAAACAACCTAAACCTTGTCAGATTCGAGCCTCACACAAAGTTGTCAGACGCTGTAAAAGGCTTTCTGGGTTACCCAAAAAGTTCATGGTCATGCCCGGTCAACGGGTTTTGACCATGAATAACTTCAAATCCATACATCAAATGATACTACTTCCACTTGCAGAATAAAGACCACATACCAGGCTACTAATTACAACTTTAATACATCAAAAATAACAAACGAACAAGAATCTGTGGCTCCTGACATTAGCTTGTCAGACCACAAATTTTGTTCTTGGATAGATTTTGAAAAACACCATTTTAAAGCCATTTGATGCTATGGATCCATCATGGATCATCATAGATCAACTAAAAACACCTTTTCACACAAACATAAACACAAAACACAAAATTTGTCCTAGCAACTTGGATCAAAATAGGTTTTAGGTTTATACCTTCTTTCTTCAAATCTTAGAACTTGGCTCTCCAAATCTGATCTAGGTGATCAAGTGGGTGTTTAAGGGACTGGTTTACTCAAGGAATTTAGATGTTTAGATGAGAGAGAGAGTAGGTGAGAGCAAGATAGCAAAATGAATAAATTTTGAGACTTTTTCTCTCTTTATCACTTAAGTATTTGATTCAATGAATGCACATATGCTAGGTGGCGATTTTTTTTGATCAGTTTTTGGCTGAGATGAAAGTCAATTGATTGCCTTTAGTTGGTCAACAACTAAAGGTTGTGCAATATTTACAATTCATCTCATTAAAAATGTAAAAAGGGTATTTTTGTCATTTGTATTCTAAATTTAATGGCATACATGAAATTTGTCACACCCTTAGGGTTTAACCCTAAGGTTCTAACCCTTAGGTTTTAAATACTCCAAATTTTAGAATTTTTTAATTAGGGTTTAAAAATAGAAAATTAAGAATTTCGAAAATATAATTAGGGTTTTAAATAGAAATTAATATTTCTAAAGTATAATTAGGGTTTCCTAATTATATTAACACATAATAATTACTTTAGGCTTGCTAATTAGGATTAGGGTTTTAATTAGAAAAATAAAATTTCTAAATTATAATTAGGGTTAGTAAAATAGAAATTAAGATAACTAAAATATAATTAGGGTTTTCTAATCATATTTAAGTTTAATAAACACATTAAACTTACTAATTAGGATTAGAGTTTCCTAATTAGGGTTTTAGGATTCTCGAATTTAAAATTAGGGTTTTCCGGCTTTCGATTAGGGTTTCTAACGGTACGTTAGGGTTTCTAATCCTGAGACTAGGGTTTCTAATATCTTATTAGGGTTTATAATTTTAAACCTTATCTGATCAATCATTGATTTATAAATCTATTCGGTACAAACACATACTCATTAATATAATTATATTAATTATATTTTCTATCGAATCCCTTTCCAGAAATTAGGGTTAAGGTTTCTAAAGCGGTTAAACACAACTCTACTCTAAATTTATTAGTCAATACACAAATTGACCTTCTTGAGACTCGTATGACAGATACACAGTACAATATTAACAGTCAATGTCAATATTAAATAATAAAAAAATTTATTCATAAAATTTGGATTATTCGAAATCTCGAGTTATCAAAAAAATAGATTTGTAATGATTTTTGAACGGTTTAAAGTATAGTCTATGCTACTTTTTTCGGCTAGACGATAATGATTTGAAATATCAAAATATTTTTTTTATCACTTATGTACCATGTAACCTGGTGCAAAGATGATAAAAAGTTGATTGAATTGTAAATGCAGGAATACTTAGTGTTGAATTTGATCTAAAATCGTTGTTCCACTATTGTATGATGTGTTATGACAAAGTCACTCGATGACGGCATCCTCAAACGGGCTATTAATACAGTACGACATCATGACGTCATTTTTAAACAATTTTCAAAATTTTAATTTGTCAACGGGGCTTTGGCTACACACATTCATATTTCAATTGAAATTGATTATTGATATGACTCTAAGCTATTTGATTCGGCTAGACCAACGTTTATAAAATCTTAAGCGTTTTTTGAAAACTTTCCCGAACCAAATTGTTTTGGTGCGGAATTCGATAAAATTGAGGTAAATTTTTTGTGCCTATGGCAAAGGTCGAGAAATGCAGATCAAACCAAGACATCTTGGCCAAGATCGGGCATTAAGGCTAATCACCCTCTGTGTCTTCAGGGTATGACGGTTTGCGGATGAATTTCCATAAAACCTTTTCGAAAATGAAAATTCATGGTCTATATGACTCCTCCGCACGATTTCAAAATTTTAAATCTTGTGAGTGATGTTGTGGGTAGCATGTGGTAATGAGTATGAAAGGTATAAGGTGTAAGTTGAATTTCTGGGACGCAATTCTTAGAAGAAGGGGTGAATGTGACGACCCAAGAATTTAAAAAATTATTTAAATCTTAAAAGATTGAATAAAGGTTAAATAATGGACCTAGACTGGAAATAGAGTTTGTGTGACACCCCCAAATCCGGGCACTTCAATCCCACAGATTTGGTGTTCACTGTCCAATTAAATCATAACTAACTACCCATATACAAAAGATATAATTAAACTCAAAAGTTTAAATAATCAATCTCCCATTAAAGGGTTACATAATCTAAAATAAATCTCAAGTCATCTAACCTTTATTACAATCATCAGTGGAAAAATTAAAACATAATCGTAATTAAATCTATTACATAAGCTTCATAAATAGAAGATAAAATAAACGTTGTCGTCTAATCAATCACTTTGTCCTTGCCCTTGCTTGTAGAAAACTCTTCAAACTTCTTAACTTCATCTGCATTGTTTTGTACAAGAGTGAGCAAACAATTGCCCACAAGAAGGATAATATACAATAACGGCTTATGAATGATAATTCACTGAGTTTTCAATGGTAAAGTATTCTTACCGGAATAATAAACTTTAATTCAACAACTATGAGTTCAAAGGAATAATGAACTTAAATTAACAATAGATATCAACATCAAAGAATACACTGAGGGTCACAAGACCACTTAACTATACTCTAGGTTTTCAAGTATTTCTACTTTAACCTTTAATACCTAAAAGACTATAATCATTATCTATGTCTTAGGTTATGTGTGTTTCATCAGAAACCTTTAACAGTCTAAAACGACTATATGGACCATCATCCCGCATCTGTGATCAAACCCTTTGTACTATGTATCATGTAAAACATTTTAACGCTATTGAGTATTTCTAAAATAATCCCCTAATAATAGGGTTGTTCATCTCAGCTTAGATTATCAGGTTCTGAACCAAATGAAGTTGGGTTAGGAATTAGCTTCCAAGGAATTCTAGATCTTTAGAATGCTCATCAACCAAGTACTGGTTGAATCAGATAGAAACAAATAACTATTCAAGAGTTTGATTATAATATCTTCATGAACAAGGTATATCGATGAATCAATAAGAGCTAGAGTATTAACAATTTCTAAATTGAACAAATGTTATCATTGACAACATGCTTTCAAAATTTGTGTGAGTACATATGCAAACCAAAAGAAGTTTGGTTTGGGTTAACTTCAAGGGTAATTTAGAGTTTAGAACATTCATCAACTAAGGATTAGTTGAATTAGTAAAGAATCGCTAGAGAACTTAGAGTTCAGTATAATAATGTAGGATAATACAATGACATTGGAGAACGAAGATCAAACAACAGTTATTAGTCACTGAATAAACACATTTCTTACAACAACATTACAGACTTTGAATAACAAAAGTAACCTCGTTTGGAATAAAGAAATAAATATTAACTAACTTGCTCAACAATAAATGAGGGTTAAAGAACTCGCATGACAATAAATCGTTAAACAAGAGATTAGAGATAGAGGATTTGCATAAGTATAACATAACAGTGAAAAGTAACCTTGCTGGATAATAAAGTAGCAAAGGTTAGAAAACTTGCTTCTTGCGTAAGCTATACAATTACAACTCACGTACTCCAATATCCTACACATAGGTTTAGAACCACAATACCTATTAGATATGCTAACATACCATAACATGTACATTTCTTGCTAAGCTTATTAGATATCCCGCATACATGCGTTTCACGCCGCACTGGTTTAAATCTTTATTATCTCATTGGAATATCCTATTCATGCGTTTTACGCCGGACCGATTCTGTCTTTATTATTTCATTGGAATATATGCATCTGTCGTTGCTTTTACACGGACTCGATTCCGTCTTTATTATTCTTGGAATATCCTCGCATGCATGCGCTTTCTGTGGGACTGATTCCGTTATTTATTATTTTGTTGGAATAAACTCGCCTGCAGGCGGTCTATCGCATGCCCGGTGATTTCTTTTGTTATTCTATTCTTTATTATACTCAAATTGGTTAAAGTTTTGACTTCTATAATCCATGAAATTAGTGGAATATCCTTGATATTTGCGCTTCATCCAAGATCTTTTCATGAAAATATTCTTCCGAGCATTCTTGAATTTTACTCTACAAAGCAAAGATCATGTTGACAATTTGGACGTTATCGGGCCTCGGATAAATTAATTCTTGAACTTGTTTTATTGAATTCTTATATCATTGTCATCATCCTCATGTTTATATTTTGTTGAAAGTCATCTGTAGCCTATAGTGCATAGATGGACTTGGTATGATTATGAGCAGGGATTATTCGGTGTAATCATGACCGTAATGTTACAAATGATGTGGTAAAAGTCCTCATTGGCCCGTAGTGCATTGATGGACAATTGTTGGCATGATCATGACCATTATTGAATACACAAATATTCTTGGCTCGTAGTGCATGGATAATTGAGGTTGTGATACTAAAGAATATCCTTCGTCAGTAAAGGGGGGTGATTCGATGATGTGGATTATTTATTAAGCTGAGTCCCAGCGATAAAAGTGATGAAAAACCTTCTAAATCATAAAAGATAGTAGATTTTATTCTCTACTTGACTCTTTTAATGGATTGCTTGTTCCGCTGCAGTTAAACTTGATGGTTGTTATATTGTATCAGTTTAACATTATTGAAGGCTAATGATAATATATTCTGCATTATCTTAGTCATAATATTTCCTACTGGGCTAGTTGAGCTCACCCTTTTACTTTTATTGTTCTCTTCAGGAAATGAGAATGTAGCAGGGACTAGTCGGGGAACGGAGTGACGGACCAGATGATAGCATTAGTAGTCCTCACTATTCTGTGAAATAGTGTAATAATAATAATTGTAATAAGGACTCCTTTTGAGTTTGAATAATCTCTAGTAGACAATATTTGTATTCAAACTCACAATTTATGTTTTGTCGTATTGTACACGACAGTTATATTATTAAGTTGTATTTGAATTTATGTACCACGTAAGTGGTGACCCAAGATGGGTGACGTATACCTAATTTTGGGGGCATCACAATAAAATCTACTATCTTTTTTATGATTTAAAAGGTTTTTCATCACTTTTATCGCGCTGGGACTCAGCTTAATAAATAATCCACATCATCGAATCACCCCTGCACTACAGCCAAGGATATTCTTTAGTATCACGACCACAATTATCCATGCACTACGGGCCAAGAATATTTGTGTATTCATCAACGGTCCTGATTATGCCATAAAACAATTCATCTTTGCACCCTTGGTCAAGAGAATCCATAGCCATAATCATACCAAAATCGCCCATCAATGCACTACGGGGCCAATGAGAACTTTTTCCACATCATTTGTAACATTACGGTTATGATTACACCGAATAATCCCTGGTCATAATCATACCAAGTCCATCTATGCACTACAGGCCACATATGACTTTCAAAAAATATAAACATGAGGATGATGATAATGATATAAGAATTCAACAAAACAAGTTCAAGAATTAATTTATTCAAGAACAAATAACATCCAAATTGTCAACATGATACTGCTTTGTAGAGTAAAATTCAAGAATGCTCAGAAGAATATTTCCATGGAAAGATACTGGATGAAGCACAAATATCAAGGATATTCCACTAATTTCATGGAGTATAGAAGTCAAAACTTTAACCAACTGAGTATAATAAAGAATGGAATAACAAAAGAAATCACCATGCATGCGGTAGATTCAGACAGACAAAGTTATTCCAAATGTAATAATAATTAACGAGTAACCAGTGTCATGCGTAAAGCACATATGGATGTTCCAATGTAATAATAATAGAAATCACTATGCATGCAGATTGAGACATATGAAAGTTATTCCAATGTAATACCAATAAAGGCGGAACCAGTCAGGTGTAAAACGCATGCATGTGATATTCCAATGTAATAATAATAAAGACGGAACCAGTCCCAAACATAAAAGGCATGTATATGATATTCAAATGTAATAATAAAGAATGAAATAATAGAAGAATGTCACCAAGTATAGGGTAGCTCACAGATACAAAAGTTATTCCAACATAATAATAAAGAATGGAATAATAACATAAGTTCTCTTCATGAATACAAAAGAATAACACCCCTTACGAGTACAACAAATAATATTCCCTACCTTAAGAAGAAGAGTACTGGATATAGAAGTAGTGAAGTAGCAGAACACTTTTCTTCTTTCTCTCTATAGTTTCTCTCTCTAGAGTTTCAGTGAATTCATAAGAAATAATGAATGAATGAGCTTCTATTTATAGAAAAATGGACTGCATAGTAACTAACTCATGAATGGTCTAGATTGATTTACTTTAATCTGACGGTCCATATTTAAAGAAAAATCTTTTAAATAAAATATAATATATATTCTATTTATAATCTAATAAAATGAATAACTTTATAAAAGATTTTACTATGCAAACACTATGCAGGCACTATGCAAACACTATGCATAATAAAATATAATATATTCTAATTATTGTCTAATATAATGTATAACTTTATAAAAGTATTCATTTTATATAAAAAGATTTTACTATGCAAAACACTATGCGCACACTATGCAACACTATGCATAATAGAATATAATATATTCTATTTATAGAATAACTTTATAAAAGTATTCTGTTTTATATTAAAAGATTTTTTGTATTATTACACTAATAATACCAACAAAACTGAGTGACTTATCACATAAGCATCAATAATTAATACCGTGCTACTATGCAACCACGCAGCAGACATCATTTTTTAACACCCGGGTTTTCAATAGTTAACAGTAAAACTTCCGCCGTTATTTTCATAAAGTATTTTTGTTGTTTTCTCAATTCGATAATAATTCCGTTGTGGGGTCCACCAATGATTGTACCGTCGTACGGATATTCTCCGACAAAAAGAATATTCCCCGACCAATCGAATATTATACAACAACTTGCATGCTTTTCAAAATTTATAAATACTACCCACAACTATAACACACACCATAATATTAAAAAAAATTATTTCGAGAAAATTAAATATTTATTCATAAAATTTGGGGTCTCACAATCTCCCCTCCTTATGGAATTTCGCCCTTGAAATTTACGACGCATTCGGTATGCTCAAGAAAAGAGGATACCTTGACTTCACTTCAAATTCTAACTCTTGAGGTATAGCCTTTGAGTGTTGAATACGATCCTTCTTATCCAAGATTTTAACACGTATCTCCTCATACGTTAAATCTTCTGCTATATCGTTTAGTTCTAATTTAATAATGTGGTTCGGGTCGTCCACATATTTACGTAACATCGATACGTTAAAAACGTTATGAACACGCAACATACTTGGCGGTAAAACGAGTCTATAGGCCACAGTTCCTACTTCATCGAGGATTTCAAATGGGCCAATTAAATCGAGGGTTGAGATTTCCTCTCTTCGTCGATTCTTGCTTCTAGAATAACGCCCTCTTGAACCTTCTTCTTCACATTCATCAGCTCCGGGTGTGTAGCTTGAGCGACTTTAACTTTATCGATTAAAATCGATTCTACTCGTATATTCGTTATCTTCATGTGGGTCCCTAGAGTCTTTAACTCTATCTTCATCACTTGTAAGTTATACGAAATGAGTCTTTGTGTTAACAACATCGCACTCGTAAATGCATCCGATCTTCTACTCAACACGTCAGCTACCACATTCGCTTTCCAACAATGGTATTGAATGGTACGATCGTAATCTTCAACAGCTCGAATCAACGTCTTTGGCACGTTATACGTTCGTTTTAGTTGAAGAAATATTTGAGGGTTTTAGAAATGGGTTTTGTACTGGGGTCAATACAAAATTCGATTTCACGCTCTAGGGGTAGGCTAAGAAGACTTCAAGAATACGTCAGAAAATTTATTAACAATAGAAATATCATTCAAAACTGTGACTCTCGTCAAAGACTTGGATAGTACGTCACATTGATACCTATCAACTTTCCATCGTCATTCACAACATCGCCTACAGAAAGTCTGGCTTCGGTGCATTCCACACAAGAAAGTCAACAACGAAAGGACCGGGGCTCTTTACTTATGGCTTGATATGACAATGATTGACTTTAGTGGTTTGGTTTCTTGAATTCGCATAACAGGTTGGTTAGGAATATGAAAGCTAACAACCTTACAAAAAGCATGATGAGTAGTTAACCAATTGATTCCTAAAATTGCATCAAAGGAAAGTATTTTCAAAGAGACAAGATCAACACGTAACGTGAAAGTGTTGATTTGAACAAGATTTATAAATAGTGGAGGTAATGAAGGTTTCTCTGAACTGAGTTTAAACAGATATATCAAAGTCTACCTTCTCCGGAGTTAACTTCAAACATTGAACACAACTAGGTGAAATAAAAGAGTAAGTAGAACCGGTATTTAACACGGTATTGACTTCACAAGAGTTTATGACTAACATACGCGTGATAATTTTATTCAGGTTCCTCATCACGAAAAAAAAACGCTCTCTCTTAAACTATCGGCTTTGGCTTATCTGGGACATCCTTTGGCATCACTATCCCAGCTGGAATTGACTTCACCATACGACAAAATCGAGCTAGGTGACCTTTCTTCCGTAATTAAAACACGTTTTGGATTGTCACAGACAGCTTTGATTTGGATGTGTCCTCCCCTCGTCAAGATTTGAAACATACGACCGGTGGTCATTCTTCTTCCTTTGAAACGGGTGTTGGTGCCGACGCTTTTACGTCATTGTTGAACTTTCTTCTTGAAATGTCCATTCTTATTGTTTTGGCCATGATTACCACAAGTGGTTACCATTTCTAACATGTTGATTCCTCCATGCTTATTATCACCGCTTTGATGATCAGTATCACCTAGATTATCATTTTGTCTACCGCTTTCTCTTTTGGTTTGGTTGACTCATTATCGCTTCCAATAATCGAGCCTCATTAACAACATCCGAATACAAACACGTTTATGAGAGATAAGATATTGACGTATCTCCGGCTTCAAACCTCTTAAAAACATCTGTGTCATTCTCTCTTCATTATCAACCAAGTGGGATGCAAATCGGGACAACTCGGCAAACTTGGCTTCGTACTATGACACGGTCATGTTGTTTTGCTCCAACTTGATAAATTCCACCTCGTTCATGTGACGAATGCTTTTGGGAAAGTACTTGTCATTGAACTTCTCCTGGAACTTCTCCCAAGACATCTTGAGTGCGTCATGTTGGGTACATTTTACAGATTCCCACCAGTAATCTGCCTCTTCATGCAACATGAAGGTGGCGAAGGGAACCTTTTGCTCCTTGGAGCATCCCAAGACATCAAATATCTTGGTGATCTGCTTTATCCATGCTTCTGCCTTAAGTGGTTTTGACTCTCCAATAAACTCTGGTGGTTCCAGCTATTTAAACTGTTTAGCGGTGACCAACCGTGGGTTGCCATTGTTTCCTCCTATATTATGAACAGGAGCCGCCTTCGCCTGATGTTGCATGAATTCTAAAAAGCTCTTAAACGTACCGTCATTCATCAATTGATCAGTGTTGTTGTTTACAGGAGGATTATAGCCATCCTGTTGCACATTGTCCTGATTATTGATCTGTGAAGACTCAACAGTCTCCTGTGCTCCATTGCTTATCTCAACATTTTCAGATGCCATTTTCAAATACTTCCACAAAACAAGGGTTAATTAACATATCACATATTATCTCTCTACTCGACCACCAATTAAATACCAAATAAACTTAGGTAGGTCATACTAGCGTAAGGAATTCCCTGCTCTCCCTCCTAGTTCTAGTCTCACATCTTAGCCAGGATCATATCCCTAAGCTTTGATACTAACCGTGACGCCCCAAAATTAGGTATACATCACCCATCTTGAGTCGCATGAGATACATGGTATGTAATTCAAATACAACTTAATAATACAACTGTCGCGGTACAATAC
The DNA here is from genome assembly GCA_020205605.1 of Panax ginseng. Taxonomy (NCBI): domain Eukaryota; kingdom Viridiplantae; phylum Streptophyta; class Magnoliopsida; order Apiales; family Araliaceae; genus Panax; species Panax ginseng. The sequence goes on along the minus strand of CM035127.1, from coordinate 41,634,906 downwards.
GACAAAACATAAACCGTGAGTTTGAATACAATAATTGTCTACTAGAGAGTATACAAACTCAAAAGGAGTCCTCATTACAATTATTATCACACTATTTCACGTAATAGTGAGGACTACTAATGCAAACATCTAGGATCATCACTGCTCCCCGACTAGTCCCCAATTTACGCTCTCATTTCCTCAAGAGAACATTGAAAGAAAGGGTGAGCTCAACTAGCCAAAGAAGAAATATTATGACTAAGATAATGCGTAATAAATTATCATTAGTTTTTAAACAAAGGTTAAACCGATACATTATAACAAACATCAAGTTTAATCTGCAGCAGAATAAGCAATCCATTAAAAGAGTCAAGTAGAGAATAAAATCTACTATCTTTTATGATTTAAAAGGTTTTTCATCACTTTTATCGCTACGGGACTCAAATTTTAATAAATAATCCACATCATCGAATCACCCCTGCATTACGGCCAAGGATATTCTTTAGTATCACGACCACAATTATCCATGCACTACGGGCCAAGAATATTTGTGTATTCATCAACGGTCCTGATCATGCAATAAAACAATTCATCTTTGCACCCTTGGCCAAAGAGAATCCATAGCCATAATCATACCAAAAACTGTCCATCAATGCACTACGGGCCAATGAGAACTTTTTCCACATCATTTGTAATATTACGGTTATGATTACACCGAATAATCCCTGGTCATAATCATACCAAGTCCATTTATGCACTACAGGCCACATATGACTTTCAAAAAATATAAACATGAGGATGATGATAATGATATAAGAATTCAATAAAACAAGTTCAAGAATTAATTTATTCAAGAACTAATAACGTCCAAATTGTCAACATGATACTGCTTTGTAGAGTAAAATTCAAGAATGCTCAGAAGAATATTTCCATGAAAAGATACTGGATGAAGCGCAAATATCAAGGATATTCCACTAATTTCATGGAGTATAGAAGTCAAAACTTTAACCAACTGAGTATAATAAAGAATGGAATAACAAAAGAAATCACCATACATGCGGTATTTCAGATAGACAAAGTTATTCCAATGTAATAATAATTAATGAGAACTGTGTCATGCGTAAAGCACGCATGTGATGTTCCAATTAATAATAAAGAATGGAATAATAATGAAATCACCATGCATGCAGATTGTGACAGACAAAGTTATTCCAATGTAATACCAATAAACACGGAACTGTGTCCCACGTAAAACGCATGCATGTGATATTCCAATGTAATAATAATAAAGATTTTAAATGTGGTCCCAGAAACGCATGATAGGATATTCCAACAGAATAATAAAGAATGAAATAATAGAAGAATGTCACCAAGTATAGGGTAGCCCACGTATACAGGTTATTCCAGCAGAATAATAAAGAATGGAATAACATAAGTTCTCTTCATGAATACAAAAGAATAACACCCCTTACGAGTACAACAAATAATATTCCCTACCTTAAGAAGAAGAGTACTGGATATAGAAGTAGTGAAGTAGCAGAACACTTTTCTTCTTCTCTCTCTATAGTTTCTCTCTTTAGAGTTTCAAAGTGAATTCATAAGAAATAATGAATGAATGAGCTTCTATTTATAGAAAAATGGATTGTATAAGAATTAACTCATGAATGGTCTAGATTGATTTACTTTAACTGACATCCATATTTAAAGCAAAATCTTTTAAATAAAATATAATATATATTCTATTTATAATCTAATAAAACGTAATAACTTTATAAAAGATTTTACTATGCAAACACTATGCAGCACTATGCAAACACTATGCATAATAAAATATAATATATTCTAATTATTGTCTAATATAATGTATAACTTTATAAAAGTATTCATTTTTATATAAAAAGATTTTACTATGCAAAAACACTATACATACTATGCAACACTATGCATAATAGAATATAATATATTCTATTTATGTAATAACTTTATAAAAGTATTCTATTTTATATAAAAGATTTTTTGTATTATTACACTAATAATACCAACAAAACTGAGTGACTTATCACGTAAGCATCAATAATTAATACTGTGTGCTACTATGCAACCACGCGTATTACTGTACTTTTAACACCGGGTTTTTCAATAGTTAACGGTAAAACTTCCGCCGTTATTTTCATAAAGTATTTTTGTTGTTTTCTCAATTCGATAATAATTCCGTTGTGGGGTCCACCAATGATTGTACCGTCGTACGGATATTCTCCGACAAAAAGAATATTCCCCGACCAATCGAATATTATACAACAACTTGCATGCTTTTCAAAATTTATAAATACTACCCACAACTATAACACACACCATAATATTAAAAAAAATTATTTCGAGAAAATTAAATATTTATTCATAAAATTTTGGGTCTCACAAGTTTGGAGTAACGGTGGACTGTTCTAAACCATGTGAAATAGTGAGTCCGAAGGCTCACTCTACGATCTACCAAGAACACTCAGATACATGCAAAGGAAGAAGTAGAAGTGAGAGTTCTACTACAAGAAGAGTGTTCTGAACTGCCGAGAGAAAGAAGAACATCATGTCATCTTGGTGTCCATCATGGGAAGACTCTAAGTACCATAGAGAAGAGCTCACAGTCATCTTAGCAGGTCCATCATGAGAAGAAATCAAGTATCAAGAAGGGAGATCACAAACGTCATCATGGTGGCAAGCATGAGAAAGTTTCTAAGTACCTAGCAGAAGAACTTACAGTCATCTTGGAAATCTATCATGTGCAACCATCATGTATCAAGAGGAATGATCTTCAAGGCAGTCATAAAGGAATCATCCGAAGTGGTTGAGTAACTAAAGAAGCTGAGCATCATTCAACACTCAACTACACTTCAAGGATGATGACGCCAAGCTGCTAAGTACTGAAGATGTTCAGAGCATGAAGACATCTTAGTAGCTCAGCACCAACTCCAACAAATCAACAAACAAACAAACAACAAAAGCCAGGGCCTGAGGGGTCCTTGTCCGAAGGGACTAAATGAAGCCAGGGCCAGAGGGGTCCTTGTCCGGAGGGACTAAACGAAGTTCCAAGCCTGCTGGGCTTAAAGAGTTCCTAGGGAACTAGAGGAGTCCCAAGGCTGCTGGCCTTGAAGAGTTCTTAGTGAACTAAAGTCCCAAGGTCATTGGCCTGAAGGAATCTTAGTGATTCAAGGTGCCGCCTTCCTTAGTGGAAATCTCGCTAGTTGAAAGCGTAAGAGTGGATTAGGAGCTTGAGTCTCTGAACCACTTAAAACCCCTTGTGTCTTTTACACTATGTCATTTACATTATGTACTATAACTGCTATAACTGCTATGTATGTTCTAACTGCTTACAACCAAACTAACTCTACGAACAATGAATGTTTGATTATGAATATATCAATGAAGGGGATATTTTTACTTATTCTGCTGTGCTTGAAAAGATTCTTATGTTTGTCATCTGCTAATGTAATAGCAATACAAAATAAAAGAGAAAAGTATTTGAAATAAAAAGGATCTATTAACCCCTCCCAGATCTATTGGCTTCATCGAACTAACAATTGGTATCAAAGTAGGTTCTCATGCTATATTCAAAAGCTAATTGCTTTGAGTCTGATCCCAGGCACAAACATTGTTCTAAACTTAGTTTAGTAGTAACTAACTTGTTATATGCAGATGAGATCACACGTTGGAAATACTGTGTATAGGTAAATGTGTATATACACCTGAAGCTGCTCAGATTGGTCCATGTTCTCGATTGCTACATCAACAAGACCAATCCTTGCCTTCAGTCAATCTTGTAGTCTGAAGACCAGACGAGAAAGCTCAAGAGACTTCAACGACAAAGAGTCAAGCATCCACCAGCCTGAAAGATGAAGAGGCCACACATGCTAAGAAATGCTTATCAAGAGAAGAAAGAAGATCTTCTCAAACTTATGTCTGGCCAACCAGCAGCTGGGTGAAAACTTTGTAAACTAAAGGATGTCAAAGATTTTAATGCAGAGATTCTCTTGGCCAACATCTTCAAGACCACGACTGATTGATTAAAGGCCAACACGAGCAACAAGCTGTTAGGAGCAAATGTGAAGCTATGCACATCAATGCCTAAACTCAGTATATCTAGGATAAATGACTGTTAAGAGACTGATAGTAAAAAGGTACGGTTCCTCACTATTATACATGTGTACATCATTAATGCACCTTCTTATGAACCATAACAGTATTATGTCAAGAAGTCATAATCCACCTAAAAAGGTGAAGAGAGAAAGTACCATGAGGATGGAAACTCAAATGTCTATAAACTTTCTCTCCATCCAAGTTTTAGGTTGAAGATGACATCTTGAAGGAAATCTGAAATGGGTCATAAGAGCATCACATGTCAAATGAATTTTATGAGAAGTAATCTTTGCTGGTGGGTTAGTATGTATGTACAAATCCTTGTTCTAAGTGTTTGATAACACACAAAGTATGATCAGTTCTAAAAGAGTTTCTTGATGATGTGTAGAAACTGATTACCTCCATGAATCAACTAGATACTCCTAAAATCGTAGAGTTGATTCTCACTCTGTGAACACTTAAACATTGTGAACATAACCCAACAAATGATGAAACCATCATAGATAAAGAGTGTGTTATTAAATGTCAAATCTTACACACACTCACCTTCATGCATATCAAAATGTATTATCTAAAACTAGTCTTATGCATGAATATGATGTTGGTGATAAATGTGATGATTATCCAAATAAGAGGAACAGGGGTTTAGAAAACTAACCCAGCAAGACCCATTTAATTATGGGTACCAAAAATAGAAATATATTTAAACCTGCAAGTACTTGGTCTGTCTGAACACACTAAGGAATGCTGAAGCAGAAGACTTCAGTCAAGAAGACTCAACCAGCAGAAGGATAAGGACCATTCAGAAATGACTCTGATAAAATTCATATATGTCCAAGCCTATCCTCGAAGACCTACTGAGCTAAACTGAATGAAGCTCACATGGCTGCTAATCTGTATATGGAAGCAGGCCATGCAACCAAAGATGAAAAGGGTCTTATATGCTTAAATCAGGTAAAGCAAACAATATGAGAAGAATCCTCAAGGAAGATCACAACAGAGGATCATCGGGCATCAGTCAAGAGGATTTCATTACAAAATCAGAACTTCTCATGCATAACTGTCAAAGAAGACTACGTTCGTAGTGCTGTCAAAAGATCGTAGAGTGATCAGTCCTGAAGATATCCATGCCTATGATACAAGGAGATTTAAGTGATAATGATGATTCCAGTCAGAAGGAGATATACAGGGCTGCCTTCAAATGAGTCTAAAGCAAATGGAATCACATCTATCCGGGAAGACAGCTTCAACCATGGGGAGTAGTGATCTGTTGAGAAACAACATCACTAAGTTATACTATGAGGAAATATACCAGCTACAAAGTCCCAAAACTTTGTGGCTGATGAACCAAATGAAGATCCATAGTCAGTAGGAATGTCTCAAAATGTACTACTGATAACCTTTCAGCCACCCAACTCAAAATCGTGGAGTGCCTACGATTAAACATCTGACCGCAGTGTAGAAGTAGGAGGACACCCCGATTACAACAAATGCAATTGTCCAAAGTTAGTAGAGGACCTCCCCATCAGAAAAGGTCGAATAAGATGTCATCGCAAATCACTTCCATAACATTTCATCTGAAAAGCGCCTCAGGGACAAACCTGACCCTTATCTCACTCTAAGAGGTTGGCCCTTCCTGAGCTACCTTGTCCCAGAAGAATTGCTTGATCAAATTCTTCTCAAGGACCAAGTCAGTCAACGATCGTAGAGTCGAGGTTGAAGAGAACTCCACGACCGCAGTGCAACCTCAACGATCGTAGAAGATAACTCGACGATCGTAGTTCTACCGAAGGGTACTCCAGTTCACAAGGAGCTTGGAAAATGAGACAATTGCTCAACCATTCAAAATGAGGAGATAAGTTCGAGTATATCAGTGATCAACCTATGCTGCATCAAAATGAGGATAGAAGTCAAAGCTATCCACTGCAACATCTCTCAAAAGTTGATCGTTGAGTCAACAAAGGAAATTGTAGAGTCCATAGCTGCTTTACCATGCTACAATACGAATCAAAAGGTCAACGGTCAAAGCCACGTCGTCTAAACGTCTACTTTTCTAAAAGGAAATATCTAACTAAAATGTTATGGGGAGTTACAGCACATTACTGGGAATCGTGCAACCAATGGTCGGTTGACACATCACTGGTTATGCAGAGTTAGAAGGAACTTCCATAAAGACAATTTCAATTCTGCAGACAGTTATCAAAAGCTATCGAACCTTTCTCCCTCCCATTTTCAAACCCTAAAATCCTCTCAAGAGCCAGAACAGACTAACACTCCAGAGCTTTATCAAATCACAATCAGCCATCTCTTATAAACCTCTCCGAATCAAATACCCATATTCTTCGAACTACTCAAATGGAAAACTGGCAAGTAATCACTGGCATTCAGCTCGGAACCAAGTCGTTTGAGAAATCCGAAAAGAAGTTTAGAGACATTATTGAACTTGTGAAGAAATCTGGATTCTCAGAATGTCTTGAGGATAGCAGTCGAGTATATGTTGACCTGGTTAAAGAGTTCTAGTCAAACGCCTCCATAAACTTCGGAACCTTTTCTACCAAGGTCAAAGGTCAGTATCTAAAGCTGAAATCTTCTGACCTCAATCAATGCCTAGGTTTTCCTAACCAAGGGCTGAAGAGCCTTGATGATGTCATTACTGAACAAGCAAAGGAGATCATGGGGTACCAAAGAAACCCTAGTCTGAAAGACATGAAAAAGAAGGAGTTTCCTGAAGAGTACGAGTTCCTTGCTGAAATAGTTGGAAAATGCATACTGTGCAAGGACACTGCATATGACACAGTGCTTGACCAACAGTTGAAGATAATGTCAGCAATAGTTCTGAAGAAATAAATCAACTTTGGAGTTATCTTGTTCGATCAAATCTCAAAGTGGGTAGAAAAAGATGAGTTGAAGAAGTCCACTGAAAAACCCCTGACTAAGGTGTTTCATGGTAGACTGCTGAGTATTGTGATGAAGAAGAATCTAGGAGGGAAGATTTGTGAGGATCCAGAAATTTTATGAATAAATTTTTTATTATTATTTAATATTGATATTGATTACCAATATTGTGCTAAGTATTTGTGATACAAGTTTAGAGAAGTGGTCTAAGTCCGGATAGGGATTCGATAGAAAATACAGTTATAATAATTGTATTGATAAGTACGTGTGCGTAAAATATAGAATTGATGATCAATGATTGATCAGATAGGATATAAACTTAGTAAACCCTAATAAGGGATTAGAAACCTTAATCGAATATTGGAAAACCCTAATTTTCAATTTAGGAAACCTAAACCCTAATAAACAAACCCTAACTCTAATTAGGGTTATCAATAAGAAGTTGTGATACTGAATATTATTATAGGTATGTGGATGTAAGATCAAGTATAAAATTTTATCAGAGAAAGTTAATGAGGATTAGGAAACCCTAACCCGAATTATCAAACCCTAATCGGTAAACCCTGATTTTAATTTTGGAACCCTAAAATCTAATTAGGGAACCCTAATAATGGTTATCAAAACCTAAGGATTAAAAATATTAGGGAAGTCTGTGAAATGACTAAAATAACCCTATGGATAATAGGGAAATTACCAAAATACCCTTAGTAGGGGTAAAAAGACCAAAATACCCTGAAGCTTATCTTTTAACAAAAGATAAACACAAATCTTGGTGACTCATCACCAAGATTTGCCATGTGTCTAATTCCATGACATAAATGACCAAACTAACCTCAAGGTTGAATGGGAAATCACAAAAGTACCCTTTGTATATAGGAAGTTACTAAAATACCCTTTATCTTCTAAATTTTGGTGATAAGCTTAAATCTATGACTCACCACTTTAAAGATTTGTAACATGTGTTAAAAATAAACATTACCAGCTGTCCTTGACTCCTAGCAACAAATTGAATTCATTGAATCAAGACTTAGCTTGTAAAATGGTTTAAAAGTTAGGAAATATCTCAACTTTCTAGCCATAAGGACCTTCTTCTCTAAGTCACGGATAATACTCTCAAAATACTACATATACGGTCTATAATCAATATCCAGATAGCCGTACCAGAATCAGAAAGAAAGAAATCAAGAATTGGCCTAAAAGGTAAGAAACCCTAAATTGGTCCTAGATCCTGAAAGCTTAGATAGATGTTATGTTTTAATGTTTAGAGATGTTAAATAATATGTTAATAAGTGATCTGGGTTGCTAAACCCCAATCCATAACATTTAAAAGCTTCAAAATGAAGATTTGAGAAGGCAGTCAAGAACCCTAAAATCGTGTCTGACAACCGAATGTCAGGCCTCTTAGATACGAATCTATTAGTTGTTTGAGTTGTTTGATGTATTGTCGTTGTAGTATGTTAGGAGCTTAGTGGTCTAGAAGTGGAAACAGGATCATAGGATTTATAGATTTCAAGATATTGTTGGTCAAAACCCGTTGACCGATCACGTTTTCAAATTCTGGAAAACCTAGAACATCAACACTACAAGAAAATGGTCTATCAGTGACCGCTTAATAGCGATCGCATGTAGTCAAGATATAGCTATCAAATGCGCGTGTGGTCACGATAGTCGTCCGTGATAAAATCTAGTCATTGGAATGCACATCAATGACCCTATTATGTGATCGCCATGATCATTCATCGCATGACCCAGATTCGCGACCAAGATGATAAATTCGGTCGCTAAGCTGAGTCAGCAGGGTCCAGGGCCAAAGTTGACGTGGTCCACGTGGCAGCGACCACCATTAGTGACCGCATGCGATCCGAGACCTCAATATGTCGTGCAAGAATAATAACTATCATCGGCGATTACATGCGGTCACGATATGAAAAAATAAAAAAAAATAGATTTTTGCTGTTTTGCAGAATTTCCAAAAACCTGTACCTGTTTTGTACATGCTTTATCCCAACACACAATCACAACAATATAAACAGTATTCACAACAATATAAACATCATTCATTGTCCACCAACATACACCAAACTAGTATTTAAACCTTTAGAACCCAATATGAATTGAATAAATATAATAACATTTCAAAACTTGTTTAAGTAACATACAGACATCCAAATAATGAATATACAAGTACAAGCTTATACTATAACTACAAAACTGATCTAAAGCAGGTACGTCAAGCATCATCGCCTCTTTGATCACCTTATAATTAACAAAATAATAATACAAGTTACAAATATAGTAACTATGTTGATACTGATATATATTACAACAATATATACAACAAATTGATTTTATACCTTATCGCCATCCCTATGCTGTCCTGCTGCTGCTATCGCTATTGCTTCAGCTAACTCCTCAGGATCAAGAGCCCCCAGATGCCCACCCATTATCTTCAAAAGATTTCGATCTCGACATATAGCTCTCACACACACGGTAGGGTGTGAATAAATTTGGATGACTCGATGACCGTGGAAGATGGGTAGCAGAGTCACTCGAGCCACTGAAGGATGGGCGTCGTCGTTGTCCTTGACCTTTAATGTAGTTCTTCTTCACAACGGACGCCCTCTCCCATAGCTCTTGATCAATAGTCGGACGTGGAGTGCCTTCAGGATAGCGCTCATTCAATAAACGCTTATAAGTATCCTGTCATCATGTTAACAATTAAATAGTTAAAAATAAATTCTGTAAGAATTGATAAACAAGATCAAGTTGTTAAAACTTATTACCGCTATCTGGATAGCATCAAAGTGAACCATCACGGGTGTACGTACACATCCAAACCAATGGATAGGTGTACCTTGAGATCGAGACTCTATACAAAAAAAATAGCACAATATTACTAAGTAAAAATGTGATATATTTTCTAGAATTCATGATTGTAAACATATTAAAACTTGTAAATACGCACTCGGAAGTGATATCAGAATCGTGAAATATCGCCGCCTTGTATGTGTCCTTTATCCTTTTTCGCCATCGGGCATACCCGAGGATCTATTAGTGGAGGCAATCTTTCGTCCTTTTTCACTTGACTCTCGACTCTCCATTGGGCACACACATCTCGCCCATATGGATTTGGGTGCACCACTGTGGGGCTATGCTTGTGCATATAATCCTCTCCCTGGCCTGGATGGTCGATCTCGGCATTGTGAAGGGCTTTTTGTCTTTCTTTGTTCAAATTGTCTTTGGTGCGGATCGCGCACTTCTGCCAGAATAATGTCTGTATCACTGAAGCCTGCGCTTCCTCCTATCTATACCATTTCTGCAAATAAAACAATAATAATAACATTACTAAACAATTATCCTTTGAATATTATATTATATGTCATAATTAAAAAACATACCGAAATTCAAATTTCAAACAACATCCTTGTGGGCGATAGGTGTGCCTTCGCCACGTAATCGCACGGATGTAGCCAATTTCGTAAACACATCTGTTATATGCACTTGACGATCTTATTATCTGAAAAATCACTATAATATACAACAATTTACATCAGCGATAAGTAGATATATTAAAGCAATTTACATCTAAGTTATAATACTTATGAACATTTTTCAAACTTATACTTATAATACTTAAAAAAAATTCGCCAGAGTCTCCCCTACAATATAGACTAGCCACATGCACGACGGCATGTATATATGGACATTTCTATCACCCAAGACACAAACCAAGAGAAATATATAAATTTTCAATACAATAAGCATATTAACATCAATTAACATATTAACATCAATTTACATCAACGATAAGTAGATATATTTAAGCAATTTACATCACAGTTCTATATATCTTGTATAAATGGAATCTTAAATACTTATATATAAATGATATATCTTGGACGACGTACGTATTATTGGAGGAGGGCAAATCTGAATAAGAATCCGATCATCAGGATTAGTAGGGCCTTGGGCACATGATTAGGCCCCCCTACCCTTGCCGCGCTTTTTTTACAGGTCCGCTTGCCGTGAAGCCATCCATATTATAAATTTCAAGATGTTATTATGAGTCATATTTGATTACATGTATATATGATAATAAATATAATGATGATATAAACATGTATATATATGAATATAAAATGATAATAAACAAAAGCAATTTACATCTAAGTTCTATTTAAATAGTTTAGTACATAAACATGACAATGATATAAAAAACATGTAATGCTAAACATACATTTCATTTGTTCAAGTGTCAATATCGATTCGTAATCATCTCAGATCACGTGTTTATGTGATTCATAACCATCATCCGCTTTCAGATTCAAAGGTCGATTCACCAATAACTCTTCCTCCTCAAGAGTATCAATGTCATCTGACACAAGTATTGACTCAGGATCTAATTTATGTGGTTCATCTCCACCATCTAACTGGATTACTTCATTGTCGTCCTCCACATTTATTATAGTTTGACTATAAAGCATCTGCTCTTGGTAAATCTCCCCATCAACTACTTCTACACGACTACGCGCGGGAGTATGAATTACAACTTGCCAATTTGTAGGCGGTCTGTCCCTTTTCCTAATAGGAGTAGGAGTGTAATATATTTATACTGTTTGAGTTGGTAAAACAAACGGTTCGTTGGAGTACGTAGACCTATGGAGGTCAATATCGACGATTCCATGTTAGTCAACACGTATCCCTTTTTCTGAATAAAACCAATGACACTTGAACAAGTGAATATGACCCCCCTACGTGCCCTTATACGACAACTCTACGATTTCCTCCAACTTCCCATAAAGGCACGACCAAGCTCATTATAACAATCTCCTTGGATACACACTCCAGAGTTTGTTGTTCTTTTACCGCACCCATATGCCTTTGTGTGAAATTCACAACCATTTATTTTGTAAACATTACGGCTGACTTGGTCCCTGTCTGGTCCTATAGCTAGGACTTGTACATTAATCGGAATCGTTGATCCCTCAGTCAAAGCCTACAAAAACTCCATCTTATTAAATGAAGTCATAGTTAACATAGAGTATATATATTCTACGTGCTTAAAAATTGAACTTACTTTGTCCTTTAGCCAAAGTGCAAATTTTTTATCACGACTAATTTGAATATCTTTATCAGTTATGCCGGGATGCTTCACTTTTAACTCGTCATCGTACAATCTATACCATGATATAAACATTAACATATTGGAATAAATTTTAAACTTAAAAGATAAATTATCAAGTTTACATGTGTACCTCACAAATTGGCCAATCTCCTCCAGAATTGAGAAGAATTTAAGTATGCAAAGATGTAATTCTTGCCTGAGAGAGAAATATGCGCTTCCCTTTTCCATAAGAGCGGCCCGATAGACCAAATACAGAGAGCCGACCATTTAGTTCAACATTTCCCCCATCATCATGTCTCGAAACTCGATTAGCCTTTGTCAAAACTTCGTCCGAAAAATAGTCCGAGACAAACGTAGATATCTCATCGAAACTGTATGCCTCGACATAAGCTCTATTCTTCACCTTCCTCTTAAGGTTTCCCATCACCCTCTCGAAAGGGTACATCCATCTATAATGAACTGGACCCCCAACACGAGCTTCATAGGGAGGATGGATTTGCAAATGCTCCATAGAGTCAAAAAAACCAGGTGGGAATATTTTTTCCAGTTTACACATGATCTCTATGATTTTATTCTCAAGTACAGACATGTACTTCTCATTTAATGATTTTGAACATAAGTCTTTGAAGAAACGACTAAGATCCGTCAAAGCATCCCATTTTGGTTTATCAAGCAGATCCTGAAATGCTATAGGCATGAGTCTTTCCATGAACACATGACAGTCATGACTCTTCATCCCTTGTAATTTCCCACCCGTAACACACCTTGCAATGTTTGACGATATCCATTCTGGTAGTTTTAGAGACTTAACCCATGTGCACACATCTTCAACTTGCTTTTTGGACAATGTGTACCTTGCATGCGGTTTGACAATCTTACCATTAGGAGATTCATAAAGTTCTAATCCAGGACGCTTACAAATATCTTTCATGTCCAAACGTGCCTTATCCTTATCTTTTGTCTTTCCCATAACATTCATCACAGTGTTAAACACATTGTCAAACACATTCTTCTCAATATGCATCACATCTAGATTATGAGGAATCAAATTTGTAGACCAATAAGGCAGTTCCCAAAAGATGCTTCTCCGAACCCAGTTATGAGATTCGCCAAACCCATTGATTATGTTTGTGGCATCAATACTACCAAATGGGATAACTGGCAATCTCATCACACGATCTCACATCTCCGTTCCCGACAATCGCGATGCAGGCATATCATTGTCTACTTTCCCTTTCCTGAAGTGTTCTCTATTTCTTCGAAACGGGTGATCTACCAAGAAGAACAAGACGATGTGATCAAACCAACAAGGCTTTCGACCTTTTGATAGATTAAACGACTTTGTATGCTCCATACAATACGGACAAGCCAACTTCCTGTGTGTACTCCATCCAGCTAACATACCATAAGCTGGGAAGTCACTTATAGTCCACATAAATCACATTCTAAGGTTGAAATTTGTTTTCGTTGCAACATCCCAAGTCTGTACTCCATCCTCCCACAATACCTTCAACTCGTCTATAAGAGGTCTCAAGTAAACATCTAAGTTCTTTCCAGGACTCTTAGGACCAGGAACCACGAGTGAAAGAAACAAGTATGACTGTTTCATACACATCCAAGGAGGCAAGTTGTACGGAGTAACAATCACAGGCCAACATGAGTACGGAATAGCTGAGTGGCCAAACGGATTGAAACCATCGGTGGACAATCCAAGCCTCACATTTCTAGGTTCCAATGCAAACCCAGGATGTGCTATGTTGAAATCTTTCCAAGCCTGCCCATCTGCGGGATGATTTAGTTCTCCATCTTTAGCTGGAGATTTTGCATGCTAACTCATATGTTCAGTTGTTCTTGAAGACATGTACAATCTTTTTAGCCGATGTGTTATTGGAAAATACCTTAGAATCTTAAACGGTATACTTGATTTTTTTGTAGTCACACCCTCTTTATTAGGCCTAAACCGATCATGACTGCAAAACATGCACCTTGTCATACTGCTCATTTTCCTTATAAAAACAACATGCAATCGTTGGGACATGCATCGATCTTTTGGTATCCAAGACCCAACTTCTTCACCATTTTCTTACAAAAGTAATAGTTACTGTGAAATTTCTCATCGTCAGCAACATACTCTTAATGGCCTTCAAGAGCGACTCAAAACACTCATGGCTCATGTTGTGATCAAATTTGATGTTAAGTAATGTCGCCATCGCTTGAGAAAATGTAGTGTGTTTGGTGCAACCATGCCACAATGGCTCGCTACCCTCATCTAACAACTTAAAGAAGTCTTTGGCATCAGAATTCATAGGTTTCTCTCTGCCTTGTTCCCAATCAAAATATGGCCCTGCAATATCATGAACCATTTCATTTATACGATGAGTACTACCGCCTAAATTGTACTTACGTGATGCCACCACCTCTTCTCCTGCTTCATGTGCCCACCAAACATTCTTCGTAATTTTAATGAACCCGTAAATAAGTAAATGATAGTTTATCACGCCTCTCATCCATATAATTTACATTCTTACACTTCTAACATGGACATCGAGATTCATGACTTACCATTCATACATTACGGGTGACTATACGCATAATCCAAAAACACTTGGCAACCCAACTCTAAATTCAAAACAGCACCTATCCGGGCACTTGACTTTTGTCGTGCCATCCAACTACGGTCTGAATAGAGGTCCATGATACCACGGTACCTACTACAGACAACATTATAAATGTTAACATATGACTTGAGCATATATACTTGTAACCATATGACTTGAGCATACTTGTAAGCATGCATATGATTAACATTTAAGCATACTTGTAAGCATATGACTTGAGAACATACTTGTAATCATATGACTTGAGTATACTTGTAAGCATATGATTAACATTTAAGAATTCCGGATGTTAACGAATGAATGCAAATTAAAGCAGTGTGGGAAACTTTAAATGTTATTAAATTTAGTATGAGAAACTAAGTAAATGCTACTTAGTTTAATAGTTATATTATATCATGTTATTTTATTTTAATTTGTTTAAAATTTGTTTTGGGATAGTCACAACTTGGTTGAGCAATTTATAGCTTTTATAACATTTTGTAGCTTTATTCTTGTATACATAAGTTTTAAATACCCTTGTTTTTCTGTTATAGCCAAAACAGTCTCTTTATTGACCAAGTGTGTCTAGTTACCTTCTCATTGCACTAACAGCCTCCTACTAATCGCCTATTTTGGCTTAATGCACCCTAACAACCAAGCTTGGCTTGGCCTCGTGGCGGCCCCAAGCCCAGCCCATTAGCTCCAACATCCCCTTAATAGGCTCTAGTGGATCACCAATAGGCTCGTTAATAGTATAAATGTTCGCAACAACCCGACCAATAAAAAAATTTGGCCAGAGTCTCCCCTGTAATATGGACTAGCCACATGCACGACGACATGTATATAAGGTCATTTCTAGGCCCCCAAGACATAAACTAAGAGAAATATACAAATTCCCAATATAATAATGCAAATTAAAGCAGTAAAAAGTTATATTCCATAAGTAGTAGATGATATTGGTAGTACGAAAGAGGTACAATTAAGGATAATTAAGTGCGATGAAACGACCGTGTCAAATTCCAAGTGATGGGTGTTACATGCCATCACGAAGTTCTCTATTAGTATTCTACAAAGCAGTTGGCTTTTTTATGAAGAGCTCAGTGATAGGTTCTTATGTTTTATACTAATGTATTGGAACTAGCTTATTTTACTAATACCCAATGGGAGGGGTGGGGTGGGGTGGTATTTTTAGTTTATTCTCCTAATACTAAACTCAATTACCAAAAAAATAGCCTTTCAATTATGGTTATGCATTCTCTACCCAAATTAAATCCAATTAAAAATAGAAAACTATTCACAGAAGGTTCTAATCCCTTATTTGATCAACCCCCACAAAACACGCTTTGCTGCGCACGCCATTACACGCATCTGGACATTCTTCCTACTAGTTTTGGGGCAAGAGGGGGAGTAGTAGTATGCCAAAGGGTTACGGTATTAACAAAAAATATAAATATGCAATATATATATATATATATATATATATATATATATATATAAGGTTAATCAATTCAAGAAAAAAAAAACTATACATCTTAGTTGTCATGCTTGTTAACCTCCAAAGTTCAACGCAACTTCTGTAAATAAGATTAGGAATGCATAGATGCGTGCACAAGTTAAATTTGAAATATATAGAATTTGATCTTACGATAATGATTTATTTATCAAACACGCACATAAGTTTTTTTTAAAGTACTTACAATAACCTAGTAATTAGGAACCAATGGAATTTCTGTATACCAATACTATCATAGCCAAAAGCCTGGTAATTAAAGTGTAAAAAGTGTTCATATTGACAGGAAGCAGGATACCATAAGACGTTAAAGAAGGAAAATATTGCTTTTATTTCTTCCCGAGGAATCAAGATTGGTCAAAATTGCTAGGATCTATTTAGATTAGGAAGTCTTAATAACTACAAATATATAAGTTTATAAAAAGAATAAAGGTAAAAAAACAAACTCACGGGTATATTTAGTTAGGGCAAATGAATTTGATGAAGAGGGATCTCTTGGAGAAGGAGAGATCTGGCTCGATTAATTGCAGCAAAGCAGAGAACCTATCACTGAGCTAATACTAAACTCAATTACCAAAAAATAGCCTTTCAACTGCACTAATTAAATCCAACACGACACTAATTAAATCCAATTCAGAATGTAATCTAATCTAACATAAGATATAAATAGTAGAAATGTAATATTAGGAGAAAGAATGATACGTGGTTTCGGTAGTGGCGGTAATTTGGCCGTGATTTGAGGAGGTCCGTGTGGATTGCTACCCTTTCTCCCTCTTCTATTTCTTCTCTTCTTCCCCTTTCTCCCCCTTCTCTATTCTGAGCTCTCCCCCTCTTTTCTTTTTCCTTCCGTGTTCTATGTCGAGTGAATACCTGTTACTGATAAACTTAATTTTGATCAGCGACGGCTATCGTGATGATCATCTTCTTGATCGTTAATATTAAGTGGTCGCACAAAACCTTGGCGCTTAACATTTCGTGCCAAATTTACGAGGCAAATTTGTGTTAACGACACTCAATGACGCGTGACGCGCGTCATGAGATATTAAATAGCGACTAGATTAAACTCCGGTCGCCAATGCCGGTCGCTATTATTATTATCAGCGACCGCATATCCGGTCGCTGATAGTATTGGTCACTGATAGGCATTTTTCTTGTAGTGCAAGAACAGCGTCTGACAAGAATTTCAAAGGCACTGATCTTCATTATGACAAGTGTTTGGACCATATAAGTGAAACCATTTTGAACCCTGTCATGTAGACTAAAAGCCCATAACAATAGATCACTCATTACATCCAACGAGTGCACGATATGATGGATTAAAAGTAGGATCTCGAACTGGAAACCCAGTTTTTCGGGCAACCCAGAAAATGTTAGGGACATAGTCTGACAGCCGTTTTGACTGGCTTAAATTTGATCTTCTGATATGATTTTGACCCATTAGATGTTGTATTCTTGTAGTATGACATATGTAGTATATGATTGATACCCTATAACACTTAAGTAATACTTACGATCCAAGAAATTAGGCGTTCAAACAAGGGGATTGACACTGATCGAGTTTCTGGGTTACCCAGAAACTCAAGATCAGGCCTTAAGGGGCATTTTGACTATCTATAACTCGCTTATGTGATGCAATTAGATCACCCAATTAGTTTATGACCATAATACTACAACATTACTACACCCTTAAACAATTTTCAGGATCAAAAAACATTTTCAGTTAGGATTTGAAGACAATCGAAACCAATTTTACATATGACATCGATTTGTAGTGTTCTTCGGATGATGGAAGAACACCATCAAATATATATATGTTACTAAAAATGACCTTTAGCGACAGTTTGGTTTAAAATTAATAAAAAAATTATATTATAAATAGAAATAAATACCAAATAATTATTATAAATTAATAATTAATTCCTAAAATACATTTTAAATAATGATAAATAAGTTTTAATATTTTGACATGAAATTTCATTAATATTAAATTTATTTGAATAATAATGATAATAAAATTAATTAATAATGCTATTTAATAAATTAGTAAAATGATAATAAATTATTTTAAATAATAATAAATGGAAACTAATGATTTAAATCATTATCGGTGATAATAAATTATTTAAAGATAATATTGACGATTTAATAATTATTATGAATAATTAATAATTATATTAATTATTACTAAAATCATTTTTAATTGGTAATAAATTAGATAATAATAATAATAATAAATCATTTTAAATAATATTAAATTATTTAAAATGAAATCAATGATTTAAAAATCATTATATAATAGTAAAATTACTTAGAAATAATAGTGTTGATTTAAAAATCATTACGAATGATTATTAATTACCTAACAACAATATTAATGATTATAAAATAATTTTGATTAACAATAAATTAATTAAAATTAATATTAATCATTGAGAATTGTATTTAAGCTTATAGAAATTATTATAAACTCTTAAATAAAGTTTACTCAAAAAATAATTCGATACTTATCCGATCGAGCTATAAAACACCGAATCGACATCGAATACAACCCAGACACTAGTAAATTGATTAGATATCAACTATTACTGGTTCTAATTACTACAATGAATTTATTTAGGTTGCGTAGATAGTTCTGAGTATTATAAATTAGTTGATCGTCGGACATGCAAGTTTTTCTGCACTTTGTGAAACTTTATATTTCAAATGCAAGTTCTTCTGCACTTTGTGCAAACCTCATATTGCAAATGCCAGTTTCATTTAAATTATTTTATTAAATTAAAATTTTATATTTATTAGTTATGATCTGGTGATATACAGTGTATATGATTTCTGTTATTTATATGTTATGATTTATTGTTCAAACATAACCAAGTCATATGAGTTATTATTATGGAAAAATGCGTTTGATTTGATATCAAAACATAGTTTGTGAGAAACCAATTTTGTTTGGTACCGATATATATAATGACACTATTATGATCGACAACAATAGACTGACCGGGTTCCATGTGCCGGCATTTATAGCAATGACCGGAGGTTATTTAGATAGGATGATATGCATACTCCTAGTTTGTTTGGTTGAGCGGATTAACCCAGGTTACTAAGTCTATAGGATCGTGATAAAGAATGTGTAATGTGGGGTTTGGCAGATAAACCTCAGTATATGTTTATGGCACTACTCTGAACTTATGTTCATTTATTTTACAATTGATATATGTATAACATTTGTTTATTGTTCAAAACTTGCTGAGCTTTCTGTAGCTCATCCCTGCAATATTTTCTTCATTTTCAGATAGAAAGAGTATAATCCAGAAGTTCCGGTATTGTGGATAAAAGGCTTAAGACATGGATATTTGTTGAAAACTATAATGTTATAGTAACGGTATATTATTTGTTTAATGTAATATTAGTTTGCAGTATTTAGTTGTCATTCTAATGAAATTAGAAAAGAGTACAGTATCTATATGAACTATATATCTGAATTATAGTGTTAACAGACATTGGGCTTCTCTGATGCACTGAGGTAGCGCTTCACTCAGTTCCAAGAACCCTACCATTAATACTATGGAGGTCAGATAGATAAGAATTATAGATATGGAAGAAATATCTATGAGATACTAAACTCAGTATATCCAAGTGAGGTACTCGGCCATAATAATTGTTACGGCGAGAACTACTATTTACTATGAGTAATTGTGAATCCTGGATTTATAGGAGTTCTTATCTTATAGAATATTTACGTGAGCACCAAATTGGCTAACAGTGAAAGTAGAGAATTTGGGGGCGTCACAATTTGGTATCAAAACAGTAGGTTATAGATCTAGGGTAGGAATACCTTAGGATATGACTTGCGAGATTGTAGTGAAGGTAATAAGGAGATAAACTTAGAGATTGGGAATGAGTTTAGATACTCATTATAGGGAAATATTTTGGAGATATTAGGCATGTCTAAAATAGACAAAGGGAAGTTGTAAGAAATGAGGAGATATGGAAATAAAAAGGTCTTTGTAATATATGAAGATATTTAAGATGGTGACTTGGAAGAGTGAGATTTAGAGTTGGAGATGGCAAGGAGTTTAGAAACTATTGTGAAGACAATAATAGACTTAATATCAGGGACAGAGCAGTAATAAAGAGATAAACTAAAGATAAGTTTGTAAGAGATGAGTTAAGGAAATTCATCAGCCGAAGTTAGAGGAATATATTGTTTATATAAAATGATATTGAAGTGATATGATTGGTAAGTGAAAGAGTTGATTGTATCCATATACTGAGAGGATAGTTGATTGCTTTACCTGAGGTAGTAATTGAACCATAATAGATTGTAGTAATGAAGAATGTTTTGAAGGATAGAATAGATGAAGTATCAAGGGAAGTAGTTTACAACTAACTAGTTGAAACTATAAAAGATAAATCTGTGGTAGATTTAGAGAATGCTCATGAAGAGTACCGAAGTTGGAGATAAGTGAAGAGGGAGATTGAAGTTTTTATAAGGCTCATATAGAGCCAGAAAGAGGGACAACAGAAGATGAAGGAAAGGAAATTGGAGTAACATTACAAAGAGAAGAAATTGTATAGATTTTAAGTAGATGCTGGAGAAATTTTGAATATTCACAAAAAGGGATGATCGATAGTATCAAGGTTAAGTAAAGAGAAGGGAATGAAGAGCATGCGAGGCGAAGAAGAATAGAGGGTAGTAGAGGATTTGTAGTTTGTATTAGTATGGTGTTCTTAGTATAATAATTACTTGGAAAAAAAAACTAGTGAATTATATAAATCATTAGTTGGTCAATTTTCTTGGAGTATGTAGAATGTAATTAAATATATACACCTTGTTGTTTGTCAAATTGAAATGATTTACGTACTTATACTTAGTTATTTGGTATCTTTAGATAAATGGCATCACAAGGAAGATCACCAGCATAGATCGACGGAAACCAGATAGAGACAAACGCAACCCAACAGTTGGTAAACGTGTTACTAGACGCTTCACAATGGAGGTCAGGGAATCCACCAAAAGTTAAACCCAATACTTTAAGGATTACCTTGGACTTTAAATTAGTGGGACCATCAGAATTGAAGGGGACTGAGGAATCAGGAAATGAAGTATTAAGACCATGTAAAATGAAGGGAGATCGTAAAAGGAAGAGGGATGTAAATTCTTTAAATAACTCTAGGAAAAAGGGACATAGTAGCACCAGTCAAAGAAATGAAGGTTGTCATATTTGTAAGAAGAAGCACAGAGGGGTATGTATCTTTATGGGGATTCAATGTTTCACTTGTGGAAACATTGGGCATTATGCAAATATTTGCCCACGACAGAAGTATAATAGAGATAATAAGATCAACATGATTAAGTGTTTCAATTGCGGGGTGGGGGGACACATTGCAAAATTTTGTCCAAAACCCAGAAATATTAACCTAAAGGGGAATCAAAATCTCAAATCCAAACCAGCAGGTAAAGGGAGCGGAAACGTCTACGATGATAGATAGGTTTTGTGATATTTGAAATAGTAAGAATGTTAGGATAGTATTTTGAAAAGTATATGTGAATACATCTATATGTACTGTAGAAGTTTTAGTTTTTGTATAAGTTTGGTAAAGATAATATATTTCATCTTTTGGTATATGATTAAGGGATATGTACATTATATAGTGGTAAGATGAATTGAAATGTAATTAGTCAAACTTGTTGTTATATAATAAATATATTTTAAATTTGGAAGGTATTTGCAAAGTGTAAAATTTGCTAAAGAAAAAGGGATATTTATGCATTAAATATGTTTAATCATGGTAGAACGTAGGTTAATGATAAGTCTAAAAAGTATTTTAGTGGTGATCGTTTTCTTTTGGTCGAGAAAGAATTTGTGAAAGATGAAAAGTCAGTTATGAAAGGAAGTAAAGGTAATTAAGGGTACTTTATATCAAAAGTATGAGATTAGTAGTGGATTAGACAACTATAGCCGAAGAAATTGCATAAATAAACCACTTGGATTAATAATATGAAGTAAAGAAAGTTAGAGATAAATTTGAGAAGTAAAGGAATGATTTAAAAATATCATTATTACTAGTTATGATAAAATAATTCAAGCGGAGAAATGAATTAGCTGTATCTTGAAAAAAGAGGTATAATTGACAACCATAAGTGTAAATCGTATCTGGATTTGAGACATATGAACGGGGAAACATTTAACAATAATATTAAAAGTTAAATGAAACAATGAGGTATTGATAAAAGATTTTAATAAATTTAAGATTGAGATAAGAGTTCAGCTAACTATATTCAGAAGCGTTAGTTATAGAAAAAGGTTATGAGAAAGAAGATAAATCTTGAATAAGATAATATATAGAGATGTGAAGATAAGATATAAAGAAAGAATTTGAGACAAATTAATAAGAGGGAAGACACTGAAGCTAAATTTTCTTTGTTCGGTTACAAACAGATAGGTAGCATTGTGAGATGTAGTGATTGAACCATGAAGGTTACAATTTGGTAAAATTCTATTGTTAGAATACCAAGGGTATAAATATAAGACAATAAGTCAAAGAGTGCTATAGTTAAACAGGGACGAAATTAGAATTAATGTTGAAGGAGAAATTGAGTTCAAGTAAGTTAAGATAAGGATAAATAGTGATTAAGTTTTTAACTTGACAAATAGTCGTGGTACACGATAAATAAGGACATGAAGAAATAAATGTTATGTGTGTTAAATGTTCTATGTGTTTAACGATTAAATTTAAATACAATGATGAAGTCTATTGATTCAATTTATATAAACTTTCGAATAAAGAATGGATCAGGATTCGTAAAATAAAATCTTATAAGGAGGGGAGAATATACTCATTCAAGATTTTTAATGATTCTTAATTTTGCGTTAAAGGTGTGGATATAGAACTATGTTTCCTAAGGAAACTATAAGCCATGATAAGTTAAATAAAACTTGCGCTCAACCCAGATATTGTTTTTTTTATTCCTAAAAGGAATTAATAATGGAATAAAGGTCAATGGACCTAAATTAAGTATACGGTGATGATGATTCCGTGGACGGAATCCTTATAAGGAGGGGAGAATGTGAGGATCCAGAAATTTTACGAATAAATTTTTTATTATTATTTAATATTGATATTGATTACCAATACTGTGCTAAGTATTTGTGATACAAGTTTAGAGAAGTGGTCTAAGTCCGGATAGGGACTCGATAGAAAATCTGATTATAATAATTGTATTGATAAAGATGCAAAGCGTAAAATATAGAATTGATGATCAATGATTGATCGGATAGGATATAAACTTAGTACACCCTAATAAGGGATTAGAAACCTTAATCGAATATTGGAAAACCCTAATTTTCAATTTAGGAAACCTAAACCCTAATAAAAAAACCCTAACTCTAATTAGGGTTATCAATAAGAAGTTGTGATACTGAATATTATTATAGGTATGTGGATGTAAGATCAAGTATAAAATTTTATCAGAGAATATCATTTATTTTACAATTGATATATGTATAACATTCGTTTATTGTTCAAAAATTGCTGAGCTTTCTGTAGCTCATCCCTGCAATATTTTCTTCATTTTCAGATAGAAAGGGTATAATTCAGAAGTTCCGGTATTGTGGATAAAAGGCTTAAGACATGGATATTTGTTGAAAACTATAATGTAATAGTAACAGTATATTATTTGTTTAATGTAATATTAGTTTGCAGTATTTAGTTGTCATTCTAATGAAATTAGAAAAGGGTACAGTATCTATATGAACTATATATCTAAATGATAGTGTTAACAGACATTGGGCTTCTCTGATGCACTGAGGTAGCACTTCACTCAGTTCCAAGAACCCTACCATTAATACTATGGATGTCAGATAGATAAGAATTATAGATATGGAAGAAATATCTATGAGATACTAAACCTGTATATCCAAGTGAGGGTACTCAGTTACAATAATTGTTCTGACGATAACTACTATTTACTATGAGTACTGTGAATCTTGGATTTATAGGAGTTCTTATCTTATAGAATATTTACGTGAGCACCAAATTGGCTACAGTGAAAGTAGAGAATTTGGGGGCGTCACAAGATCAAGGATGATGAGGGAGAACCTTTGAATGTCCACAAAGTGATGTCTCCACAATTATTTGTGAATTGGAAGAAGAACCCCAAGGAGAACTGACGGCTGACAACTGCAAGCAGCAGTATGACCTCTACAAAGAAGAGAAAAATAGAAGAGGTAGAAAGCTCTGAGTCTGATGACTCTGTACCAGCAGAAATCACACCAGCCAGAAAGAAATCCAGAAGTGTGAAGAAAGCGGGTGATGTGAAGAAAACCCAGACCCTATCAAGAAGAGTCTCCACTAAAGATAAAGATGAAGAATAAAAGGGCCTAACTGCTGAAACAACAAAGAGGAGAAGTAACAGATTACTTCAAGGCCCATTCAGCAAGAAAGCTAAGGTGGAAAACAAACCATCCTCAGCTTCCCAAAATAGTACATCTGATGAAGAGAAGGACGTAGAGTCAGCAGAAGAAAAGGAGGCAGATGTCAATTTGAGTCCTCGCAGACCAAATCCACGGTGAAGGAAGGTGAAGCTGGATTAATGAATGAAAATTCAGCATCTGCTGATGAAGAGGAATGCTCAATCCCTGTGGCTAATCCTCAGAGCATTCACTCTGATGATGAAGAGAAGATTCAAGATGACCCAACCTCATCCCTAATTACAACTGCCCCAACAAGCCCAGATAATGGGTCAAATGATGCTGATCCTAAAGAAGAAGAACAAGTCCCCTCCAATCCTGAAAGTCCCAATGATGGCTCAAAAGGTGATGAGTCCAGAGAAGAAGGGTTTGCCCCTGCCAGTGCTCAACCCCAAGGAAGTTTGTCTGTTGAACCAGAGGAGTCAGAGTCTGAAGAGGAAGAAGAGTCTGACTCTCCTATAGCTGAACCTCCAAAGAGAAGGAAGAGCTACAAACTACTTGCTCAATTTGCTTCCAAGAAGAAAAGTGATCACTCCAACGCTGTCATTGAACTGAGTGATGATGAGTCTGTATCAAAGGATGAAAGTGCTGAAAATAGGACCAGCAATGAAGAAAATGAATCAGAGGAAGATCTTGCTGAAGAAAATTCTGAGAATGAAATGCAGCAAGAAGGATTCTCTGCTGAAAATGATCAAGATGGTTCAGGCTTCGAGAGAGAAGAAATTGAAAAAGATTCTGGTTCTGCATCACAGGAAGCAGACGAATAAGAAGATTATCCAGTTCTCTCTCCTACAAGATTTAATAGAAGAATAGTAGTGGAAGTTTCAAATGAACTACCAGAGGCACCTCCTGAAAGATGGGTGAACTATGGAGATGAGAAGCTCAAGGTAGTAAGAATGACTACCTTTGATATAGCTAAAAACTGGAACAACATGAAGCTAGACTGCTCGACCATTCTCTACAATCCTGATGACTTGCTGATGAGATGGTTCTTCCAGTGGATGCCATGGCTAAAGGCCCATACTGAAGGAGATGGAAGCTATCTCAGCTGGTGCTTCTCTCACTTTCCAAGCATGGAGCTGGTGGCTCAGAACTTCCCAAGGGTGAAGAAGTTTGCAACCAAAACGATCAAAGACTAGCCCTATTTCAAAGTCTATCGACAGTCTGACAATCACTACATTCCCTACGATCGTAGAGTGGACTCTGAAGGAAGAAGGAACATGATCAAGGAGATGATCGTAGAGTCTGGTCACTCTACTGCTGAGACAATTCAAATTCAAAATCAGAAGCTTCCAATAGCCTAAACACTGCTATCTGACATTCCCTCATCCTCAACCTGCAATTGGTACTCAACGATTGTTCAGATTCTCCAAGCTTTCAAAAATTTGTCCAAGAATGAAAATCGTAGAGTCCAATCTGATGCTCAACCCGAAGCTACCCAACAAGAGGATCAAACTATTTTGGAGTAGGAACTACTGAAGAGTTCTGATGAATTAAGTGAGAAAATATCTCTACTAACTGAAGAGCCATAGAAGCTGACAGCAAAAGGAGATAATTCACTTCAGAACAGACTTCAAGCTATTATGGCTGATATATCTCTCAAACTCCAAGAGAGAGATAACATCTATCAGAAGGCCATACACGATCAAAAGGCAGAAGCCCTATGAGTTCAGAAGGCCAATGAAGAGCAGATGCAAGCCCTCTCTGACAAGATTGACGACCTGAAGCAGTCTTTCTCAGTGTAACTTGAGTTGGGCAAACAGGAACTCAAGTTTGAAGTTGCCAACTCCTCCTACCTAATGGAGCAGCTTATGTCCAACATGGAGCAGCTCTCACAAATGATTAATGACAAAAAGGGAGAGAAAAAGAGGCATAGAAAGAGGAAGAACAAGAGGAGTAAAAGGCACTCAAAGAAGAGCAGAGGAATAGGAGAGAAGAAGTCAAAGAAGAAGATAGCAGCTGCAGAAAAAGAATCATCATCTGAGGGGGAGCCAGAAGATGATGATAACATGATCGCAGAGTCTGAGGGGGATGATGTTCAGGAAGACGCTGAAAGGGAGCAAAGCAAAGACAAAATGTGACGCCCCCAAAATTAGGTATACATCACCCATTCTGAGTCGCCAGATACATGGTACAAAATTCAAATACAACTTCATTTATACAACTGTTGAGATGTCGTATAGAATACGACAACAGTTAACTGTGAGTTTTAATACAAATGTATGTAACTCTCATGGTGCCTCGACCACAACCTTACAATGGTACTTTACATAAAAGTATAGTCAAAAACTGTTTTAGAAATTAAAATCTTTGGGAAGTGCTCAAGGAAACCTTCGTACATGGGAGGCCATGCATCTAGGTTATAATAGATATCATATGGCCACATAATTATCCTTGGTTGACCCAATAGAACCCAAAGAAAAACGAGAAGATTACTATCATCTTCTTTTCAATGGTAAGTCTTCTCTTGACATATAACTATCTCCACTGTCTCCAAGTGAATATTATATTTTAAATAAACTCCAAGATTATATAGGTAATGCCCGTAGATATACTCAGCAAGTGGATGCGCACAACCCTGTCTTATGATAACACGAGGTTGTATGTCATTAGACATATTGTATGATAGTGGCAAAACACCCTTCCAAAGTTGGGTTCACCTCACCCTATTTGATTCACCAAATATAACTACTAAATGTTGTATAGAATACAACACACTTTTCTATAATGTTTAAGGAGACCCTCCACAGCTAGAGACCACTGTTTTATTCCCCTGTTATCCCCGCTCGACCCGGCAACACTCTTATTACCTGAAAAGAATTGTGAAGCAGAAAGGGTGAGCACAACTAGCTCAGTAAGGAATATCATGACTAAAGATAATTAAATTATCAATAGCTTTCATCAATAATAAATCAGAGATTTAGAACATATAGTAGATGATAAAACTTTTCAACCATAGTTGCAGCGGAACGAGCAATCCATTAGAAGAGTCAAATAAACCATCAGATCTATTATCTTCTCTATGTTAAAAGTCCACCAATAATGTTTTATTCCTGTAACATCAATCAACAATTCATGTCCACAATCATATGAATAACTCATAATCATAATTGTGATTCTAAATTCCTCTTCGCACCTAGGACGAAGATAATTTTCATCACATATCTTCACCTGAAACATCAAAGATTATGGTTATACCAAATCACAATTCTTGTTCATAATCATACTAATAAATTCATTTTTGCACTACGGCCAAAGATATTCATTAACAATTCATCTTTGCACTATAAGCCAAAGACATACAACTATATTTTAGAAGAGTCAAGTAGAGTATGATATCTACTATCTTCTACAAATTAAAAGTGTATAACCAATATTTTATCGCTGAGACTCAGCTTAAATAATCCACATCATCGAATTATCCATGCATTACGGCCAAGGATATTCGTTAGTATCACATCCATGAATTATCCATGCACTACGGCCAAAGATATTCATTATTATCACATCCATGAATTAATATTTCATCACGAGACTCATTTCAATAATTAATCCACATCATCGAATCATCCCCGCATTACCAGGCCAAGGATATTTATTAGTATCACGACCACGAATTATCCATGCACTACGGTAGAAGATAATCGTGTTTTCATCAACAGTCTGATCATGCCATAAAACAATTCATCTTTGCACCCTTGGCCGAAGAGAATCCATAGCCATAATCATACCAAAAACTGTCCATCAATGCACCACGGGCCAATGAGGACTTTTTTCACATCATTTGTAACATTACGGTCATGATTATACCAAATAATCCCTGGTCATAATCATACCAAGTCCATCTATGCACTACGGCCAAAGATGACTTTCAACACAATATAAGCATGAGGATGATGACAATGATATAAGAATCAATCAAATGAGATAAATGATAAATATTAAACATTTATAATACAATTTATCAAGTGTTCAATAATAACCAAATGTTATTAATCACTTAATAATCTCATAATCTAATATCATTAATATTATAACAATATTTTAATCATTTATTAAACTTATAAACAATTTATTTCAATTGTTTACACTTTATCAAATAATGCATTTAATCATTCAAAAATGCCATACTCATAAGATTTCATCATCAATGATCAAATCCTCATCAAAAAATCGCATATACCCTATATAGGATTCTCAAGCCATAAAATCCTATTTTCCAATTTTATTACTTCACATAACATATTTAATTTATTTTCTCATAACTAGTTTATTTTCATGAAAAATACCAAATTAGTCCCAAAAATATTTCTTTTCTGGGATTTAGCAAAATATAGTCCCATCTTGAACATATATTTTTCTCAGAATTTTTAAAATTCATTTACTATTTTTCATATGGCTAAAACTTCTGAATATTTAGGCATTTATCATAAATTATACTTTTATCCAAAAATTCCGAAATTTACAGGATATACTCCTGTTATATACATGTACTCCCAATAAAAATTTCACCAATTTTGGAGTTAACCACAAGGAGTTATAAGAGTTTACTTTTAAAAAAGTCTTTTCCCATAAAATATATAACTCTTAATCTATACATCCAAAAATCGCCATTTTTGGACACAATTTAGAAAACTCATCAAATTATCATTTCAAATTTTTTCAGAATTTTTGAGGGTCAGAAAAAGTTCGAATCTGCCCCTGGCAGAAACCCCTTTTTAATGAAAATACTATTCGTATGAATACGAATGATCATTCACCATGCATGTGGTAATCCACATAGACAGGTTATTCCAACAAAATAATAAAGAATGGAATAATAGAAGGATTCACCATAAATGCGATAGGCTGGACCGACATGAGTTATTCCCAACGAATAATAAATAATGGAACCAGTCCGGCGTAAGCGTACATGATAGGTTATTCGGCGAATAATAAATAATAATAGAACCAGTCCGGTAAACGTAAGCGTATGAAGAGAGGATATTCCGGCGAATAATAAATAATGGAACCAGTCCGGCGAAGCGCATGAATGGATATTTCGACATAATAATAAAGAACGAAATATTAGAAGAATTTCACCATGTATGCGATGATTGCGCATAAGCAAAGTTATTCAACATAATAATAAAGAATGGAATAATGGAAGAATTTCACCAAGTATAGGGTAGTCCGCATTATCTGAGTTATTCCAATGAATAATAAATAATAATAATATCCTTTACTAAATGCGACAATTATATCCCCTACCTTAAAAGAAAAGTATTAAATTTGGTAGAAGTAGGAATATACTTGAAGAAAACTTGCACTACGCTTCAAAGCTTTCTTAAACTCTAAAGAAATACGCTCAAGATTATAGAAGAAGAACTCTCTCTATAGTTTTCTCTCTAGAGTTTTAGTGAATTCGTAAGAAATAATGAAGGAATGAGCTTCTATTTATAGAAAAATGGATTTGCATAGTAACTAACTCATGAACGGTCCAGATTGATTTATTTTAATCTGACGGTCCATATTTAAAGCAAAATCTTTTAAATAAAATATAATATATTCTATTTATAATCTAATAAAACGAATAACTTTATAAAAGATTTTACTATGCAAATAGTATGCAGGCACTATGCAAATACTATGCATAATAAAATATAATATATTCTAATTATTGTCTAATAAAATAGATAACTTTATAAAAGTATTACATTTTTTATATAAAAATTTTACTATGCAAAATACTATGCACAATAGAATATAATATATTCTATTTATAGAATAACTTTATAAAAGTATTCTATTTTATATAAAAAGCTTTTCTATTTTATTACATTAATAATACCAATAAAACAAAACTGAGTGACTTATCATATAAGCATCAATAATCAATACAGTGCTATTAACCAAAATAAAAAAAAATTTGAATACTTTTATTTCATAAAATTCGGGGTCTCACAATCACCCTCCTTATGAAATTTAAGCCCTCGAAATTTACGTGACGTACTGATATTGAAGAGATGAGAATACCTTGCTTTCTTTTCGGATTGTACCTTCCGGTTATATCCTCTCGTATCATGATTTTTCTATTGTTCATCTCCGTATTTTAGGATATCATTCTAGAAAATATCTTCAAAACAAAGGTTAATTGACATATCACAATTTGTCAACTTATCAAGTAAACAATTTCAGCTTAGGTAAGTCACACACTAACGAAGTATATAACTTGTCTCTCCCCTCCTAGTTCTAGACTCTTATCTCCACCAGCGACCATATCCCTAAGCTCTGATACCAACTGTGACACCCCCAAAATTAGGTATACATCACCCATTCTGAGTCGCCAGATACATGGTACAAAATTCAAATACAACTTCATTTATACAACTGTTGAGCTGTCGTAGAGAATACGACCACAGTTAACTGTGAGTTTTAATACAAATGTATGTAACTTTCATGGTGCCTCGACCACAACCTTACAATGGTACTTTACATAAAAGTATAGTCAAAAACTATTTTAGAAATTAAAATCTTTGGGAAGTGCTCAAGGAAACCTTCGTAAATGAGAGGCCATGCGTCTAGGTTATAATAAATATCATATGGCCACAGAATTATCCTTGGTTGACCCAATAGACCCAAAAAAAAAATGAGAAGATTACTATCATCTTCTTTCCAATGATGAGTCTTCTCTTGACATATAACTATCTCCACTGTCTCCAAATGAATATTATATTTTAAATAAACTCCAAGATCATATAGGTAATGCCCGTAGATATACTCAGCAAGTAGATGCGCATAACCCTGTCTTATGATAACACGAGGTTGTATGTCATTAGACATATTATATGATAGTGGCAAAACACCCTTCCAAAGTTGGGTTCACCTCACCCTATTTGATTCACCAAATATAACTACTAAATGTTGTATAGAATGCAACACACTTTTCTATCTTGTTAAGGAGAACCTCCATGACTAAAGACCTTTATTACGTTCCCCTGTTATCCCCCGCTCGACCGTAAGAACACTCTTACTAAGCAACACTCTTATTACCTGAAAGGAATTATGAAGCAGAAAGGGTGAGCACAACTAGCCTAGTAAGGAATATCATGACTAAAGATAATTAAATTATCAATAGCTTTCATCAATAATAAATCAGAGATTTAGAACATATGGTAGATGATAAAACCTTTCAACCATAGTTGCAGTGGAACGATCAATCCAATAGAAGAGTCAAATAAACCATCAGATCTATTATCTTCTCTATGTTAAAAGTTCACCAATAATGTTTTATTCCTATAACATCAATCAACAATTCATGTCCACAATCATATGAATAACTCATAATCATAATTGTGATTCTAAATTCCTCTTCGCACCCAGGACGAAGATAATTTTCATCACCTATCTTCACCTGAAACATCAAAGATCATGGTTATACCAAATCACAATTCTTGTTCATAATCATACTTATAAATTCATCTTTGCATTACTGCCAAAGATATTCATTAACAATTCATCTTTGCACTACAAGCCAAAGACATACAACTATATTTTAGAAGAGTCAAGTAGAGCATGATATCTACTATCTTCTACAAATTAAAAGTGTATAACCAATATTTTATCGCTGAGACTCAACTTAAATAATCCACATCATCGAATTATCCATGCATTACAGCCAAGGATATTCGTTAGTATCACATCCATGAATTATCCATGCACTACGGCCAAAGATATTCATTATTATCACATCCATGAATTAATATTTCATCGCTGAAACTCAGCTTAATAATTAATCCATATCATCGAATCATCCCTGCATTACAGGCCAAGGATATTTATTAGTATCACGACCACGAATTATCCATGCACTACGGGCCGAAGATAATCGTGTTTTCATCGACGGTCCTGATCATGCCATAAAATAATTCATCTTTGCACCATTGGCCGAAGAGAATCCATAGCCATAATCATACCAAAAATTGTCCATCAATGCACTACGGGCCAATGAGGATTTTTTCCACATCATTTGTAACATTACGGTCATGATTATACCGAATAATCCCTGGTCATAATCATACCAAGAATATCTATGCACTACGGCCAAAGATGACTTTCAACACAATATAAGCATGAGGATAATGACAATGATATAAGAATCAATCAAATGAGATAAATGATAAATATTAAACATTTATAATACAATTTATCCAGCGTTCAATAATAACCAAATGTTATCAATCACTTAATAATCTCATAATCTAATATCATTAATATTATAACAATATTTTAATCATTTCTTAAACTTATAAACAATTTATTTCAATTATTTACACTTTATCAAATAATGCATTTAATCATTCAAAAATGTCATACTCATAAGATTTCATCATCAATGATCAAATCCCTCATCAAAAATCTGCATATACCCTATATAGGATTCTCAAGCAATAAAATCCTATTTTCCAATTTTATTACTTCACATAACATATTTAATTCATTTTCTCATAACTAGTTCATTTTCATGAAAAATACCAAATCAGTCCCAAAAATATTTCTTTTAAGGATTTAGCGAGAATATTGTGCCATCTTGAACATATATTTTCTCGAAAATTTTAAAATTCATTTACTATTTTTCATATGGCTAAAACTTCCGAATATTTAGACATTTATCATAAATTGTACTTTTTGTTGGGCGTCTACACGCGAACGCACAAATGAAATTAAAATTTTAAAGCAATTTCAAAACCTAAAAGCAGGATCCATGCGAAAATCAATTAATTGAGAGGTTTAGAGATTATACGAGATATAAACAAAAGCGAGAATCAAACCGATTGCGCCTCGAATCTCCAACCTTAATACAAACCGATTGCGCCTCTACAGTATCCACATCTAACGCCTTGCGCATTTAACCGTCGAACGATTACGCAATAAGGACTTGCAGTACTAGCCACTAAAAGGAATGGATTTTACGAAACTATTTTCTCTCTAGTCTCTCTCTCAAGGCGGCTAGGGTTTTTCAATTATGATATCTTACCCTAAGTAGTTGCTTATATATCATATATATAGTAGTTAAAAGGAATTAATCAAATCAAAACCTAATTTTATAAAATCCGAATATATATATATATATATCTCTTAATTAAGTCTTACTTAATTAATATACATATATAAATTATCCTTTTAATTTAAATTCGTGATTTAAATACTATTAATCATATTAATATATTTAAATCCTTAAAATTTAAATTAATTCCCTTTAAATAACGTTCTATGTGTGTGACCTATAGGTTATTATTACGTTGGCAATAATTTTAAAATCATATTATAAAATTATAAAGCGTTGAGCGGCATCTAGTAATGCATCACAACGCTACCCAAGTAATAATAAGATCGATGATTCGATGCAACCTTTTCGTGACCAATGTTTCAATATAATTTAATCCTTTTAACCTTAATATCCTAGATTAAACTCGAGTCATGGAATGTGTCATACTCTTCATAATTTAATCGAAGTTTTCTTGATCAATGAGTAGACTATATGAAACAAATCACTATTTGAGCATGGCCATGCATTTCATAGTCCTACTCAATCAAGAGGCCTATGGATATCACCCATAATATATAGGATGGTTAAATTCCATCTAGATCATTCATATTTCTCACACGATTAATGATGAACCCAATAATCACCTTTATAGTCCACCCTATTAAAGGTGACATTTGATGATATCAAAGTACATAAATTCTCGTGTAGTAATATAGCGATTTCAGGTCGAAGGACCATTACATCATTGTCACTATGAGAATTGCTAACGACACTTCGCATAATGCTCCATATAGAATTCTCATGGTGGGTCTGTCCATTACATCGTTCTCTAACATGTACCTATGCATTGACTTAATATCTCATATATTTATGACCAATGAGATTTGGTCATCGGTCGATCCACATACTTAGTCTCCATGCATCATTGTTGTCCCATCAACAATGATACTCGACAAGGACATTTAAGAACAACGATACTAATGGTAATATATAATCTCATGTTCAAGTCACATACTTGAAACTATATAATTTGTATCACTATTCTAAGGAATTTTATTATGTTAACAATTATATTACGCAGTAAATAAAATCATAATAAAATCATATATTTATTCAATCAAATATAATATCAAAACGTTAAGCAATTATATCAAATAATTGGCCTCTAGGGCATAAACTCTAACACTTTTGTCCAAAAATTCCGAAATTTACAAGGTATACTCCTGATATATATATGTACTCCCAATAAAAATTTCATCAATTTTGGAGTTAACCACAAGGAGTTATAAGAGTTTACTTTTAAAAAAGTCTTTTCCCATAAAATCCATAACTCTTAATCTATACATCCAAAAATCGCCATTTCTGGACACAATTTAGAAAACTCATCAAATTATCATTTCAAATTTTTCTAGAATTTTTGAGGTCGGAAAATTATTATGAATACCTGGCGAAACCCCTTTTAATGAAAATACTATTCGTATGAATACGAAGGATCATTCACCATGCATGTGGTAATCCACATAGAGCGAGTTATTTCAACAGAATAATAAAGAATGGAATAATGGAAGGATTCACCATGCGATGCGATAGACCGCGCCAAGCGAGTTATTCCCAATGTAATAATAAATAATGGAACCGGTCAGAACGCACGCGAGGATATTTCGGCTGCGAATAATAAATAATGGAACCCTGGTCCGTGCGTAAAAGCATACGCATACATGATATTCGACATAATAATAAATAATGGAACCAGTCCGAATTAAAACTAATGTATGACGAGGATATTACGACGAGAATAATAAAAACAAGAATATTAGAAGAATTTCACCATGTATGCGGTACTTAACAAAGCAAAGTTATTCAACATAATAATAAAGAATGGAATAACAGAAGAATTTCACCAAGTATAGGGTAGTCCGCGTATACAGGTTATTCCAACAGAATAATAAATAATAATATCATTTACGAGTACGACAATTATATCCCCTACCTTAAAAAGAAAAGTATTCCGACTGGTAGGGCAGGAATATACTTGAAGAAAACTTGCACTACGCTCAAAGCTTTCTTAAACTCTAAAGAAATACGCTCAAGATTATAGAAGAAGAACTCTCTCTATAGTTTCTCTCTCTAGAGTTTTAGTGAATTCGTAAGAAATAATGAAGGAATGAGCTTCTATTTATAGAAAAATGGACTGCATAGTAACTAACTCATGAACGGTCCAGATTGATTTATTTTAATCTGACGGTCCATATTTAAAGCAAAATCTTTTAAATAAAATATAATATATTCTATTTATAATCTAATAAAACGAATAACTTTATAAAAGATTTTACTATGCAAATAGTATGCAGGCACTATGCAAATACTATGCATAATAAAATATAATATATTCTAATTATTGTCTAATAAAATAGATAACTTTATAAAAGTATTCTGTTTTATATAAAAAGATTTTACTATGCAAAACACTATGCACAATAGAATATAATATATTACATTTATAGAATAACTTTATAAAAGTATTCTATTTTATATAAAAAGTTTTTCTGTTTTATTACATTAATAATACCAATAAAACAAAACTGAGTGACTTATCATATAAGCATCAATTATCAATACTGTGCTATTTACCAAAATAGAAATAAAATTTGAATACTTTTATTTCATAAAATTCGGGGTCTCACACAAAAGGTCATCATTCCAGGGGGAGCAAGAGCAAAAAGATCAAACAGATGAGTAGCTGATCAACAGACATCCTGGAAACATACATGGAGCCAAAGAGGTACATCTCTAACTAGTTAGGTATGTTCTGGATCCAGGATGTAAAGTGTCTTAATGTATAATTTGCCATAGCTTTATAAATGACATTCATGATTATCTGTTTTAGAAATACAGCTTCTCACTGTATGTAAAATTAATTCATAACATGCATATGCACTTATTGTTTTTATCATAATCAAATAAGGGAAGATTGTCAAGAATAAACATATGAATGATATTCCTATTTACACATGATTTGATTATGATATATATATGAATGAATATGCAAGTATGCTTGCATTAAGAAAAGTTGTAAAGTCCTTTAATAGATAATAGAAACATTTGTACAAGGACTTAGAATGAATTGATCAAGTATGTTAGGTTGATCCTACATAAGCAAAACAGCTTTGTAAAGTCCTTATAAAGAAATGATGTACAAGGACTATACATATAGCAAGATCAAGCATGTTAGGTTGATCTTATGATGTAATAGATGAAGCATGTTCGATCGTCCGAACCGCATGCGAGAAATCGTAGTCCGCCGGGTGAGTCGAGGAAAACTCGAGAATTCGCCAAGGCATAATCGTAGTCTGCAAGATAGTAGATCTCGGAGTTCGTAGACTGCCAGGAGAGACGAGGAAGGATCGTAGTGTGTCGAGTAGAACTTCCTCAGGATCGAAGTCTGCTGAGGAAGTCATGTTTAGAATTGTAGAGACAGCTTGCCTACAAGCCGACTGAACATCTGCCGAAGCCAAGTCAGAAATGTAGACTACACTCGGAGTCGTAGAGTCTACCGATGCCGAAGCCAAGTCAAGGATCATAGACTACACTCGAGGTCGTTGAGTCTAATGATGCCGAAGCCATGTCAAGGATCGCAGACTACACTCTGAGTTCGTAGAGTCTATTGATTACATGCAGAGATCGTAGTCGAGCTATATCAGATGAAGACATTGAGCATAAAGACAGAAATTGTAGATTGTCAAGATTTGATCCCGAAGTCGTAGTGCCTGCACAGCCGAAGCTGAATCGTAGAGTGCTCAACTACGACCTCAACAGATGTGCTCACAATGTCAAGGCAGAATCGTAGAGCAAATACGATTCTCAACTAATGAGCACTCCCAGAATATCCAAAGGAATAAAGCCTCTAGTTGGCACTGCAAAGATACATCTCACCTAAAGGAAACCAGAGAGCACTCAACGAATGGCATGCAAGCTAACAGAAGATCTAAGCACCAGCCCAATCAGCATCAAGATTGAGTTGCAAAGCCATTCGAGATAAAGTCTTCCACAAGATGATCATAAGAAGACTTCAGTTACTGACTAAGGAAAGTCAGCAAGTGCAGTAGCTGTCAAGTGAACAGAAGACAACGATCTTGGAAGCAACCAAGATCGTAGTGTTTGTCAAACAAAGAAAAAACTGATGGAAAGTGAACCAAGATACTGGTTAGTCTCTGAAGAACAAGGCTAAAGTGATTAAGCGTATGGTTAGTCCATTGATGATAAGTGAACGGGAGATCACAAGGAGAAAGAGAGTTGGACGCGCCACAAATCTGAAGTGTCTTGCTATTCAGAGGGGACCAGAGCAAGGAGTTAGGCCATCAGTCTCTAAGAACAGTCGAAGCAAACAGAAGTATTGAAGCACTGCACAATGGAAGGAAGAGGTGTACTACACTGGAGATCCAATCAACACTCTTCAAGATTGTAGTGTTAACTTTAGCAGTCAATAAGCAACACTTAGCAAGACACTACGATCAGGTCCAAGAAGACAAGCATCAGAATCAAAGAGTTCGAACACCCGAAGATTGAAGCATTGGAAACGGTTCAAACTGAAGGATGGTATTCAGACAAAAGCTTATTGAGAGCATCGATGCAAAAGGACAACCTCTGATCGAGGAATCAGAAGGAGGAAGTAAAGTCTTCGACCTGCCCAAGACATTAAAGTGACAACTCTAATGGGGTAGGTGAAACAGTAGACTGCAATGTCAGATAAAGTATAACATGTCACATCAGCAGTCTACCTCTGTCAACTCGAGATCTGTGAAGATATTTAAATAGCCTTCAACGGCTACTTTCCAACGGAAGGATTAGGAAGGAGTATAAATCAGGAAGAGCTTCAAAGATCAAAGGTTGCTGGAGTTGCCGAGTTTGGAGTAACGGTGGACTGTTCTAAACCATGTGAAATAGTGAGTCCGAAGGATCACTCTACGATCCACCAAGAACACTCAGATACATGCAAAGGAAGAAGTAGACGTGAGAGTTCTACTATGTAGAAGTGAGAGTTATACTATAAGAAGAGTGTTCTGAACTGCCGAGAGAAAGAATATCATCATGTCATCTTGGTGTCCATCACGGGAAGACTCTAAGTACCATAGAGAATAGCTCACAATCATCTAAGCAAGTCCATCATGAGAAGACATCAAGTATCAAGAAGGGAGTTCACAAACGTCATCATGGTGGCAAGCATGAGAAAGTTTCTAAGTACCTAGCAGAAGAAATTACAGTCATCTTGGAAACCTATCATGTGCAACCATCATGTATCAAGAGGAAAGATCTTCAATGCAGTCATCAAGGGATCATCCGAAGTGGTTGAGTAACTAAAGAAGCTGAGCATCATTCAACACTCAACTACACTTCAAGGATGATCACGCCAAGCTGCTAAGTACTGAAGATGTTCAGAGCATGAAGACATCTTAGTAGCTCAGCACCAACTCCAACAAACCAACAAACAAACAAACAATAAAAGCCAGGGCCTGAGGGGTCCTTGCCCAAAGGGACTAAATGAAGCCAGTGTTAGGTTTGTAATATTCATGAACGCAATCAAATTGCATAAAATAAGCGGAAACATGTAAAAATCAGAGTTTAAAATTTTACAAACCATATAATCGGATCATCCTTTATGCGCAATTATTAATTAAACGAAAAGATATGAAGAACAAGAATCATACCCTTGAAGATTCGAGCTTCCTCAGTTACAAGTTCACCTCCAATCCTTTTCGTGTTCAACTTGAATCCACCGGATTTGGTTCCTTCCTTTGATCAACGTTAGCCACCCTAGTGTTTGGCCCCTAGAGGTGATCAACCAAGGAAGAAGAAATATTCAAGAAGATGGGTGTTTGGCTAAACCCTAGTTTTCTATCTCCATAGAAAAAAGAACGTACTCTCCCAACTGTTGGAATTGCGTATATTGATATCTGATATAAGACTCACCTTATAAAGATATTAGGTAACCCTATTTAACTAAAATAAGGTATTATTTATTTAATTAAACTCTTTTAATTAAATGGGCTCCCTAATCTTATTAGGGATAATTAATTAAACTCCTTTAACTAATTTTTCCTCCTAATCCTATTAGGAATAAATGAGAGTACTTATATTAAATTAATTCCTAAACTCTTTTACAAATTAAAATAATAATAATTGTAATAATATTAATAAGACTCATCTTATTAATTTATATTTAATATTTCTAAAATATTAAATAATTTATATTAAGCTATTTAATTTATTCTATCACCATAGATTAAATTAAATATACTTAACATATTATTACGATTATGCCATTAACTTCTTAAATAATTATTCTTCCTTTTATGGTGTGACCCTTTAGGTTCTCCATATTAAACCGGTTGTAAATAAATCAATTAGAATAATTCTAATCTTATTTAAATAAATAAATTAAACAATTAATTTATTTAGATAAATAATATTTATTCTATAATAAAGATAAGCCTCCCTAGCGATCAACGACTTTTCAGATAATATAGATTTCAACATTAATCATAAAAGAACCTTTGAGTAAATAGTTACCGTACAATACAATCCTTCCACCATACAATGTCCCAATTAAATATAAGACAT
Source organism: Panax ginseng (assembly GCA_020205605.1). Taxonomy (NCBI): domain Eukaryota; kingdom Viridiplantae; phylum Streptophyta; class Magnoliopsida; order Apiales; family Araliaceae; genus Panax; species Panax ginseng. Next base: position 41,594,552 of record CM035127.1, on the reverse strand, counting down.
GGAATTACTGTCAAGTCTTATTTTATTTAATTATATGTATTTCGACTCTTAAATGCACAACTTCAAATAATACAAATTAGAAACTCATTTCTAATTTCATTCTGCCTTGGCCAAGGACTACTGGGTTGTCATTTATCGAATCACATAGGACATTTCTCTTCTTTTACTAGAAGCGGTAGATTCTTTATTGATCATACATTATCTCCATGTACAACTTATTATACCCAAGCATACCCTTTGATATACCCTAAGGGTCTTAAGGAATAAGTCAAAGTATAACTCATCATACACAAGATACTATGATGATCTCAAGTCCAAGGATCACTTGTACTACTATCACTACAGGAATTCCTATTGACAGGCAAGTAAAACTCCATTAGGTATTCCTTAGCGAGCCACGTTCAGTGAACTTATTCTCTAATAAGCACCTACATACTTGTTTTAGTGTCTCCACACAAATGATCATGAGATCAATCATCCTCATCCAATGAGCAAACAACGTATGTACCAATCTATCTGGATTCACTAATCCCCAATTTAGTAATCCAACAATTGAGAACTATTTTAGTTTTAAGCTTTCTAAGAATTTAGATATCATTAGAATGATCATCATCATTATTCTAAAAGCATTGCTTAAAACTATGGGTTTATCACATATTATAAAACAGCATCATGTAGATAATTAAAAGCCTTTAATAAATTAATACTTTTTATTAATAAATGAATAAGATCTATTATCCTCCCACTAGCTCCTTCAATGATAAACATCTTTATCTTAAAAGGCAGCGTGTTTCGCAACAAACACCTTTTGCTAAGTAGGATTATAGAACATATACCCTAAACTTACTTTAGGATATCCCACAAATCTGTACTTGTAAGTTGGACAACCCTTTATCTTAACATACTTAAGATTAAGAATCCTCCTTGTCCATAACTTTTATGGAGTCTTGGGACTGGATTTTAAGGTTACCTTTTTCGTAGATATACAGTCATTTCTAGGACATGACCCCAGAAGGATACTAGAATGTCGGTAAAATCATTATGGACCGTACCATGTCCAACAAGGTATGATTTTTTCAGATACATCAATCAATTATTGTGTATCAGGAGGCGTCCATTACAAGAAAACCATTTGAGATGATCTAGAAACTTATTGCACAAGTATTTATTCCTTGATCTAATCAAATGATCTTAATACTTTACCAATTTGTTTCACTTCTGAATTCTTTGAACCTTTCAAATAATTCATACATGTATTTCAATAAATACACATATTCAACTCTTTGAATGAACATCTCATTTTCTTATACTAGTTTGTTCAATTTGCAAAATATATTTACAATTGTTCTTAAATATAATACCAAAGATTTCATTGTCCAACAATAAAATAGAAATAATATTTCGAACAAGAACTGGAATACAATAACAACTTATTGACTTCATAGATTTGCCCGTAGGCATTGCTAAACTATAAGTGTAATATCCCGGGAAAAAAATAATAATATTAAATTTATATTTTTAAAACATATTATTTGGGCTTTGTCATTTATTTGGGTCAAACTAGTTATTTAATTTGTGTGGGCTAATAAATATTAATAAGAGATGGGTAAATTAATTTAGTACAATTTGGGCCTTATTATTATTTGAACCTAATTAGAAGTTTATTAAAAAAAAGGCCTCTTAGTTAATAAACAGCTCAAACTAATTTTACTTCCATTATATGAATCGAGGGAAAATAGAGGAAGAGAGAGGCGACGACTCAAGACAGAGGAGGACTTAACAATCAATAGTGGGAATCTATTCAGGTTAGTATATTATGGTTTGAGAATCACTTTTGTAGTATATTTTCCTTAAGTATTTGTATGATGATGTATGAATGTTAAGTAATATAAATATATAAGTACATGTAAGATAACTATGAAGACTTTTTCCGAATCAGTTATAAAAGAGTTCTGCAATTATATGTCTAATAATCTAATAAGTATCAATTGAATGAATAGTCAGCATATATATTCAATCAAGGAGGGAATTGTCCGATTAAAATAATGAAAATATTGAAAGTGACTTCATATTTGTAAGAGTTGTTTAATTGCTATATATAATAAGTTACTGTGTTGTTTGTTAGCTAATATATATATATATATATATATATATATATATATATATATATATATAATGTTTAATGTATAATCATGATCAATGGGAATGGAGGCCTAATTATATTACTAAATGGAATCACATAAGACTAATGGAAATGGTTTAATTAGTATATAAGTATTTGTATAATATTTAGATAAGTAATTAAATTTAATGTTAAGATTATAAAAGCTATGCTGGAAATTTTGCAAAATGAACTAATTCATTCTGTTGATGATAGTAATAAAATTTGTCTGCCAATAAATTTAATTGTATTAATAATTAAATGATTAATGATAAATATATATATATTTTTATAAGTGTACTTATATTTATTATTATTTTGTTTAAGTAATTCGAACGGAAGGAACTTAACGAGTTATATTTGGATTATAATTTTGGGTATGACGTTGCTTAATTCAGGTACGGATTCCGTACTCTTTCAGCGATACTCTTATTAAATTTGATTTGTTCGTTTTGTCGCTTGTTCGAATTTTGTTATTATTTCACATAATTGTTTCCTGTGAAATAAATATATTAGTTTCATTTTGGAGTTGATATATATGACTCGTATTTGTACTCTTTGAATTAGGTTATCATGTTTAGTACTATTTATTTTTGATAATTGTAGAAGCGATGCACATGTTGCTACCTTCTTTTGAGACCTTGTGACTATAATTTGATTTGGTTCAACATGTACATATAGAACCCTTTTGTTGGTATTTTTTCGCATATGTTGTGACATGATATTTTTGTTAGAATATACCGTAGGGTATACCTAAGCTATAACCACCTGTGGGGGTACCACAGGCATGTCGTCTTGGCACGAGAGATATGACACTTTCCGTGGCGGTGTGATTAGTCCACGGCGTCTCTGTTTTGGGCTCCGGAGGATGTGGGCCATTTGGTGTTTTGTTGTGGGAGGCGTATGGGTTAACCCTAGTTTTCTGTTCTGCGGATTTGTGATGTTGTGCCAAACACACCTATCCAATTTGCATACATTTGGATTCGCGGTCCAATGTGTGATTTGCCTGTGTGGCATCATTTGACTTGCATGTGTGGTATTATTTTGACTTGCCTGTGTGGCATTGTTTTGACTTGCCTGTGTGGCAATGTATATATATTTATGAGCTCACTCGGCATGAAATAAAATCCAACCATTTGATTCAGCCTATTATTTCATTGTATTAGTTTTATTTATTTCTGTTCAATTCAATTCATTGAGTTAGTTACTTCAGTTCATTATTTCTTTATTCTTCTATTGGTTTTGTAAATTCTGTTGATTCAGATATATTCCATTCAGATCTTTGGAGATTATATTTTCGTCCGTATTTACACTTGAGGCTTTGTTCAGTATTTTGTCTCGATTATTTTCGTATATCAATAGTATATCTTTTGTATATCTGTATCCGTACTGGGCAATTGGCTCATGCTGTGTTTTTCTTCCGGCAGGTTTACAGGGTTGATTCAGGGCTAGTGTGATGAGAGAGTTGTCTTTGACCATCTAGGTTGTTTTGATTTTTGGTTTTAGTTATTTCGACTCTAGTTGGAGAATTATATTTAGTACTTCATTAATGGACATCACTGTTAATATTTTGAAGTTATTAGTGTTCTCTTTACTTATTTTGAGGTTTGTCGTGCTTTGCACGTGACCTCCCTTTCCTTTTCGGGAAGGGGGTGTTACAGAGATGGTATTAGAGCTTAGGTTCTTTCTTGTAGAAAACCTATTTAGGTTTGACCTGTGAGTTGTGGGTAAATCACTGGGTAGACGTAGGAGTTCGACTCGATTTTGTTCTCTGTTTGGTTGGTCTTGATTTTGACGAAGTGTCCTCCATTTTTTGCGTTGTAGTTGATTTGAGAAAGGTGTGATAATTTATTAAGATTATCATTGTTATGCGTTGGATCAATGATATTAGTTAATAATTGTGATTGAATCATTGAGGTGAATAAATCTATACTTTGTGCAGATAAGAAACGATCTTATATGAGATGCGCTTATGATATGAGTACTTATATCAGCGAATATTTTATATTGAAGAATTATTTGTTAGAGTTATGTCAGGTATCAATTATTATGAGTCTTAGAATTTAGAATTTGATTTGATTTGGGTTATGCTTTAAATTTTGTTAAGTTTGTGGATAATTTGAGGTATGTGTATCGGTGGGATATTATGATAAAGTGAAAGCTATTAAATATAGAGGATCTCTTGTAATTTTGAGGAGTTGTAGAGGTTCGAAGTAATAAGATTAATCTTTTGGAGTAAATCAACTTTCCGGTTATTCTAGACTTTTTGGTTATTCTAGTAAGATAAAATTATTTGATATGAAATTTCTTTGTGATAGTAAGATGAGATTTTGAAATTTTGAAATTTGTTGAGTTAAGGTTAGCACTAAGAGAATGATTAATTTATTGAATGATTAGATATATAATAAGTGATGAATCCAATATATCTTAAGAGATTTTGAAAGCTATAGTTTGCTTATTCAGATAGTAGGATATATGATTTGGAGTTTGGTATGGTGATGGAGAGATCTTTGTAGTAGTATATTTTTGGTGTAATAATATTTGAGAACTATTTTGATTTGAGGTTATGATATTTTGAAACTCTTAAGGACTTAGGAGAGTTGGTGATAAAGAGATATTAGTAGTATATTCTTTGGTGTAATATTATTTGATGAATAGTTCAAATTGAGGATGAGATATTTTGAAGCTCTTGAGGACTTGAGGAGAGTTGGTAATATAGTTTGCATAGTTGTTTTGTTTATCTGGTATCTTTAGAGTTTTGTATGAATTTATGTATAATAAAATAAAAACAATTTGTTAAATCTTTGTCATGTGTGGAATATAAACGTTTTACGAATTAAAAATAATTTTAAATATTTTGGATATTCAAATCGTATTTAGATGAAGAGAAATTTTTGTGATTTTGAATTATGTTCTGAAGAGTACGTTTACAAGAATTAAACTGTAATAACCCGAGATTTCCTAAATAAAATAAATAAGAAATTTGCGTATAAATTTTTTTTTTAATGACGAGAATAAGTGTCTAGTAATGTGAACGATAAATGCGAATATATTTATTACTTGAAAAATTAGAAATAATTTTGGAATTATTAATTACTACAAATTATATTTTATGGTAATTAATTTACGAAGCGAAATGTTTTTATTAATTATTTTCCATGAAAACATGATTGGAAATAATATATGAAGTGATAATTAGAATTTATATAATATATATTTTATTATATGAATTGTTGAGAATATTTAAATCAAGTATTTTAACTTGATATGCGAAAGAGAAGTCGGATATGAGATCCAAACCACGAATTGGGATTGTGATCAAGAGATGAGAATAATAATATTATATTATTGTTATAATGATTTTCTGATACAATAATTATGTACGTGTGTGTATGAAGACAGATAATATTGAGCGATAATGATTGGCCAATTAGGTCATAGCATATTACCCGTCTTTGTGAAACCCTAATTATTAAACTTAGTTATGAGAAATGGTGAGTAGTATTTGTGTATATGAAGTTTTTGTGTATATGAAGGTTTGTGTATAAGATGTCGGTAATTAGAAGAAAACCCTAATTCTTTGTTGTTTGTCGATAATTAGGACAAACCCTAATTATTACAACCCTAATCGGTTGAAGTTAGAGACCAGTAACGATCGTGTTAGAACATACATGAGATAATTAGAGAACCCTAATGGTCAATTAGAAACCCTAATTGATGGCGTTAAGAAACCCTAATTAGAAAATCCTAATTTTCTATGAAAACCCTAATTTAAAATTATCGGGTTTAATTACGATGTTAATGTATAAAAGTTTTAATTTACCAAAGGATAGAATTAATTGGTAAATGATAAGAATTACCATCTAGTGATTAAATACTACATTTAATTGCTATGTACAAAAATGCCCTTAAAATTATATGCGAAATTACCAAATTACCCTTTTTGGTTTATTAAGTGTATTATTAGTTACATTGTTGATGGAATCTTGCCAAAAATCATGGCCAACATCCCTACCCTACCAATTGAGCATCCAATACTCAATTATGCTCACTCAATCAACTAATCTAGCATCCAATGTATCTATATAATTTTTATATAAATTAAAGAGAGAGAAAATGCATTTTAGTGCATTATTTGTGCATTATTGAGCTACCAATCCCTAAAAATCCGGCCAACCACTCCATAATTATCATGTGAGCTCAATTATACCAGCCATATAAGCATCCAAGGCAATCTAAGGGTCTATATATAGAGATTGAAGGAGAAATAATGAAAACACACTCTAATATTTTCTAAACTCTCTAGCTACACTCTCTCAAACTCTAGCCAACGAATTTCTCTTACCCATAAGCTCATAATCAAAGCCCAGCCATCACAAATAACAAATCAGAAGCATCAAGAAGTCAGAAATCAAAAATCAAGTAAGAAAAGGTATGAAATCCCAAAAATTAGAAATCCTTCGATTCGATGTTAATTGATGCAATTGATTATTTAAAGTTGTGTAATAAGAAGTCTATTAATGTTCGGGTCAGTAAAATCATGAACCCATAACATCAAAGTGTGCGAATTTGAAGATTTAAACAAGTTGGAAAAACCGAATTCTGTTATTTTTCACCAAATGTCAGAGGCTATAAATCTTTGGTCGATCATGCGTTTTGTTGTTTAAAAGTTGTTATATGTAGCCTGATATGTGGTCTTTAAACTCCAAAAGGAATCAGGTCTATATCTATTGTAGATCGGGATTTATAAGCGGTCAAAGTGGGTTGAATTAAGCATTGATGCATTGTTCTTCAAACCCGTAGAAAATATTCTAAGTGTCCGGAAAATATTATTTTGGAAAATGTCGGGCCTTATATCTCGGTCATCTTTAATGTGTTTTGTGTTCTAAAGGTTGATATGTGTAGCTTGTTATGTGGTATTTAACCTCCAAAAAGAATCAGGTCCATATATATTACGGATTAAGAGTTATTTAAGGTCAAAGTGGGTTGATTGGGATTGACCGTAAAAATTGCAGGCGGCGAATTTTCTAAGTGTTAATTTTTCTGACAAGGTTTGACCATACTTTAGATTCTTGATTTCTTGTTTTTATGATGATGTTAAGTGTTATAGTTTTAGTCCTACATGTTTTCTACACACTGGAATTGATAGATCACATAAAAGTTACACGATCATCAAGTTATAGAGGTCAAAGTAGGCACTCTAACTGTTCTTCGTGAAGAAATGACTTTGGTAGCTACTTTGATGGGTGATTTATCCTGCATCGATGTTTGTTTAGAGGTTATGATTGTTGGATCTTATATTCTTGTATTTCCTCTACAAGACCCAATTTATATATTGTCCAAATTCGTTAAGATGAGAGAGTTATTCACGGTCAAAGTAGAGCCACTCGGTTACGCCTTATGAAGATCTAGGTAGGCTCAAGAACACTATATATGACAGTTCTGTCACTATATAGGGCCTTTATGACAGTTTTAATTATTTTAATTTCGATTTTAGGAAATTAATTTAAAAATTAGAAAAATTAGTTTTTAATTATTAAAATACCAAATAAATTATGAAAAATTATTTTAAAGTCTGAAAAATAGTTTTAATTATTTTGAGTATATTTCATAAATATTTAATATTTTTGAAATATAAAAGGTATTTATTTATTTAATTATAATATTAAATAAATGATTTAAAAATAGTTTTAATTCATGAAAAATTATTTTATGGTATAAGAAAACATTTTGAGTTATTTTCCATGACTTTTAATATTTTGTGATAAATTTCATTAATTAATTATATATTAATGATATTAAAGTTATTTAATGATTATATTAAATAATTTAGTTTAAAAATGATTTTAATATTATAAAAATTATTTTAAATGAAATTAAGGTATTTAAAAATATTTTAAGTTATAAAATATAACTTTTAATATTTAAAGGATAATTTTATTAATAATTTAATATTAATGATATTAAGATAATATTAATGATAATAGAATTGTTTGATGTTTAAATCATTTAATTATGATTCCGATGTCTAAAAATGCATGATAAATTATTATAAATGCTTTAAAATTATTTTAAGTCATTTAAAAATAAAATGATTGATGTTGAGATACAGAATAAGAGTCTTAGACTCAGTAATTACCCGATAAAGCTGTCGGTACGCCGATAAATGTCAGACCCTATAATAGAAAGAAAAGGCTACTGTAAGAACATGGATGAGATATTTGAAAAATGTATAAAAATATTTCAAGTATAGAATATGAACTAAAAGTATGATCACTGCGATTATGTGATGGCGTGATTAGACTATGTCTAATTGTAATAAAGCGAGTACTATGTGTTATGATATATTGTTCTAATCGAGCGAATGATCGATTATTGATAGGTTGTGATAAAGAGATAAAACCTAAGTTAAGATTTGTAATCAAGAAATCGTGCAAGTATCTTACCTTTGCATTTCCTTTATGCAATGGACATGAGTAAGAAGTTTGAATTTTTCTATTCCCGCATGCATTATATACGCTTTGATTATCAACATGTTAGCTCGGATATATATTACATTAAGTTGATTTCTAAATGGTTATACAAGTGTCCCCCACTTGGATAATCATGGCATTTATTCACATGTTGATACACCTTTTCAATTACCCGTATACATATATGTTGAATTACATATTATTGTTGAAGCAAGATTAAAACCTTCGGGTTTGGGAACCGTGCATGTATGAACATCCCGATAATGGGAAAATTTTTATGCCTTCCTACGGACAAAGGGTGAGCGATGAATTTCGTTCAAGTTATGTAGTATTGATCAATCAGGTAGTACAATCTGGGTGATCACCCTCCGTGTCTAGTAAGTTATGACGGTTTTGCGGATGAATTTCGCTAAACCTTTTCGAAAATGAAAAAACCATGTTCATAGTATGTTTCTTAAACCCTATTCATGGGTGGAGCCTAATTTCAAGAAATTGAAAGAGAGTTGTTATGTGAATCTTTTATCAGTATTGATTACTTTACAACTTTTGATTCGTTGTTGAAGTGTTATGCAAAGAGAATACTTATATTCTTTCAGCTTATATATATAATTGCTATTACTTGTTGGGCACTCAAATGCTCATCCTTGCTTAAATTAAATGTTTTCAGTTATGTATGAGCAATCTGAAGGCTCAGGCACGAACAAGGGGAAAGGAAAGTTGTTCGAATGAGTTTATATTATGAGTTAATGGTTATAGTTAGTAAGACAATGGAATCTATTGTCGGTGTATTATAAGGAATGTATTTGAAGGTCACGTGCACAGGGAAGTAAACTTTGATGTATGTAAATTAAGTTCGAATGTATTATTATTTAGTATTATTCAAACTTTTAAAGAAATGGTATCGTGGAGAACCGAGTTTGGGTTTCAAGTACACGGATTTGGGGTCGCCACAAAGTTGGTATCAAAGTCATGTAGGTTATAAACGTTTGGAATGCGAAACCTAGGTTATAACCTTAGTAGAATGGATAACGAAAGTTAAGATAGATATTCGGTAGACGAAGAACTCTGGTGAAGAATTATAACCTTAGTAGAATAAAGGACGAAAGTTAAGATAAATATTCAGTGAACCAGGAGACGAAGTACTCTGGCGAGAAGTTATAGGATATGATGAGTTAAAGAGATTCATCGAGTTTTAGTGGTACTAAATAAAATATTACTTCATTGTAATGATGAATATATTTTATTTCAGTAATGATGTTGTCTCGTTTATTGTGGTCATAGAATGGATGACAAAAGTTAAAATAGTAATTCCTTGACCCAAGAGACGATGGACTCTAGCGAGGAGTACACAGACAGTGAGATGATAAGAGATTTGATAGTTAGGAACGACGACTTAAGGGTTAGAATTTGAAGCAAAGTGAGCACGTAATCGAATCGTACTCTCAAGATTTGGAATGGAATACAAGGACGCCGCTCACCGAACACGGATGGAGTTAGCGAGAGTTACTGAGGAGGTTGGAGCAGAGGGAGATCTGGTGGGGCGGTTGAAGGTTGAGATAGAAGCCAAAGACACCAAGATATATACCTTGGAGCAGGCTTTAGACATCGCCTTTATGCGATTCGATGCAGAGTGGATGGAGCTGCCTTTCAGCAAAGAAAGATAGGTGTTGATGTGTTTATAGAGATGGATTGAATAAATTCATCTTCAAACAAAATAAGAGACAACGATATAGAACTCTTGATTGTTGTGTATATATACTACATGCTAATCGGGGTAACTTATGTATGTAGATGTCCGTGGAAAACATATGTGGAATAAGAAGGATCGGATCCATACCCCGAGAGCTAATATCGAGGCCAACAATTTGAAATAGAAGCTTACCAAGAACCCAAATCGGACGAGGTGGCTATAGTGGAAAACGTAGTATCAAATCCAGAAATGGTGAATTTGACAGATAGTGATTCAGACACTAAAGTTGAAGCTGCTCAAGCATCAACGAAAGTGCAGGATCTAGAGAACAAGGTTTCTTCACTAGAAAGGTTGTGGGAGATAGAAAAGTTGCTTAATATTCAACTGCGAAAAGCATTAAAAGAAACAATGGAAGAGCAAGATAAGCTCAAAATCCAAATTGACCAGATGGGAGCCTCAAGCAACACATCGTGTTCAGCTCCGAGAGGTAAGGGAAAAATAAAGGTAGAAGATCCTGACTTAGGAAAACCTGATAAGAAGAAAGGGAAGAAGATATGTTATATTTGCGGCTGTGAGGGACATACCTCTCCTCGTTGCCCCAACTATAAGAAAGGTGGATGTTTTAATTGTGGAATGGAAGGACATCGAGCGAATGAATGTCCGAGAAGAAAGGCTTGGTAGATAAGTAGTATGGGTTATGTTATGTAATATATGTGATAAGTATTGAACTATTTTCAACTTTTATGTTGGTCAAGATTTTAAATCCCGACTTTCGTAGTCACAAAGGGATAGCTGATGTTTAAAGCAATATGTGCTATGGTATGTTAAGTTCTATTAATGTGAGGTGCTATGGTTGGAAGTACCATGAGTGTCACAAGTTGGATTAATGAAGTAAGTTGTTATAAAAGTAGCAGATATTTATCTGAATATTGGTTAATATAGTAAACCAAGTTTCAAAATTTAATATTTTGGAATACATGATTATTTGAGTAGAAAATTTTGTGTTATATGTCTAACGACACGATGAGGCTTAGAATGTAAGGAAATTAAGAATAATTTATGATTATGTCATCGAGACGAAAAACGAAAACCGACCACGTAAGATCAACCAGATAATCGAACGTCGAACGCTTAAAGACTTTAAGGCAATCCTATTGCTAGGGTATAGAGGATTAAGTGACTCAAGAGAAGCGTTTATGATAGTTAGGATAACGGAAAGGGTAAAAGATAACTTTTATCACCTATACGATAAAAGGAAATGAGATAAAGAGAAAGTTTGTGGGCGGAAGAGACATATCTCTTCCAATTGTCTCAATTCAAGAATGTATAGCGAATGTTTTATTTGTGAATCAATGGAGTATAAGGTGAAAGATTATTCAAGAAGGAGAAGTGAGATAAGGAATGCGAATACGAGAAATGACAGCAAGATATAGGCGACAACGAAATAAACTGTAAGTGTCTTTATTATGGTCGTTCAAGATATCGTAGTAGTTGAGGATACTGTGGCAGCTGGAAATGGAACTCCAGGTTCTATTCGAATAACTTCAATATTTTATATGATTTTCCTGTATAAAATATAGCTATATAGATAGTAAATTATTTCATAAAGAAATTTTGAAGGAGGAATTTTGGTTCTCTTGATCAAAATTCTATTTATCAGGAAGACAATCGTTATGGAGAATAGTTAGAAGATCGATTCGATCAAGTATTGATCGAGGTCTACATAAAAGGATTATATGCGTTATGTACTCTTACGTGTATAAGTTTTTAAAGCGGTGATTAGGGGACGGAATCCTTATAAAGGGAGGTGAATGTAATAACCAAGAGATTTCCTAAATAAAATAAATAAGAAATTTGCGTATAAATTTTTTTTTTAATGGCGAGAATAAGTGTCTAGTAATGTGAGCGATAAATGCGAATATATTTATTACTTGAAAAATAAGAAATAATTTTGGAATTATTAATTACTAAAAATTATATTTTTATGGTAATTAATTTACGTGAAGGAAATGTTTTTATTAATTATTTTCCATGAAAACATGATTGGAAATAATATATGAAGTGATAATTAGAATTTATATAATATATATTTTATTATATGAATTGTTAGAATATTTAAATCAAGTATTTTAACTTGATATGCGAAAGAGAAGTGGGATATGAGATCCAAACCACGAATTGGGATTGTGATCAAGAGATGAGAATAATAATATTATATTATTGTTATAATGATTTTACTGATACAATAATTATGTATTGTATATGTATGATGAGATAATATTGAAAGAAATGATGACGGCCAATTAGGTCATAGCATATTACCGTCTTTGTGAAACCCTAATTATTAAACTTAGTTATGAGAAATGACCGAGTAGTAGTATGTATATGAAGTTTTTGTGTATATGAAGGTTCTTGTGTATAAGATGTGGTAATTAGAAGAAACCCTAATTATTGTTGTTTGTCGATAATTAGGACAAACCCTAATTATTACAACCCTAATCGGTTGAAGTTAGAGACCGTAACGCATCGTGTTAGAACATACATGAGATAATTAGAGAACCCTAATGGTCAATTAGAAACCCTAATTGATGGCGTTAAGAAACCCTAATTAGAAAATCCTAATTTTCTATAGAAAACCCTAATTTAAAATTATCGGGTTTAATTACGATGTTAATGTATAAAAGTTTTAATTTACCAAAGGATAGAATTAATTGGTAAATGATAAGAATTACCATCTAGTGATTAAATACTACATTTAATTGCTATGTACAAAAATGCCCTTAAAATTATATGCGAAATTACCAAATTACCCTTTTTGGTTTATTAGTGTATTATTAGTTACATTGTTGATGGAATCTTGCCAAAAATCATGGCCAACATCCCTACCCTACCAATTGAGCATCCAATACTCAATTATGCTCACTCAATCAACTAATCTAGCATCCAATGTATCTATATAATTTTTATATAAATTAAAAGAGAGAAAATGCATTTTAGTGCATTATTTGTGCATTATTGAGCTACCAATCCCTAAAAATCCGGCCAACCACTCCATAATTATCATGTGAGCTCAATTATACCAGCCATATAAGCATCCAAGGCAATCTAAGGGTCTATATATAGAGATTGAAGGAGAAATAATGAAAACACACTCTAATATTTTCTAAACTCTCTAGCTACACTCTCTCAAACTCTAGCCAACGAATTTCTCTTACCCATAAGCTCATAATCAAAGCCCAGCCATCACAAATAACAAATCAGAAGCATCAAGAAGTCAGAAATCAAAAATCAAGTAAGAAAAGGTATGAAATCCCAAAAATTAGAAATCCTTCGATTCGATGTTAATTGATGCAATTGATTATTTAAAGTTGTGTAATAAGAAGTCTATTAATGTTCTGGGCTGTAAAATCATGAACCCATAACATCAAAGTGCACGAATTTGAAGATTTAAACAAGTTGGAAAAACCGAATTCTGTTATTTTTCACCAAATGTCAGAGGCTATAAATCTTTGGTCGATCATGCGTTTTGTTGTTTAAAAGTTGTTATATGTAGCCTGATATGTGGTCTTTAAACTCCAAAAGGAATCAGGTCTATATCTATTGTAGATCGGGATTTATAAGCGGTCAAAGTGGGTTGGCCAAGCATTGGTATCGACCATTCTTCAAACCCGAAAATATTCTAAGTGTCCGAAAATATTATTTTGGAAAATGTCAGGCCTTATATCTCGGTCATCTTTAATGTGTTTTGTGTTCTAAAGGTTGATATGTGTAGCTTGTTATGTGGTATTTAACCTCCAAAAAGAATCAGGTCCATATATATTACGGATTAAGAGTTATTTAAGGTCAAAGTGGGTTGTGCGGCATTGACCGAAAAATTCAGGCGACGAGAATTTTCTAAGTGTTAATTTTTCCGACAAGGTTTGACCATACTTTAGATGCTTGATTTCTTGTTTTTATGATGATGTTAAGTGTTATAGTTTTAGTCCTACATGTTTTCTACAATAATGGAATTGATAGATCACATAAAAGTTACACGATCATCAAGTTATAGAGGTCCAAAGTAGGCACCTCAGCTGTTCTTCGTGAAGAACAGCTTTGGTAGCTACTTTGATGGCTGATTTATCCCAGATCTGATGTTTGTTTAGAGGTTATGATTGTTGGATCTTATATTCTTGTATTTCCTCTACAAGACCCAATTTATATATTGTCCAAATTCGTTAAGATGAGAGAGTTATTCACGGTCAAAGTAGGCCACTCGGTTCTGCCTTATGAAGATCTGGGTAGGCTCAAGAACACCTATAGCGACGGTTCTGTCACTATATGAATCCTTTCTTCGGACAGAAGAAGATTATGGAAACACTTACTCGAAATCTCACTTATCAGATTCCATTTCCATTGTAGAAGACACAATTTTTTCTGAAGAATTCGCCATGAGAGACGAAAGCTAGGGGAGCGAATGGGATTAGATACCCCAGTAGTCCTAGCCGTAAACGATGGATCCGGAAATTAATTTAAAAATTAGAAAAATTAGTTTTTAATTATTAAAAATACCAAATAAATTATGAAAAATTATTTTAAAGTCTGAAAAATAGTTTTTAATTATTTTGAGTATATTTCATAAATATTTAATATTTTTGAAATATAAAAGGTATTTATTTATTTAATTATAATATTAAATAAATGATTTAAAAATAGTTTTAATTCATGAAAAATTATTTTATGGTATAAGAAAACATTTTGAGTTATTTTCCATGACTTTTAATATTTTGTGATAAATTTCATTAATTAATTATATATTAATGATATTAAAGTTATTTAATGATTATATTAAATAATTTAGTTTAAAATGATTTTAATATTATAAAATTATTTTAAATGAAATTAAGGTATTTAAAAATATTTTAAGTTATAAAATATAACTTTTAATATTTAAAGGATAATTTCATTAATAATTTAATATTAATGATATTAAGATAATATTAATGATAATAGAATTGTTTGATGTTTAAATCATTTAATTATGATTCCGATGTCTAAAAATGCATGATAAATTATTATAAATGCTTTAAAATTATTTTAAGTCATTTAAAAATAAAATGATTGATGTTGAGATATAGAATAAGAGTCTTAGACTCAGTAATTACCCGATAAAGTTGTCGGTACGCCGATAAATGTCAGACCCTATAATAGAAAGAAAAGGCTACTGTAAGAACATGGATGAGATATTTGAAAAATGTATAAAAATATTTCAAGTATAGAATATGAACTAAAAGTATGATCACTGCGATTATGTGATGACGTGATTAGACTATGTCGATCGTAATAAAAGATTACTATGTGTTATGATATATTGTTCTAATCGAGCGAATGATCCGATTATTGATAGGTTGTGATAAAGAGATAAAACCTAAGTTGAGATTTGTAATCAAGAAATCGGTGAGTATCTTACCTTTGCATTTCCTTTATGCAATGGACATGAGTAAGAAGTTTGAGAATTTTTCTATTTCTGCATGATTATATACGCTTTGATTATCAACATGTTAGCTCGGATATATATTACGTTAAGTTGATTTCTAAATGGTTATACAAGTGTCCCCACTTGGATAATCATAGCATTTATTCACATGTTGATACACTTTTTCAATTACCCGTATACATATATGTTGAATTACATATTATTGTTGAGCAAGATTAAAACCTTGGGTTTGGAACCTGTGCATGTATGAACATCCCGATAATGGGAAAATTTTTATGTGCGCTTGGCGGACAAAGGGTGAGCGATGAATTTCGTTCAAGTTATGTAGTATTGATCAATACAGGTACAACTGGGGGTGATCACCCTCTCCGTGCTGTCGTAAGTTATGATGGTTTTGCGGATGAATTTCGCTAAACCTTTTCGAAAATGAAAAAACCATGTTCATAGTATGTTTCTTAAACCCTATTCATGGGTGGAGCCTAATTTCAAGAAATTGAAGAGAGTTGTTATGTGAATCTTTTATCAAGATAGATTACTTTACAACTTTTGATTCGTTGTTGAAGTGTTATGTAAAGAGAATACTTATATTCTTTCAACTTATATATATAATTGCTATTACTTCTTTGGGCACTCAAATGCTCATCCTTGCTTAAATTAAATGTTTTCGATTATGTATGAGCAATCTGAAGGCTCGAGAACGCGAACAAGGGAAAGGAAAGTTGTTCGAATGAGTTTATATTATGAGTTAATGGTTATAGTTAGTAAGACAATGGAATCTACTGTCAGGTATTGTAAGGAATGTATTTGAAGGTCACGTACCTGGAGAAGTAAACTTTGATGTATGTAAATTAAGTTCGAATGTATTATTATTTAGTATTATTCAGCTTAAAGAAATGGTATCGTGGAGAACCGAGTTCGGGTTTCAAGTACCTGGATTTGGGGTCGCCACATAAACTCAAAGATATTAGCGACGGCCTGCACCAATGGTGGAGCATGTGATCTAATTTGATGCAACGCGAAGAAACTTACTAAGGCTTGACACGGTAGCTGACGAATCTTTTACAAGTATATTTATAATTATGTGGACCGATGACTTATCCGCGTTGATCGTTACAAATGACGGCGTTACGTCGTAACTAAAATTTTTTTTTTTTAGCTTATTTGAATTCAGAGGACGAAATTATTTTTAAGGGGTGAAAAATGTAATAACCTATTTTTTTAATAATTAAATATTAATTGATTTTTATTTTATATAATTGTATTTAAATTAGAAAAGGTAAGTGACTTTTTTTTTTCTTCCTTGTTTTGTTTGGAAAATTAAATTCTTTTAGTAGATAATTAAATAACTGATTAAATTAAAATTGAGGAAGATAATTCATTTTGTTAAAGTCTTGTGGTAAAATCATTCGGAGCGGGAAGCCACTTGGGAGATGGAAGAGTCTATTCGAGCGGAGTATTCGCATCTTTTTGATAATTAGGTACGTTCATTCTTTTGATTCCGGGGACAGAATCTTTTTTAAGGGGGAGGTAATGTAATATCCCGGGAAAAAAAATAATATTAAATTTATATTTTTAAAACATATTGTTTGGGCTTTGTCATTTATTTGGGTCAAACTAGTTATTTAATTTGTGTGGGCTAATAAATATTAATAAGAGATGGGTAAATTAATTTAGTACAATTTGGGCCTTATTATTATTTGAACCTAATTAGAAGTTTATTAAAAAAAAAGGCCTCTTAGTTAATAAACAGCTCAACCTAATTTTACTTCCATTATACGAATCGAGGGAAAATAGAGGAAGAGAGAGGCGACGACTCAAGACAGAGGAGGAATTAACAATCAATAGTGGGAATCTATTCAGGTTAATATATTATGGTTTGAGAATCACTTTTGTAGTATATTTTCCTTGAGTATTTGTACGATGATGGATGAATGTTAAGTAATATAAATATGTAAGTACATGTAAGATAACTATGAAGAATTTTTCCGAATCAGTTATAAAAGAGTTCTGCAATTATATGTCTAATAATCTAATAAGTATCAATTGAGTGAATAGTCAGCATATATATTCAATCAAGGAGGGAATTGACTGATTAAAATAATGAAAATATTGAAAGTGACTTCATATTTGCAAGAGTTGTTTAATTGCTATATATAATAAGTTCTGTGTTGTTTGTTAGCTAATATATAACATATATATATATATATAATATTTAATGTATAATCATGATCAATGGGAATGGAGGCCTAATTATATTACTAAATGGAATCACAGAAGACTAATGGAAATGGTTTAATTAGTATATAAGTATTTGTATAATATTTAGATAAGTAATTAAATTTAATGTTAAGATTATAAAAGCTATGCTGGAAATTTTGCAAAATGAACTAATTCATTCTGTTGATGATAGTAATAAAATTTATCTGCCAATAAATTTAATTGTATTAATAATTAAATGATTAATGATAAAAATATATATTTTTATAAGTGTACTTATATTTATTATTATTTTGTTTAAGTAGTTCGAACGGAAGGAACTTAACGAGTTATATTTGGATTATAATTTTGGGTATGACGTTGCTTAATTCAGGTACGGATTCCGTACTCTTTCAGCGATACTCTTGTTAAATTTGATTTGTTCGTTTTGTCGCTTGTTCGAATTTCGCTATTATTTCACATAAATGTTTCCTGTGAAATAAATATATTAGTTTCATTTTGGAGTTGATATATATGACTCGTATTTGTACTCTTAGAATTAGGTTATCATGTTTAGTACTATTTATTTTTGATAATTGTAGAGCGGTACATGTTTCTACCTTCTTTTTGAGACCTTGTGACTATAATTTGATTTGGTTCAACATGTACATATAGAACCCTTTTGTTGGTATTTTGTCGCATGTGTTGTGACATGATATTTTTGTTAGAATATACCGTAGGGTATACCTAAGCTATAACCACCTGTGGGGGTACCACAGGCATGTCGTCTTGGCACGAGAGACATGACACTTTCCTTGGCGGTGTGATTAGTCCACGACGTCTTCGTTTTGGGCTCCGGAGGAAGTGGGCCATTTGGTATTTTGTTGTGGGAGGCGTATGGGTTAACCCTAATTTTCTATTCTGCAGATTTGTGATGTTGTGCCAAACACACCTATCCGATTTGCATACACTTGGATTCGCGGTCCAATGTGTTATTTGCCTGTGTGGCATTATTTTGGTTGCCTGTGTGGCATCATTTGACTTGCCTGTGTGGCATTATTTTGACTTGCCTATGTGGCATTGTGTTGACTTGCCTGTATGGCAATGTATATATATTTCTGAGCTCACTCGGCATGAAATAAAACCCGACCATTTGATTCAGCTTATTATTTCATTGTATTAGTTTTATTTGTTTATGTTCAATTCAATTCATTGAGTTAGTTACTTCAGTTCGTTATTTCTTTATTCTTCTATTGGTTTTGTAAATTCTGTTGATTCAGATATATTCCATCAGATCTTTGGAGATTATATTTTCGTCCGTATTTACACTTTAGGCTTTGTTCAGTATTTTGTCTTGGTTATTTTCGTATATCTTTTTTATATCTGTATCCATACTGGGCAATTGGCTCATGCTGTATTTTTCTTCCGGCAGGTTTGCAGGGTTGATTCAGGGCTAGTGTGATGAGAGAGTTGTCTTTGACCATCTAGGTTGTTTCGATTTTTGGTTTTAGTTATTTCGACTCTAGTTGGAGAATTTTATTTAGTACTTCATTAATGGACATCACTATTAATATTTTGAAGTTATTAGTGCTCTCTTTACTTATTTTGAGGTTTGTCGTGCTTTGCACGTGACCTCCCTTTCCTTTTCGGGAAGGGGGTGTTACAATAAGTTTCTATGGCTAATGTGGTAACCTTTGCTTCATTTCCCACACATAGGATTAATTATATTTTTTTAGCTTCTACTTCTGCTTGGTCCCTTCATAAATCTATATTTATGATAACCGAAGTCGGTATCCAATACCCAAGTAGAAACTTGACTTAAAGAAAAATTTGTTTTAAATCATGAACAAAATTGTATTTGTAACCGAAACTTCACTAAGCTTCTTCTGGTTAGCCTCTACAAAATGCTTCTTGCAGTTTCTTTCCAGTGTCCAGGCTTATTACAGTGGAAGCAAACTCCTTTGCTATCTGTATCAGTTTTGTTCTTATTATCATTTATTTTTGCCTTTCTAGTTACCTTCTTTGAACCGTTCTTCTTTTCAGAAGATCATTTGGCCCCTACCAGTAAGACTTAGTCTTTCTTGGTTGGAAAGTGACTCTCAACATTTTTCAACATGTTAAGCAAATCAGCGAGGCTAATATCTAGCTTGTTCATATGAAAAATTCACAACAATTGTGAAAGGAGTCCGGGAGTGAGTGCAAGATCAAATCTTGGCTCAACTCTCCATCCATGACAAAACCCGTTGTCCTAATTGATCAATCAAATTGATTATGTTAAGGACTTTTATCTGTACTGTAGTGTCATCGGTCATTCTAGATTGGAAGAGCTCCTTCGATATCTAATATCTATCAGTCCTACTTTTCTCACCATCAACTACTTGATGTGCAAGAATATAGTAAGAACATCCATAGTTTCATGCTGACGCTGAAGCTCGTTACTCATGGATGCGAGCATAATGCATTAAGCCAACTGTGCATCATCTTGCCACTTTCTAAAAGTAGCAATCTCTTCCTTAGAGGTATTTTCTGCAACCATTGCAGGGATAGGCATATTAAGGACATAAGATAACTTTTCAGTCGTGAGAACTTTTCTCAATTTCCTTAACCAATCCATTTAATACGGTCCGGTTAAATAACATTTTATATGCTTCGTAATGATAGTAATTTAGACATTGTAAAATTCTGTAAATGAATTTGTACTTAACAACATTTTAGCATACATTCTTTTATTAATTACCAAAATAATTTAGGTCTTGTTTTAAATAGGTGTCTCCCACTATTTTCTTCAAATTATATTACCCTCACTTATATAGTTCGGCAAAATCTAATTAAAGATTTGCTAGTGAGAATAAGGATCTCATTTCAAATGTATATAGCCTTGTGGTGACACAACAAACTATATATAAATAAATAGGTAGACAATTTTTGTCAATTACATCAACTATGCAACTCCTTGTATTTTGCCTCTTAGATTATTTTGATCTAGTGGTGGTACATCCGAATCAAAATTATCCAAGTTAAGTCCAACCTAGCACTCTATATATTCAAAAAAGAAAAATATTGTCCTTGTGGTGACACAACAAAACAATATTGTTCAATTTTCTTTATAAGCATCAAATGTGATAAATTAACATCTTAAATACTTAATACTTGCCTTGTGGTGACACAATAAACTCATATTAAATATTTAATATTCTATTAATTTTTATCATGCTAGAAGGCGACGTTCGATATTCCAAATATCTTTGAACGCTTAGGACTTAATATAAAAAATTTGAGGGGTTTGTTATTAATTTGTCTCATCTTGTTTAGCGCGCATGCACATATATATATATAAAATACGTGTCATATTAATTAACATGCGAAGCATGTTTGCATAATATATAATATATATAGTATAAACATGCACATATAGAATACTATATTCTACCTGGATTGATTATGGACTTTTATTCTCGCTTGGTTCACTAGAGCCACCAAGTGAACCAAAAGGTCAAACCCTAGGGGTGCAAGAATTAATATTTAAATATAACTATTACATTTAAACCCGGACTCCATTACAAACGGGTCTTCAAGCGCTCCTTGTTCCTTGATCTCCAATTCTTCAAAATTAATTCTAACTATTCCTATTACAAAACTATTTAAAATAAATATAACCTTGATCAGTAGTCAAGGGGAAGTACATAGGAGGGAGTTAGAATTTACATTAAGAAAAATTAGAGAAGACGAGGTACGCAGACCCCATTTAATAAAATCCATACATTCACGCATTCAACTACAATAAAATCTAATCACATTGGTCAATAGTCCATAATCAATCCCATTTATTATCATACACATCACCATATGCATCAATAAATAACATTCATCTCATGAATAATAAACATTCAATATATATATTGATATCATTTAATGGGCAAATTTAGTTAGTATAAAATCTAGTTTTGAATCAAAATAAACTCCTTTATTTGAATCCAAATTTAAATCAAAATAAACCTCTTTTATTTTAATTTATTATGGAATCCAATTCCAAGTAAAAAAAAAAACTCATTTATTTAAAGGAACCACGGATTCTCTTTCCTATTCACAAATAAACTCCTTTATTTTGAATAATATGAAATCTTATTTCATATCTAAATAAACTCCTTTATTTAAGGAAATTAGGAATCCAATTTCAACTCAAATTAGTTATCATGGAATCCAATTCCAACTCTAATTAGTTAGCATGAAATTTAATTTTAAAATTAAAATAAACTTTATATTTTAATATTAAAATAAACCTTTTATTTTAAAATTAAAATAAACTTTTTATTTTAATTATAAAATTATTAAAATATATATTACATATACATAATATATATATATATATATAATATACATATTCTTTAATCCATGAATTCACCCTTGAAACATGAACAAGCCAGGAAATTGAGGTAACAAGATACTATATATCATGTCATATATATAATATTGGGCCACGTGATAACTAGATAATGATCCTGGACCACTTTATGCAAAAAGAAATCAAACCACCTGTAGCTTCAATTCAAAAAGCATTATCATGATTTCATTTTCCTGCTAATGTTTTAGAGGATGGCCACGTGAATTAAATTATCATATATATATATATATATATATATATATATATATATATATGTATAATAAAAGACATCCTGTGAAGCATTGATTCTCAATGATAAGACATCCGCGAGAAAAAAAAGAACACAGCGTAACCGCAAAAAAAAAGTCGCCATTTTTTTTATATTTTTTTTAAAAAAGAAATTTTATACAACAAAATTATGCCCAATTAAATTGTTCTAAACACATATCAATATACATATCAAATCTGAACAATAAATAATTCGCATAAATGTTTGACTCTGATACCACTGTTCGGCTCTGATACCACTGTTCGGTTTGTAATATTCATGAACGCAATCAAATTGCATAAAATAAGCGGAAACGTGTAAAAATCAGAGTTTAAAATTTTATAAACCATATACCCGGATCATTCTTTATGCGCAATTATTAATTAAACAAAAAGATATGAAGAACAAGAATCATACCCTTGAAGATTCGAGCTTCCTCAAGTACAAGTTCACCTCCAATCCTTTTCGCGTTCAACTTGAATCCACCGGGTTTGGTTCCTTCCTTTGATCAACGTTAGCCACCCTAGTGTTTGGTCCCTAGAGATAATCCACCAAGGAAGAAGAAATATTCAAGAAGATGGGTGTTTGGCTAAACCCTAGTTTTCTATCTCTGATATAAAACTCACTTTATAAAGATATCAGGTAACCCTATTTAACTAAAATAAGGTATTATTTATTTAATTAAACTCTTTTAATTAAATAGGCTCCCTAATCTTATTAGGGATAATTAATTAAACTCCTTTAACTAATTTTCCCTCCTAATCCTATTAGGAATAAATGAGAGTACTTATATTAAATTAATTCCTAAACTCTTTTAGAAATTAAAATAATAATAATTGTAATAATATTAATAAGACTCCTCTTATTAATTTATATTTAATATTTCTAAAATATTAAATAATAAATATTAAGCTATTTAATTTATTCTATCACCATAGATTAAATTAAATATACTTAACATATTATTACGATTATGCAATTAACTTCTTAAATAATTATTCTTCCTTTTATGGTGTGACCCTTTAGGTTCTCCATATTAAACCGGCTGTGAATAAATCAATTAGAATAATTCTAATCTTATTTAAATAAATAAATTAAATAATTAATTTATTTAGATAAATAATATTTATTCTACAATAAGGATAAGCCTCCCTAGCGATCAACGACTTTCCAGATAATATAGATTTCAACACTAATCATAAAAGAACATTTGAGTAAATAGTTACCGTACAATACAATCCTTCCACCATACAATGTCCCAATTAAATATAAGACATGGAATTACTGTCAAGTCTTATTTTATTTAATTATATGTATTTCGACTCTTAAATGCACAACTCCAAATAATGCAAATTAGAAACTCCTTTCTAATTTCATTCTTCCTTGGCCAAGGACTACTAGGTTGTCATTTATCGAATCACATAGGACATTTCTCTTCTTTTACTAGAAGCGGTAGATTCTTTATTGATCATACATTATCTCCATGTACAACTTATTATACCCAAGCATACCCTTTGATATACCCTAAAGGTCTTAAGGAATAAGTCAAAGTATAACTCATCATACACAAGATACTATGATGATCTCAAGTCCAAGGATCACTTGTACTACTATCACTCTGAGAATTCCTATTGACGGTGCAAGTAAAACTCCATTAGGTATTCCTTAGCGAGCCACTTCAGTGAACTTATTCTCTAATAAGCACCTACATACTTGTTTTAGTGTCTCCACACAAATGATCATAAGATCAATCATCCTCATCCAATGAGCAAGCAACGTATGTACCAATCTATCCGGATTCACTAATCCCCAATTTAGTAATCCAACGATTGGGAACTATTTTAGTTTTAAGCTTTCTAAGAATTTAGATCTCATTAGAATGATCATCATCATTATTCTAAAAGCATTGCTTAAAACTATGGATTTATCACATATTATAAAACAGCATCATGTAGATAATTAAAAGCCTTTAATAAATTAATACTTTTTATTAATAAATGAATAAGATTGTTACAAAGTATATGTTTTATCATCAAACATGATTGGCTTGTGTGCATACTACTTTGAGCCAGGGCCAGAGGGGTCCTTGTCTGGAGGGACTAAACGAAGTTCCAAGCCTACTGGGATTGAAGAGTTCCTAGGGAACTAGAGGAGTCCCAAGGCTGTTGGCCTTGAAGAGTTCTTAGTGAACTAAAGTCCCAAGGCTGCTGGCCTTAAAGGAATCTTAGTGATTCAAGGTGTTGCCCTTCCTTAGTGAAAATCCTGCTAGTTGAAAGCAAAAGAGTGGATTAGGAGCTTGAGTCTCTGAACCACTTAAAACCCATTGTGTCTTTTACATTATGTCATTTACATTATGTACTATAACTGCTATGTATGTTCTAACTGCTTACAACCAAACTAACTCTACGAACAATGTATGTTTGATTATAAATATATCAATGAAGGGGATCTTTTAATTTATTCCGCTGTGCTTGAAAAGATTCTTATGTTTGTCTTCAGCTAATGTAATAGCAATACAAAATAAAAGAGAAAAGTATTTGAAATAAAAAGGATCTATTCAACCCCCCTTCTAAATCTATTGTGCCTACTCGGAACTAACATATACAACTATCATAAACATGTTTGCTAACATTTACAACCAATTAGAACAATTTAACACCAACTAAAACTATTTTAATTTCTCACAATTCATATTTTTCATATAAAACTCCATTTTTGATATCTCTTAGAAAAATCATCAATGTAATCTCTATACTTAGCCAAATCACTTCATTCCAATTACGTTATGCTCATTTCTCAATGAACTAACATAATCAAGCTTCAATTTACCGATTATCATACAAATTGACCATCGAGTTTTGTACTTTCACAAACAATATGTATACACACACTGTAATTAGTTTTCTTCCTTTTAAACACAATTAGCACAATAATTCTTGTCTAAACACTAGTTCTAATCATCATAAACATATACAATAACAAGTAATACGTTATTGTATATCAATAATTCAAAAAGATGAATTCACAGAACTTGAAGTTATATGCCGTGAAATCTATATATATATATATATATATATATATATATAACATTAAGTTTATTAGTAATACCTTCTTATGCTTGAAAATCCTTGCTAATCAATTGATAATCACCTTGAAATTCTTAGGTTTCCTCTCAATCTCTCTGTAATCTTTTCTTCTCTTCTTCCTCGGTAGACTTACGCCAAATGATTTTTACGTATAATAAAACTTAACCCAACGCACACACCCAAACGTCTGAAACTGACGTTATAATAATTAGAATAATAAGTTATCAGTTATAATATATATTATTTATTATTTATTATTTTATTTATTATAATAAAATTTAAAAATTCAAAAGCCATAAGGCTTTGTTTGGCATAAACTCTTTAAAATTTAAAGACTTAATATTTAAGCCTTGATTGGCAAAACTAAATTAAACTCCTTTAATTTATTTTAATAAATAATTTAGTTTATAATTTATAATCACATATTATTTATTTGGATTTTCATATCCAATAAAGAATCAAATAAATTATTTACACATACTATATTTAAAATAAATATTCTACTTAAACAAATATCACAAAATTATATTCTCATTATAATTTTATTTAATAATTTAACATACCATCTTAATTTATCACATCACAACAACGATATAACATCTTATGTTATCTTACAACACAATAGCTATACATTAAATTAATTTAGAATATTATCTAATAAATATAATTTATAAATATTTACTAACAAAAATTACATATTCATTTAATTTAAGAAAAATTCATCAATAAAATATTTATTTAATTTAATAAATATTTTAAATTACAAATAAAATCTTTGATTGTTACATCCTTCCCTCCTTACAAGGATTCTGTCCCCAGAATCACAACTCAAACAATCAAATCGTCACATTCTTCACTCCTTAAAAAGATTCTGTCCCCAGAATCGAAGACACGGACTAAACAAATAACTCATGGTAATTCTTCATCATTTCAGTTTCAAGTTCCCACGTAGCATCTTCGACGTTGTGGTTCCTCCATATCACCTTCACAAAAGGTTTTAACTCATTCCTGTACACATGATATTTCTAGTCGACTACCTGGATAAAAATTTCCTAGTAGCACAACCATAACGGTTCGTACTTGGTCACATGATTGCAGTCGAGCTTGTTCGATCATCTCACCGAAACATGAAAAACATTACGAATGCGCTCTAACTATAGAGGTAAGGCTACCTCAAAACCATCTTTCAACTCCATCAATGCTTCCTATACTATAACAATTTATACCCAATATAGTTCATCAAACTTACCACACATTGGAAATCCATGAACTTGCCATAATCATATGAGTTTAGGAACTTATCCTAGTCAGACCATAGGCGTCCATTCGTTGAGGGGTTCAAAACATACCATATGATTATGATTCACGAACTTACCATATGCTTTAGTTTTAAGAACCGAACCTAATCTTAATATCATCTAACTTAATCTTAAAAACTTCTAACTATCAAATATATACATGAGAAAAGAATCACCTTTCCACCACATATATCTTGATACCGCGATACCGATATTCCAATGATTATCAATGTGATAAACCAAGTATATGGACAAAACCTCTGCCCATACAAAGGTTTGTACGACTTAGTCACCATATGAGTCCTTAGCTGAAATCCCACCTAACATTACCTTACTCTTAAATTAATTTAACTTACCCATAATTTGCTCAATGCGTATTCCTCGTATGACATTATTGAAAACTTCTCGCGCGCTAAGCACGCCTTCCGATGTTTGGACTTCCTTTTAGTTTGGCAATCGATTTGCAAACGATATGACATACCTACTTCTAATTGCGTTCCACACGTTCTTGCAAACCATTTTTAAAATTCGATGTAAATCGTGAATCTCGGTTCGACACAATTGACTTAAAAACATCGTGTCTTGAAACGATTTCATAACTTCACACACTGTTATATGTAATATGCTAACTTGACATACCAAAAATATATCAATATATCTTGCCACAAATAGTAATATCGAAGGCAATATATAATTTCGTGCTTCCTAGTTGATTTAATATATAAATTTTATGCAAAACTTCATTTTCAATTCCTGGTATTAGCGAAACCTAGTTTCTTCCTTCTAATTTCAACTATCCTTCAGTATCGATGTTAAATTTGACACCTTCATCTTGGAGCTACTCTTCCTATATTCTATCCAACAAAGTTGTACGGTTTTCCATCTGAAAAGTTTCTCCTCCGATTTTTTTTAAGACGTCGACAACCACATTCGTTTAGGATTTCGCATTCACAACCCTTGATCTACTCCAACTATTACTCTAAACACATGCTTAAATATCTCTCTGAGAGGATATACTTTAGACACTTAAGGTCTTTTTATATCTCACACTACTACCCAAAAAATAACACCTCTAAATCCTCAGAGCAACCACTAATACCTCTATTCTGAATCGTGAGTCGGACACCCTTTCTCATAAAAAATTTAACTGACGCGATGCGTAAGAAATGACCTTGTTGTTCTGCCTAAACACACTGCCTAATACATTGTATGATGTGTCGCTATACAACATAAAGTTTTCTGTACTATCTGGTAGAGACAACATATGTGCCGTACTAAATTCTTCTTCAATTCACTCTATAATTTCCTCCCCATATAAATTCCACCGATTTTCTCGTTAAGTTAGCTAACAATTAGCAATATTTTCTAAATAACTTCTTGACTTCCTCAGAGTCTTAAGGTTTATGTACTTTCTTTGACAATAACTTATCACCACCTGGTTTAACCACTTCAGAGTTTCATAAATCAAATCGGAAATAAATCCATTACGTGGCCTTTAATACCAATACAGCAATTCTACACATCAACTTAAAAGAAATCACTATTCACACTTTCTAATTTTTAGGGAATAATATAACTCTTCCCGAAGCGAATCTAGTTTCTAAATAAATTTATCAGGCATAAATTAACAAGTGGCGGTTAAATTAAATAACACGCAGCCGTATAGATAACTGATCAGAACCATACCTTGCATTGCGTTCTGGATCTTTATGTTGGATGATTGTCCAGTTGGTCGAATCGGCGGAGTTGACTCTATAATAACCAGTTTGCCACTGCCCCCTTTGCTTCCACTTTCTTTTCCTACCGCTTTCTTTGGGCAACCTCGAGCCAAGTTCTCCTTCGATCCACACGCGGTCTTGAACATTTTGGAGCAATGTGATCCTTCGATCTACAATTAAAGCACACCCT
Organism: Panax ginseng; assembly: GCA_020205605.1. Taxonomy (NCBI): domain Eukaryota; kingdom Viridiplantae; phylum Streptophyta; class Magnoliopsida; order Apiales; family Araliaceae; genus Panax; species Panax ginseng. The sequence continues at coordinate 41,565,615 of CM035127.1, read as the reverse complement.
TTTTTCCCTCAAACAAACACCTACATGTTTCTTTCCGCAGTTGCTACACGCCTCCACCTTCTTCTTTTCCTTCCCTTGCTAATTTTTAGCGTTAATATTATTGTCTCACTTTCTTTTTACGGCGTTCTACATTTATGATTATCTATCCCACCTTATCATCTTCACTCTTCTTTCCCCTCTGCTATTGATTGTATGCCAGCGTATTACCTTCCTCGTCTACATCAATCATTCTTTCCAACCCTGTTGTAAACGAATTTGGTTGGAACATCGAGATTTGATTATATAGCCAGAAATTCAGTTGATTTGCTAGTGCTCCCACCAGAAAATTCACCAATTGTGGCACTGGATTTGCGTTAGTTTCCCTATTGGATGCATATTCCTTGGGGCTCTGTTGACGCTGTTGTCTTCTTCTAGGAGGCATCTTACTGTTTAAAACTTGAACTATTAGATCATCGCTCATCTACACATTAACATTTTCAAACTTGTCTCAACCACTTATAGATAACACATAATATTAATAAACAATGACAATACTTTATTCATTTATTATACCACACGTAACAAAATAGCCTCACTGCTATTTATATTATTTTTTTTATCCCGAAATAATAAAATTCTAGGATCACTTTATCACATCCCGCTATTTAATTCAAAAGTTAGGATTTATATTTTATTACTTTCATCGTGATTTATATAATCTTAATGTTTTTCCTTGCAATCTACAAGAACATTCCACATTATACAACTTCATTGCGCTCTTGCTCCATGATACAAATCATTGACGAACCATCACATACCAAAGATAATTCTCAACCTATACAGATAATAGAATACTAAATTCTAAGTACCATCATTTGCTTGGCCTTCTTCAACTTGTCTTCAACACGATCTATGTATTTAGAAGCCTCCACCCATGTGCCTTCTGCTCTCGCACGCTTTCCAATACCAGCCATACTCAGACTATACGAACTTCTCAGGCTCCCAATCATTATCATTGTTCATCAATCATTCTGACAACAAAGTTTTTAATAACTGCTAGAACTTGATATGTATAATACTCGCTACTCCTAAGTACTCACGAGCACATAAGTCATTAACATATAAGAACATAGAGTCTTTTATCATTTTATCTTCAATGAATTTCCTTAATTCATTCCTCAGAACTCGATAAGAGTTTATCACCTATATGTTTTCGATCTCCTAGAAGGTTATAGCCTAAGGTTTCCCCACCTAAGGTTCATAACCTAAAGCTTTGATACCAACTTGTGACACCCCCAAATCCGGGCACTTCAATCCCACAGATTTGGTGTTCACTGTCCAATTAAATCATAACTAACTACCCATATACAAAAGATATAATTAAACTCAAAATTTTAAACAATCAATCTCCCATTAAAGGGTTACATAATCTAAAATAAATACCAGGTCATCTAACCTTTATTACAATCATCAGCGGAAAAATTAAAACATAATCGTAATTAAATCTATTACATAAGCTTCATAAATAGAAGATAAATTAAACGTTGTCGTCTAATCAAGCACTTTGTCTTTGCCCTTGCTTGTAGAAAACTCTTCAAACTTCTTAACTTCATCAGCATTGTTTTGTGCAAGAGTGAGCAAACAATTGCCCACAAGAAGGATAATATACAATAACGGTTTATGAATGATAATTCACTGAGTTTTCAATGGTAAAGTATTCTTACCGGAACAATAAACTTTAATTCAACAACTATGAGTTCAAAGGAATAATGAACTTAAATTAACAATAGATATCAACATCAAAGAATACACTGAGGGTCACAAGACCACGAACTATACTCTAGATTTTCAAGTATTTCTACTTTAACCTTTAACAGTCTAAAAGACTATAATCATCATCTATGTCCTAGGTTAATAGGTGTTTCATCAGAAACCTTTAACAGTCTAAACGACTATATGGACCATCATCTCGTACTCCAGGTGATCAGCCCTTTGTATTATGTATTGCGCAAACATTTTAACGCTATTGCGTATTTCTAAAATAATCCCCTAATAATAGGGTTGTTCATCTCAGCTTAGATTATCAGGTTCTGAACCAAATGAATTTGGGTTGGGAATTAGCTTCCAAGGAATTCTAGATCTTTAGAATGCTCATCAACCAAGTATTGGTTGAATCAGATAGAAACAAATAACTATTCAAGAGTTTGATTATAATATCTTCATGAACAAGGTATATCGATGAATCAATAAGAGCTAGATTATTAACAATTTCTAAATTGAACAAATGTTATCATTGACACCATGCTTTCAAAATTTGTGTGAGTACATATGCAAAACAAAGGAAGTTTGGTTTGGGTTAACTTCAAGGGTAATTTAGAGTTTAGAACATTCATCAACTAAGGATTAGTTGAATTGGTAAAGAATCGCTAGACAACTTAGAGTTCGGTACAATAATGTAGGATAGTACAATGACAATGGAGAACGAAGATCAAACAACAATTATTAGTAACTGAATAAACACATTTCTTACAACAACATTACAGACTTTGAATAACCAAAGTAACCTCGTTTGGAATAAAGAAATAAATATTAACTAACTTGCTCAACAATAAATGAGGGTTAAAGAACTCGCATGACGATAAATCGTTAAACAAGAGATTAGAGATAGAGGATTTGCATAAGTATAACATAACAGTGAAAAGTAACCTTGCTGAATAATAAAGTAGCAAAGGTTAGGGAACTTGCCTCTTGCGTAAGCTATACAATTACAACTCACGTACTCCAATATCCTACACATAGGTTTAGAACCACAATACCTATTAGATATGCTAACATACCATAACATGTACATTTCTTGCTAAGCTTATCATTTTAGCACAAGTCTTATGCTACTATACAAATATCAGGAATTTCAAGTGTTAACCTTCACAACACCTGTTTACTAATCATCATGCTCACTAAGTCTAATATGTCACGTTCATTACTTAATCATTTTCAAAGTTGAAATCATCAATGACATGACACAGTTCTGTTTTAACCTCCAGTTACATGTTTAACTCCTTAACACAAACTTAAACCAAGCTATAGTGGTGTTACAAAGTCTCTGAAGAAGATCCTCTTGTCTCAGATGAGGTATGGCCTTAAATTGCGCCATACACAAGCTCTGGACTCAAGACAGCAATTTGCCTGTTAGTTTTTGCCTTCAACACAAGCATAGCATTTGCCACGATTCACGTACAGATCTGAGACGGTGATGAATAATAGCCGACTTTAGGCCAACTAACACAAATTTCACCCACCAAAAAGTGAAATTAACACGTAAAATAAGTATACAACTATCATAAACATGTTTTCTAACATTTACAACCAATTAGAACAATTTAACACCAACTAAAACTATTTTAATTTCTCAAAATTCATATTTTTCATATAAAACTCTATTTTTGATATCTCTTAGAAAAATCATCACTATAATCTCTATACTTGGCCAAAGCACTTCATTCCAATTACGTTATGCTCGTTTCTTAATGAACTAACATAATCAAGCTTTAATTTACAGATTATCATACAAATTGACCATCGAGTTTTGTACTTTCACAAACCATATGTATACACATACACTGTAATTAGTTTTCTTCCTATTAAACACAATTAGCACAATAATTCTTGTCTAAACACTAGTTCTAATCATCATAAACATATACAATAACAAGTAATACGTTACTGTCTATCAATAATTCAAAAAGATGAATTCACAGAACTTGAAGTTATATGCCGTGAAATCCATATATATATATATATATATATATATATATATATATATATATATATATAACATTAAGGTTATGAGTAATACCTTCTTATGCTTGAAAATCCTTGCTAATCAATTGATAATCACCTTGAAATTCTTAGGTTTCCTCTCAATCTCTCTCAAGTTCTCTGTAATCTTTTCTTCTCTTCTTCCTCGGTAGACTTACGCCAAATGATTTTTATGTACAATAAAACTTAACCCAACGCACACACCCAAACGTCTGAAACCGACGTTATAATAATTAGAATAATAAGTTATCAGTTATAATATATATTATTTATTATAATAAAATTTAAAAATTCAAAAGCCATAATGCTTTGTTTAGCAAAAAGTCTTTAAAATTTAAAGACTTAATATTTAAGCCTTGATTGGCAAAACTAAATTAAACTCCTTTAATTTATTTTAATAAACAATTTAGTTTATAATTTATAATCACATATTATTTATTTGGATTTCCATATCCAACATTAATCAAATAAATTATTTACACATACTATATTTTAAATAAATATTCCACTTAAATAAATATCACAAAATTATATTCTCATTATAATTTTATTTAATAATTTAACATACCATCTTAATTTATCACATCACAACAACAATATAACATATCATGTTATCTTACAACATAATAACTATACATTAAATTAATTTAGAATATTATCTAATAAATATAATTTATAAATATTTACTAACCATAATCACATATTCATTTAATTTAAGAAATATTTTAAATTACAAAACAACAACTTCATCAATAAAATATTTATTTAATTTAATAAATATTTTAAATTATAAATAAAATCTTGGATTGTTACATCCTTCCCTCCTTACAAGGATTATGTCCCTAGAATCACAACTCAAACAATCAAATCGTCACAGTTTGAATTTAAATTTTTGTTCTGAAGGACTTATGTGGTTTTGTGTATAGTGACTTATGTGAAGTATGTGGGTGATTAAATAAACATATATTGTAAATATGTATATATTTATTTAATATACAAATAGAATGAATGAGAAGTTATATAACCTATTATTATAAATGAGGAATGAGAATTAAATAACCTAAGGGTTATAACAAGTGTAAAGTGCTAGTATTTAAATTTTATACTAGTATAATAACCTAATAGATTAATTTTATTATTTTAATTTATTAATTATTTTAAACCTAGCTTAATTGGGTTGCATAATAATATTATCTAAGTATTTAAATTTCATAATGAGTGAATTAGAAACCCTAATGAAATATATAGGGTTATGTAAACTAAATGTATTGGACTATGATATTTATATGCCCAAGCAATTATTTAGATAACCCAAATGAATTAATTGGATTGCCCAAGCTTGACCCAACTTGGTAAGGACTTTTTGGTCATTTGCTTAAGCTAATTTAGCAATTAAAAAAAATATTTGAGGGATTACAAGGGGGGATGTCCGGATATCCAAGGGGGGATTTGGCATGTGGTTTATTTGATTTTCAAAGGTGACTCACCACCCTACATTTGCCTATCCTTTGATATATTATTTCAAGCAACAAGAGAGAGAAGATGGGAGATTGTAGGAAGATATTGCATATATGTATATATTGGAAGTATACATATTATAGTTCTATAAATACCTCCATATTCATTCCATATTAAAACTTTTACTTCATTTGTAACACCCCCTTCCCGAAAAGGAAAGGGAGGTTACGTGCAAAGCACAACAAACCTCAAAATAAGTAAACAGAACACTAATAACTTCAAAATGTATAATAATGATATTCATCAATGAAGTACTAATTACAATTCTCCAACTAGAGTCAAAATTATCAAAACTTAAAATTCGAAACAACCTAGATGGTCAAAGGCAACTCTCTCATCACACTAGTCCTGAATCACCCCTGCAAATCTGCCCGAAGAAAAACACAGCATGAGCCAATTGTCTAGTACGAATACAGATATACAACTGATATACGAAAATAACTGAGACACTACTGAACAAAGCCTCAAGTGTAAATACTGACAAAAATATACTCTCCAAAGATTTGAATGGAATATATCTGAATCAACAGAAGAGTAAAGAAATAACGAACTGAAGTAACAAACTCAATGAATTAAACTGAACATAAACAACCAAAATCAATACAATGAGATAATAGGCTGAATCAAATGGTTGGGTGTTATTTCATACCGAATGAACTCAGAAATACACATTGCCACACATGCAAGTCAAACTAAAGCCACACAGGCAAATCAAATGATGCCACATACGCAACCAAAATAATGCCACACAGGCAAATCATACATTGGACCGTGAATCCAAATGTATGCAAATCGGATAGGTGTGTTTGGCACAACATCACAAATCCGCAGAACAGAAAACTAGGGTTAACCCATACGCCTCCCACAACAAAACACCAAATGGCCCACTTCCTCCGGAGCCCAAAACGGAGACGCCGTGGACTAATCACACCGCCAAGAAAAGTGTCATGTCTCTCGTGCCAAGACGACATGCCTGTGGTACCCCCACTTGTGGTTATAGCTCAGGTATACCCTACGGTACATTCTAACAAAATATCATATCACAACACATGCAACATAATACCATCAAAATAAGTATCGTGTCATAACACATGCGACATATATAATACCAATGAAAATAGATACCGTGTCACAACACATGCGACACAATATCCACAAAAATGGGGTTCTAATGTATATGTTGAACCAGATCAAATTATAATGTCACCAAAAGAAGGTAACAACATATCGCTCTACAAATATCAAAATAAATACTAGACATGAAAACCAATTTAAAGAGTACAAATACGAGTCCAATGTGTCAACCCCAAGATGAACAAATATATGAATTTCACAATAAACAATTATGTGAAATAATAACAGAAACAAATATATGAATTTCACAAGAAACAATTATGTTAAATAATAACAGAATTCGAAACGAGGAACAAAACGAATAAATTAAATTTAACAAGAGTATCGCTGAAAGAGTACGGAATCCGTACCTGATACTTCCAAACCATTTATAGCACTGTCCACAAAATCGTACCCTCAAATGCCAACGATATCATATACAAAACGTTATTCACAACTTAAACATATTCACCTCAAATTAAAAATAATCCAAACTAATAATTCCAAAATAATTCATAATCTATTTAATATGCCTTTAATCATCGTCTTATATCAATTATTAATACTCCAAAATTTATATTCCAAATATAACTCTTTAAATTCCCTCCGTCCGATCTAATTATCAAAATAAAATATAATACACATAATTAAATTATGAACTCATACAAATTATATTTTCATAAATTCAATAATTTTAATATACTATATTAGGTTTGTAATCAAAAGATATATTTTAATTATAACAACAATATTATAATATTATTTATTACTTTCTCTTTTCTTTTTCTTTTCTTTTTTTTTAAGAAGTCTATATATATATATATATATATAGATATTTATATATATATAACTAATCGGTAGGAATTAGCGTGAAGTAGGTAGATTCTTGAATAAATATATATATATATATATATATATATATATATTATATAATATAATAATACATACACCCATCTAGGCTGAAATATACATACATGTACATAGATTGTGCAGATGCTCGTAAATTTTTCTTTTCTTTTTCTCTTAGCCGTCGCCTCCTTTTTTTTCTTCTTTCAAACGAATAATGGCTTGAGTATACAATAGGGTTTGTGTTAGTTATTTATTATCAATATTTTATTAATTCTCCTAGCTCTAATAGGATTTATTATCCACACATAAATTAAACCCAATTAATTCAAAAGCCCAATTTTATCAAATTAATTTATCCACACTTATTAATATTTATTAGCCCATATAAATTAAATGATTAGTTTGACCCAATAAATAACAAAGTCCAAACAATATGTTTTAAGAATATAAATTTAATATTATTATTTTTTCGGGATATTACATTACCTCCCCCTTAAAAAGGATTCCGTCCCCGTAATCAAAAAAATGAATGTACTTAATTATCAAAAGATGTGGATACTCCGCTCGAATATACTCCTCTATCTCCCAAGTAGCTTCCCGCTCCGAATGATTTTACCACAAGACTTTAACAAAAGGAATTATCTTCCTCAATTTTAATTTAATCAATTATTTAATTATCTACTAAAAGAATTTAATTTTCCAAACAAAACAAGGAAGAATAGAGGGAAACAAAATCATTTACCTTTTCCAATTTAAATACAATTGTATAAAATAAAAGTAATTAATATTTAATTATATATATATAAAAAATGGGTCATTACATTTTTCACCCCTTAAAATAATTTCGTCCTCGGAATTCAAATAAGTTACAAAGAAAAATATTTTTATTTAAATTACATAATTATTCATAAATTTTAGTTAAGACGTAGCGCCGCCATTTGTAACGATCAACGCGAATAAGTTATCGGTCCACGTAATTATCAATGTACTTGTAAAAGATTCGTCAGCTACTGTGTCAAGCCTTAATTGGTAAGGTTCTTCACGTTGCATCAAATTAGATCACATGATCCTCCGTTGGTGCGGGCCATCACTAATATCTTTGAGTTTAATTCTTGTAAACGTACTCTTCGGAACATAATTCAAAATCACAAAAATTTTTCTTTATCCAAATACGATTCAAATACCCAAAATATTTAAAATTATCTTTAATTCGTAAAACGTTTATGTTCCACACATGACAAAGATTTAACAAATTATTTTTATTTTATTTACATAAAATCATACAAAACTCCAAGGATATCAGATAAACCAAACAACTCAACAAATTATATCAACTTTTCGTAAATCCTCAAGAGCTTCAAAATATTCAAACCTCAATTCGAACTAGCTAGTTCTTAAATATTATTACACCAAAGAATATACTACTAAGATCTTTTTATCATCATATCAACTCTAAGTCAAATATTCTAGTATCTGCATAAGCAAACTATAAATATTCAAGATTTCTCAAAATTAATTGAATTCCATCACTTACTATCTAATCATATAATAAATCAACCATCCCTTATTGCAAACCTTAATCCAATAAATTTCAATGTCTCCCCATACTATCACAAAGAAATTTCATAGAACACAACTCCAATATCCTACTAGAAAAAAGCCACAAAATTGATCATTAACTCCAAATGATTAATCTAATTACCTCAAATATCTCAACAACACAAATTATAAGAAATCCTCTATACTTAATAATTTTCACTGTATCAAATTATGCCATCAATACACAAACCTCAAATTATCCACAAGCTTAACATAAATCAAAACCTAACTCAAATCAAATCCTCAATTCAACGATCATAATAATAGCCACACAAAAAACAACTCTAACAAATAATTTCCAAAATCAAATACTCGTCGATACAAATACTCACATCATAATCACACCTCATATAAGATCATTTCTTATCAAAATTCTTAACTAATTAATATCATTACTCAATCACCTTAACAATTTATTCCACTTCCCTCAAATTCACTACAAATCGAAAAGAAATCGACAGTCGGTCAAAATAGAGACCAACCAAACAAAGAACAAAATCGAATCAAACTCCTACGTCTACCCAATGGTTTACCCATAACTCACAGGTCAAACCTAGATAGGTTTTCTACAAGAAAGAACCTAAGCTTTGATACCTTCTCTGTAACACCCCCTTCCCGAAAAGGAAAGGGAGGTTACGTGCAAAGCACAACAAACCTCAAAATAAAGTAAACAGAGCACTAATAACTTCAAAATATATCATAATGATATCCATCAATGAAGTACTAATTACAATTCTCCAACTAGAGTCAAAATTATCAAAACTTAAAATTCAAAAAAACCTAGATGGTCAAAGGCAACCCTCTCATCACACTAGCCCTGAATCACCCTTGCAAACCTGCCGGAAGAAAAACACAGCATGGGCCAATTGCCCAGTACGGATACAGATATACAAAAGATATACAACTGATATAAGAAAATAACTGAGACACTACTGAACAAAGCCTCAAGTGTAAATACTAACAAAAATATAATCTCCAAAGATTTGAATGGAATATATCTGAATCAACAGAAGAGTAAAGAAATAACGAACTGAAGCAACTAACTCAATGAATTAAACTAAACAGAAACAACCAAAACCAATACAATGAGATAATAGGCTGAATCAAATGGTTGGGTGTTATTTCATACCAAATGAGCTCAGAAATACGCATTGCCACACAGGCAAGTCAAACTAATGCCACACATGCAAATCAAATGATGCCACATAGGAAACTAAAATAATGCCACATAGGCAAATCACACATTGGACTGCGAATCTAAATGTATGCAAATCGAATAGGTGTGTTTGACACAACATCACAAATTCGCAGAACAGAAAACTAGGGTTAACCCATACGCCTCCCACAACAAAACACCAAATGGCCCACTTCCTCTGGAGCCCAAAACGGAGACGCCGTGGACTAATCACACCGCCAAAGAAACTGTCATGTCTCTCGTGCCAAGACGACATGCCTGTGGTACCCTCACAGGTGATTATAGCTCAGGTATACCCTAGGGTACATTCTAACAAAATATCATATCACAACACATGCGACATAATACCATCAAAATAAGTATCGTGTCACAACACATGCGACATATATAATACCAATAAAAATAGATACCGTGTCACAACACATGCGACACAATATCCACAAAAATGGGGTTCTAATATATATGTTGAACCAAATCAAATTATAATGTCACCAAAAGAAGGTAACAACATATCACTCTACAAATATCAAAATAAATACTAGACATGATAACCAATTCAAAGAGTACAAGTACGAGTCCAATGTGTCAACTCCAAGATGAAAAAATATATGAATTTCACAAGAAACAATTATGTGAAATAATAACAGAAATAAATATATGAATTTCACAAGAAACAATTATGTTAAATAATAACAGAATTTGAAATGAGGAACAAAACGAATAAATCAAATTTAACAAGAGTATCGCTGAAAGAGTACGGAATCCGTACCTGATACTTCCAAACCATTTATAGCACACTCCACAAAATCTTACCCTCAAATGCCAACAATATCAAATACGAAACGTTATTCACAACCTAAACATATTCACCTCAAATTAAAAATAATCCAAACTAATAATTCTAAAATAATTCATAATCTATTTAATATGCCTTTAATCATCGCCTTATATAAATTATTAATACTCCAAAATTTATATTCCAAATATAACTCTTTAAATTCCCTAAAATCGATCTAATTATCAAAATAAAATATAATACACATAATTAAATTATGAACTCATACAAATTATATTTTCATAAATTCAATAATTTTTAATATACTATATTCAGTTTGTAATCAAAAGATATATTTTAATTATAACAACAATATTATAATATTATTTATTACTTTTCTTTAAGAAGTCTATATAACTTATATATATATATATATATATATATGTGTGTGTGTGTGTGTGTGTGTGTGTGTATATCGAAATTGCATGATTAAGCATATATATTTATATATGTAACGAATCAATAGGAATTAGCAAGCAGTAGGAATTAGCAATGTAGTAGTAGGTAGATTCTTGAATAAAATATATATATATATATATATATATATATATAATTGGTACATATATAATATATAGACTATAAGTTATATATATATATATATATATAATTAATTGTGAGGATATATATATAAGGAATTAGACCATGTGTTGCTTTTTACATCTATAGGTAACTTATGAGTACGCCATTATATATATGTATTATATATATATATATATATATATATATATATATATATATATATATATATATATATATATAATACATACACCCATCTAGTGAAATATACTTACATGTACATAGATTGTGCAGATGCTCGTAAGTTTTTCTTTTCTTTTTCTCTTAGCCGCCGCCTTCTTTTCTTTTTCTTTCAGACCAATAATGGCTTGAGTATACAATAGGGTTTGTGTTAGTTATTTATTATCAATATTTTATTAATTCTCCTAGCTCTAATAAGATTTATTATCCACACATAAATTAAACCCAATTAATTTAAAAGCCCAATTTTATCAAATTAATTTATTCACACTTATTAATATTTATTAGCCCATGTAAATTAAATGATTAGTTTGACCCAATAAATAACAAAGTCCAAACAATATGTTTTAAGAATATAAATTTAATATTTTTTTTTCGGGATATTACATTACCTCCCCCTTAAAAAGGATTCCGTCCCCGGAATCAAAAGAATGAATGTACTTAATTATCAAAAGATGCGGATACTCCACTCGAATAGACTCCTCTATCTCCCAAGTAGCTTCCCGCTCCGAATGATTTTACCACAAGACTTTAACAAAAGGAATTATCTTCCTCAATTTTAAATTTAATCAATTATTTAATTATCTACTAAAAGAATTTAATTTTCCAAACAAAACAAGGAAGAATAGAGGGAAACAAAATCATTTACCTTTTCCAATTTAAATACAATTGTATAAAATAAAAGTAATTAATATTTAAATATATATATATATATAAAAAAAATGGGTCATTACATCATTCCTAAAAGCTAAGAAAATAAAATAGAAAGAGAGAGAGCGTGAGGGGATGCTGCTGCCATGGGAATAAGAGAGGAGGAAGAGAATATTTTCCTTGCCATCTAGGATCATCAAGGAGAAGAATAAAGCCATAAGAATAAGATATAAAAATCAAACCATAATAAGTTATTTTATGTAATTTATTTTGGTTGGTTGTGATGAAATAATGAAGTTATGTTTCTTGAAATTTAAAAATCTTAGATCTACATGTTATATGGTGTGTTATGTGTAGATCTAGACATTTTAGATGTTACAAGTTCAATCCAAAGAAAGAAAAGCAAAACAGTTTTTAAAACTAAGAGAAACTAGTGGACTACTGCCCCTATAATGAAGATTCAGGGTTAGTTAGGATGATCAGAAAATTCTGGACTTTTGATATGTTGTAGTACACTGAATAAGCTTTCCATAGACTCCGGAACGAACTAAATCTGACATCGGAGGAGAGAGTTATGATATTTCAAAGTAGTAGTGTCAAAAATGTCCAACAAGTACGGTGCAGTCCACTTGAATGGAATTTCTGGGCTGATATGTTCAGAATCTGGTAAACAATTAGTAGGGAAGAGTTGTATTCCCGGAAGTTAGCTTCGCGTGGGCTCAAGTATCGCCTAAAAATGTTTTAAAACAAAAAAGTTATGACTGTTTTAGCGAAAGAGGATAAATCTGGGAAAACGATGAAAACTGTTGTGAGTGGACATTTTTGAGGTCTGTTTTAGGCTGCCTAAGAGTTCCGAAATTACTGGGTTATATTTTTTAAAAATACTTTGTTATGTATAACATATCCAAAGTTGGAAAATTTATGATAACTGAACAAGGCGTGAGAAAATCGCAAAGTTGGCTACTCGCTAAGCATTGCGAAGAAGATTCTTTGCAAAGGCGGTACATCTGGCCTTCGATAGTCAAGAAGGCCGACGACCGCTTCTGGTTGGGTCTTTGAAGCCATTTTTTTGAACCCTGTTTCGAATGGTTTCTGTTGTTCGTTTTGGTGGTTAGAAATTTCTCTAAAATACTATGACATGAGGTCTATAACATGCCCAAATATTTTCTGTTATATGACTTAGGATTTGAAAATTAAAAATGAGCAAACATGCATGCCAGGATTAAAATTTGAGCGAACGCCGAGCGTCGGTGCATCGAGCGACTTTGACGTTCGACGTTCCGAATCGCGTTCCGGCAAAATAATAAGTCATAATAAATCTAATAAAGTTCTACGGGACGAAATTTGGCTATAAATGATATTTTACGTTGATAAACTTCTTTTTAGACATAAATAAAGCAATAAAAATATATAATAAATATAAATTACATATTCAAGCAAAATAAAAATTATGGTTGCCTATAAAATTATTTTGTGGTGCAACAAAGGGCGAGAAACCTTTAAAATTTTGTATTAATCATAAAAATGATATTTTGAGGTTTCTGGGGATCAAAAGGAGGTTTTTGAGCTAAAATTTTCATAACGGAATATATACATTTAATATATAAAGCAAAAACTGTGAATAATTATAAAACGAAAAATAAAGCGAATGTGCTAGTAGAATAATATATATATATATATATATATATATATATATATGAGAAAACGGTCTGTGTTGACTCGTGAATGGACAAAATAATATAAAAATTATTTAAATTAAAGAAATAATATAGTAAATTGAGTTTTAGTATAAAAGCTATGTGTTGCCTGTTTAAACTCCAAAATTTCGAGTAAAGGTAAAAGATATTTCTGAAATGGAATATAAATAGTCTAAGCTTCATGATGTAAAATATTTACAAATTAAAATGTACGAGACCTTTATTATTTTTATTAATAAGTGATTTGAATATTATTAAGAATGACTAAAATATTATTAAATGATTAATAATATTAGATAATGAAATTAATATTATTAAATTATTTTAAAATTATTATGAGCTATTGAAAAATGTTTTGACTAATAAATAAATTATCTAAGATAATAATTAAGCGTTTAAGTAGAGTCTTATTGATAATAGGCTCGATAATTACCCGATTAGGCAGTCGGGATGTCGAAAGAGTATCGAACTCAACTCATAATGCAATAGTTTGACTTGATACTAGGTCTTATGTGATGTATAGACTGATAGGATTATGTGTTAATGCGTTTAGGTTATTTTTAAAACTGTGATGATTTTATTCTAATTTGTATATCGATATTATTTATATATATATTAGGTCTTCAGTCAAAGCTTATTAAATTTCGTAACGGTAATCAACGGTACATGCAAGTTTTTCTTAACTCGACCTCGAGTTGTTTCATTCAAATATACCCGTGGTTAATCATTACTGATTGCCATGTCTATGAATTATTTATTCGCACTCTGTGCATATTGCATGTAATAATCAGGTATGAAAGGCTGATCACCTTCAATACCATTCGGTCCAGATATAATTGCTATGTTCATGTTCAATGTTCGTTCAGCTATGAAAGTTTGTTTATGTTAGTTCACAATTATATTGTTGAATGTTAGCCAGCTATTATTTAAATTCTTTCAATCATGATATATCCTCAATTAAACTTATACTTGCTGGGCAAACTTATTGCTCACCGTTGCTATATCATGATAAACATTGCAGATTAAGACGAATGCATCGGATACAAGGAAAGGTCAAAGACAAATCCAGCTTTAGTTTATGTGTGCAGCTAGATTTATAAAAGTAATGTATGATAATAACATTGTATGTTAGATAGGATATTGATTCAGGTATTATGTAAAAGTTCTCGACCTTGGGGTAATGTATAAAGTTTAATGTATAAACAATTTATGTTTATATCTTTCGCAATAGTTATAAAATTAGTATACCAGATCCGTGGTGATTTGGGACCCGAATTTGGGGATGCTACACCTAATGGCGCTGCAACACCAATGGTAAGCCTGAGGATGGCGCCGTAGAGCCAAGTCAGGGGAAAAGATGGACTTAGTTATTTTTGAACCCAATTGTTACATAACAATTATGGGGCAAGTGTATATACTTAATATACATGTTAAGACCATTCCTATGTCACATATATAGTGATGACTTTAGGAATTCGATGTTGTTTAACTAGTAATTAAATGAAGAACGTAAAGTATAAGAAGTTAAACCGTAATCAATTACTATGGTTATGAAATATCGGTTTAGTAACGTAAGAACTTTAATAAGCCGTAAAGAAGGATAATTAACTATAAACGAGTTTTATTAATGAAATAAATTTGGTTAATTTATATAAGAGAAAGAAGTTGGTAAAAACAATGTGATTAGATTGTTTGGTAGCTAATTACAGTGTGCTATGTGAATATATCATGTAAAGACTGTAAAGACCAAGAATTGTTGAATATTTATTTGAAGACGCTTAAAGGCGAGTTTTTTTAATGCTTGTCTAACCTTCGTGTTAGTCAAGTTCTCTGTGATTCATGATATGAGATGCATGAATTGTTTTACGAAAGGGTCGATGCCAGATTTAATTCGGCTAGACTAATCTTAAAGAGTTTGATTGATTTGTTTACAAGTCTTTCAATATAGATTGATAACGCTATCATATGCCAATTATTTGGTACGGATTCAAAGGTAAGCCTGAGTATGAATAAACAAATGTATTTTACATTGATTATTAGATGGGCACGCGAGGTTGCCAAAACTTAAACGTAAATATGTATAACAGATGAGTGTTGATCAACATAGAGTACTATAGGTTGATCACCTAGATGTGCTCGTAAGATATATCGGACTTACGGACTTTGTAAGACCCCAACTTTTTGAATAAAGATTAAATTCTCTCGAAATATATTTTTGAATATTATGGTGTGGATTTGATATAATGTTATAGTTGTGGGTAATATTTAAAAAATTCGCAAAAGCACGCAAGTTGTTATATAATATTCGATTAGTCGGGAATATTCGTTTTAACAGGGAATATTAAGATAACCAGTACAATCATTGGTGGACCCCACAATGTAATTATTGTCGGATTGAGAAAACAACAAAAATACTTTATGAAAATAACGACGAAGTTTTACAGATTAGCTGTTGAAACACCCGGTGTTAAAAACTGATGTCTACGCGTGGTTGCATAGTAGCACACGGTATTAATTATTGATGCTTACGTGAAGTCACTTTCGGTTATACTCAATTATTGCTACAGTAATTGTTGCATCATATCTATCATATTATTGATTCAATTATTGTCACAGTATCATCTGCATAAAATGTTTTTATTAAATCAATACTTGAGACGACAAAGTTATTCATATTATAAATTGTAATATTTACAATGTCTAGAAGTTCTGTCAAGGAGAGGTTTGGTCACCTAATTGCGCGCCAATAGGGAGAAATCCTTATTGGAAAGCCACCTCTTTCCTGGGAACGACCTAGTTAATAAATATTATGAGTTATAATATTAATAATGAATGTTATTCGGAGTTGAATTTGGAGACGCGGACGTGATATTTGAGTCCGAAACGACGAAATTAGTAAAAATAGTCTATAAACACAAAATTTTTCGGGATTCACTATTTGGTCAAAAAGTCAACAGTTGACTTTTTTGGGAAAAGTCAAACTTCAAAATTTCAAAATTTATATTTTTGATAAAAATAGTTTCATTATGTTGGAATTGTTTGTGTTAGTGAAAATCGACATTTATTTCGATGATAATTGATGTCTAGGGGTTATATTGATAAATCGGGTAATTTATCGGATAAATGAACAATTAATTGCTACTAATTCAAATGCTTATTTAACTATTTGTTCACATATGTGTACTATTGAATCACATTATTTACTATTAGGGGAGTTGGTGCAAGATTGATAATACTTGCATGACTAAATTAAAAATGGAGGTATAGATGGAGGTACTATACTGAAATTCATATTTTTAACATGATTATACTATTGATTCACATGATTGAACTATTGATTCACATTATTTACTATTAGGGGAGTTAGTGCGAGATTGATAATACTTGCGAGGACTAAATTATAAATGAAAGAAAAGTTGGAGGTATTGTCTTTGTAATTTTTGAGCCCCAAAAGCGATGCGATTATCAAAACTATATTTTCCTATAAATAGAAGCTCATTCTTCCTTAATTTCTCACCAATTCACAAAAGCTTTAGAGCGATTATTATAGAGAGAAATTATATAGAGAAAAAAGAAGAAATCTCGCTACCTCACTATTCCAAAGATCAGCTTTTTTCCAAGGTAGGAGTATTATTTTTTTTTTATCTATGAAGAGAACTTCATTATTCCATTCTTTATTATTACATTGGAATAACTTTGTATATGCCAAGTTACCCTATACTTGGTGAAATTCCTCTGTTGTTCCATTCTTTATCATTACATTTGGAACATCATATTCATGCGTGCTCTACGCCGGATGCGGTTCCGTCTTTATTATTCTATTGGAATATCCCATGCATGCGCTTTTACTACGGACTGATTAAAATCTTTATTATTCTCGTTGGAATATCATATGTATGCACGTTCTACTTAGCGGACTCGATTCATCTTTATTATTCTCGTTGGAATATCACATGCGTGCGTTTCTGGTGGGACCGATTCCGTTATTTATTATTACATTGGAATAACTTTTGCAAGTGCGGTCTATCGCATGCCTGGTGATTTCTTTTGTTATTCCATTCCTTATTATACTCAGTTGGTTAAAGTTTTGACTTCTATACTCCATGAAATTAGTGGAATATCCTTGATATTTGAGCTTCATCCAGTATCTTTTCATGGAAATATTCTTCTGAGCATTCTTGAATTTTACTCTACAAAGCAGTATCATGTTGACAATTTGGACGTTATTAGATCCTGGATAAAATAATTCTTGAACTTGTTTTATTAAATTCTTATATCATTGTCATAATCCTCATGTTTATATTTTGTTGAAAGTCATCTGTGGCCTATAGTGCATAGATGGACTTGGTATGATTATGACTAGGGATTATTCGGTGTAATCATGACCGTAATGTTACAAATGATGTGGTAAAGGTCCTCATTGGCCCGTAGTGCATTGATGGACATTTGTTGGCATGATCATGACCATTATTGAATACACAAATATTCTTGGCCTGTAGTGCATGGATAATTGTGGTCGTGATACTAAAGAATATCCTTGGCCGTAGTGCAGGGGTGATTCAATGATGTGGATTATTTATTAAGCTGAGTCCCAGCGATAAAAGTGATGAAAAACCTTCTAAATCATAAAAGATAGTAGATTTTATTCTCTACGGAGATACGTCAATATCTTATTTCTCATAAACTGTGTTTGTACTCAGATGTTGTAAATAGGGCTCAGTTATTGGAGCGCGATAACGAGTCAACGCAACCAAGAGAAAGCAGCCAGCAGCATGAAATTACCAGTGGTATCAGTCATCGAAGCGGTGACAACAAACGTGGAGGGAATCAACATGCCAGAAATGGTAACCACTTCAGTGGTAATCATGGCCAAGACAGTAAAAATGGACATTTCAAGAAAAGGAGATTCAACAATGATGGAAAGACGTCAACACCAGCAACCGTGGTTAAGGAAGGAGAACGACCACCTATCATATGCTTCAAATGCGGAGGGGAGGGACATATCAGTCCAAACTGCACGATGCCATCCAAAGCGTGTTATAATTATGGAAAAGAAGGTCACCTAGCCCGATTTTATAGTTCACTGAAGACAAGTTCAGCTAGGATGGAGGCACCAAAGGCCATCCCAGAAAAGTCAAAGCCAGTGGTGCAAGGGAGAGCATTTGTTGTGACCTCCCAGAAAGCAACGAACTCGAACGAGGTCATCACAGATAAGCTTATCATAAACTCTAGTGAAGTCTATACCTTATTTGATACCGGTTCTACCCATTATTTTATTTCTCCTACTTGCGCTCAACATTTAAATTTGACTCCAGAGAAATTAGACTTTGACTTATCTGTTGAAACTCCATTAGGAGAAACCTTCATTACATCCACTGTTTATAAGTCTTGTTTGATTCAAGTCGGTAACCGCACGTTACCTGTCGATCTTATCTCCTAGAAAATACTTGCATTTGACGTGATTCTAGGGATTGATTGGTTAACTACTCATCATGCTAAAATTGATTGTTTTCGTAAGGTTGTTAGCTTTCATATTCCTAATAAACCTATTATGCAAATTCAAGCGACCAAACCATTAAAATCAATCACGGTCATCTCAAGCCACAAAGCTATTCGTTTATTGAAAAATGGATGTCAAGCTTTCTTAGCTCATGTCACGGATTTAAACAAAAATACGTCAGATTTGAAGGATATTTCTATTGTTAATAAATTTTCTGAGGCTGATACTCCAAAAGCTTCGTGAATATAAGCTTTATGCCAAGTTAAAGAAATACGAGTTCTGGCTTGAGGAAGTAGCATTCCTTGGGCACGTAGTATCAAGTCATGGAATATCCGTTGACCCGGCAAAGATTGAAGCTATTCAAAGTGGGAGCAACCCAAATCGATGGCCAGAAGACGTAGCTTTCTCGGTTTAATTTGGTTATTATCGGAGATTCGTGGAAGAATTTTCTCGAATCGCTACTCCATTAACTCGGTGACTCAAAAGATACAAAAGTCATTTGGAGCGAGGAATGTGAGAAGAATTTTCAAGAACTCAAAATGAGACTCATTTCAAAAGACTGCTCGACAATACCATCCGGTTCGGAGGATTTGTCATCTACAATGATGCTTCGGGCAAAGGGTTAGGATGTGTTCTCATGAAACATGGGAAAGTCATAGCCTATGCCTCAAGACAACTCAAAGAATATGAGAGGAATTATATTACTCATGATCTAGAGTTGGCAGCTGTTGTTTTCAAACTTAAAATTTGGAGGCATTACTTGTATGGAGAGAAAGTGGAGATCTTTACGGATCATAAAAGCCTCAAATATTTCTTCACTCAAAAGGAACTCAACATGCGACAATGACGTTGGCTTGAACTGTTGAAAGATTATGATCATACCATCCAATACCATCCTGGAAAAGTGAACGTAGTAGGTGGACCTTGAGTAGAAGATCATATGCACGAATGCGAGTGCAATATTGTCAACGCAAAGGCCCATTTTGTATGACTTGCAAAGGATGGAGTTAGAGATAAAGACTCCAGGGACCCATATGATGATGGCAAACATACGAGTAGAACCGACTTTAATCGATAAAGTTAAAAGTCGCTCAAACTACGGACACGGAGCTAATGCATTATGAAGAAGAAAGTGCAAGAAGATGCTATGCCGAAAGCAAGAATCGATGAGGAAGGAATACTTCGAGTCAACTCCAGACTTTGTGTTCCTAACAACCCTGATTTAAAGTATAAAATCATGATGGAGGCGCACAACACACCATTTGCAATCCATCCTGGGAGTACCAAAATGTATCGTGATCTTCGACATACATTTTGGTGGAACAATATGAAGAGAGAGATAGCAGAGTTTATCTCAAGGTGTTTAACTTGTCAACGAGCCAAGGCGGAGCATCAAGTACCAAAAGGTCCATTGCAACCACTTGAAATTCCGGAATGGAAGTGGGAACACATTACTATGGATTTCAAGCATTGGTCTTCCCAAGGTTTCTCAAGGCATAGATGCAATTTGGGTCATTGTTGATAGATTGACCAAGTCCGCTCATTTCTTACCTATATCGAGAAACTTATACACTTGAACATCTTGCTCGTATGTACATAAACGAGATTGTAAGATCGCATGGTATTCCGGTATCCATAGTTTCGATTGAGACCCAAGATTCACTTCAAGATTTTGGGGTAGTTTGCAAAAAGCTATGGGAGCGCAGTTCTGATTTAGCTCGGCATATCATCCTCAGACGGACGGGCAATCGGAGAGGACCATTCAAACTCTTGAAGATCTATTAAGACTCTGTGTCCTTGACTTCAAGGGAAGTTGGGATAAGTTCCTACCATTGGTGGAGTTTTCCTACAACAACAGTTATCAAGCAAGTATTGGCATGGCTCCATTTGAGGCGTTGTATGGAAGAAAGTGTCGTTCTCTAGTATGCTGGGATGAGGTGGGTGAAGCAACGTTATTGGGACTGGAGTTGGTACGTATGACTACGGAAAAGATTCAAACGATTTGACAACGTATAAAAACCTCACAAGATCGACAAAAGAGTTATGCTGATCTTCATCGAAAGGACGTGGAATTCGATATTGGAGATCATGTGTTATTACGTGTTGCTCCATGGAAAGGAGTTACGAGATTTGGAAAGAGAGGAAAGCTCAACCCTCGATTCATTGGCCCATTTTTAATCCTCGATCGAGTAGGAACTGTTGCGTATAGACTAAACTTTTATCGCTTATGTATGTCTCGTGTTCATAACGTTTTTCACATATCTATGTTACGTAAATATGTGAAAGACCCGAACCACATTATTGAATTAGAACCAGACGAGATAGAGGAAGATTTAACGTATGAAGAGTTACCTGTTAAAATCTTGGATAAAAAGGATCATATTCTACGCTCCAAGGTTATACCTCAAGTCAAAGTTTTGTGGAGAAACCATGATGTAGAAGAAATGACCTGGGAGTTAGAATCTGAGATGAAATCAAGATATCCTTACCTCTTCGACATACCAGGTACGCACCCTAATTTCGAGGACAAAATTTCATAAGAAGGGGAGGTTGTAAGACCCCAACTTTTTGAATAAAGATTAAATTTTCTCGAAATATATTTTTGAATATTATGGTGTGGATTTGATATAATGTTATAGTTGTGGATAATATTTATAAATTTTTCAAAGTACGCAAGTTGTTAAATAATATTCGATTGGTCGGAGAATATTCATTTTAACAGGAATATTCGCATAACCAAGACAATCATTGGTGGACCCCACAACGGAATTATTGTCGGATTGAAAACGACAAAAATACTTTATGAAAATAACGGCGGAAGTTTTACTGTTAAGCTGTTGAAAACACCGGTGTTAAAATTACGAATCTGGCTGTGGTTGCACAAAGAGCACTCTTTCGGTATTGATTATTGATGCTTACGTGAGAAGTCACTCAGTTATACTCAATTATTGCTACGATAATTGTCGCATCATATCTATCATATTATTGATTCAATTATTGTCACAAAGATCATCGCATAAAATTTTTTTTATTAAATTAATACTTGAGACGACAAAGTTATTCATATTATAAATTACAATATTTACAATATCTAGAAGTTCTGTCAAGGAGAGGTTTGGTCACCTAATTGCGCGCCAATAGGGATAAATCCTTATTGGAAAGCCCCCTCTTTCCTGGGAACGACCTGGTTGATAAATATTGTGAGTTATAATATTAATAATGAATGTTGTTCGGAGTTGAATTTGGAGACGCGGATGTGATATTTGAGTCTAAAACGATAAAATTAGTAAAAATAATCTATAAACACAAAATTTTTCGAGATTCATTATTTGGTTAAAAAGTCAACAGTTGACTTTTTCGGGAAAAGACAAACTTTGAAATTTCAAATTTTATATTTTTGATAAAAAAAAAATAGTTTCATTATGTTGGAATTTTTTGTGTTAGTGAAAATCGATATTTATTCCGATGATAATTGATGTCTAGGGTTATATTGATAAATCGGGTAATTTATCTGATAAATGAACAATTAATTGCTACTAATTCAAATGATTATATAACTATTTGTTCACATATGTGTACTATTGAATCACATTATTTACTATTAGGGGAGTTGGTGCAAGATTGATAATACTTGCATGACTAAATTAAAAATGGAGGTATAGATGGAGGTACTATACTGAAATTCGTATTTTTCACATGATTATACTATTGATTCACATGATTGAACTATTGATTCACATTATTTACTATTAGGGGAGTTGGTGCAAGATTGATAATACTTGCAGGACTAAATTATAAATGAAAGAAAAGTTGGAGGTATTGTACTGTAATTTTTGAGCCCCAAAACGTGCAATTATCGAAACTATATTTTCCTATAAATAGAAGCTCATTCTTCCTTCATTTCTCACCAATTCACAAAAGCTTTAGAGCGATTATTATAGAGAGAAATTATAGAGAGAAAGAAGAAGAGAAATCTGCTACCTCACTATTCTAGTATCCAGTTTTTTCCAAGATAGGGAGTATTATTTCCTTCTTACCTATAAAGAGAACTTCTGTTATTCCATTCTTTATTATTACATTGGAATAACTTTGATCTGTGGCTACCCTATACTTGGTGAAATTCTTCCGTTGTTCCATTCTTTATCATTACATTGGAACATCACATGCATGCGTTCTCTGTGGCCGACGGGTTACATCTTTATTATTACATTGGAATATCCTGCTCATGCATTTTACATGGGACTGATTCCGTCTTTATTATTACGTAGGAATATCCATACATGCGTTCTATGCTTGGACCGATTAAAATCTTTAATATTCTGTTGGAATATCTCGTGCATGCGTTTTCGCTTGGGACCGATTTCGTTATTTATTATTTTGTTGGAATAACTCGTCTGCGTGCGGTCTATCGCATGCCCGGTGATTTCTTTTGTTATTCCATTCCTTATTATACTCGGTTGGTTAAAGTTTTGACTTCTATACTCCATGAAATTAGTGGAATATCCTTGATATTTGCGCTTCATCCAAAGATCTTTTCATGGAAATATTCTTACGAGCATTCTTGAATTTTACTCTACAAAGCAAGATTATCGTGTTGACAATTTGGACGTTATTAGATCCTGGATAAAATAATTCTTGAACTTGTTTTATTAAATTCGTATATCATTGTCATCATCCTCATGTTTATATTTTGTTAAAAGTCATTTGTGGCCTATAATGCATAAATGGACTTGGTATGATTATGACCAGGAATTATTCGGTGTAATCATGACCGTAATGTTACAAATGATGTGGTAAAAGTCCTCATTAGCCTGTAGTGCATTGATGGACAGTTGTTGGCATGATCATGACCATTATTGAATACACAAATATTCTTGGCCCGTAGTGCATGGATAATTGTGGTCGTGATACTAAAGAATATCCTTGGCAGTAGTAGGGGTGATTCGATGATGTGGATTATTTATTAAAAGTGAGTCCCGGTGATAAAAGTGATGAAAACCTTCTAAATCATAAAAGATAGTAGATTTTATTCTCTACTTGACTCTTTTTAATAGATTACTTGTTCATTGCAGTTAAACTTGATGGTTGTTATATTGTATCGTTTAACACCGTTGAAGGAAAGCTAACGATAATATATTATGCATTATCTTAGTCATAATATTTCCCTCTTTGGGCTAGTTGAGCTCACCCTTTTACTTTTATTGTTTCTTCAGAAATGAGAACGTAGCGAGGGACTAGTGGGAGGAGCGAGGATTTTGACGGACCAGATGATAGCATTAGTAGTCCTAATTATTCTATGAAATAGTGTAATAATAATTGTAATAAGGACTACGTTTGAGTTTGTATAATCTCTAGTAGACAATATTTGTATTCAAACTCATAGTTTATGTTTTGTCGTATTGTACACGACAGTTGTATTATTAAGTTGTATTTGAATTTATGTACCATGTAAGTGGCGACCCAAGATGTGTGACGTATACCTAATTTTGGGGGCATCACAGACTTAGTGTCGTGTTGTCCCTTTTCATGAATGAAAACTAAAGAGAATGTTCATGATCTTTTGACCTACTCAGAATTCCTAAGTTACTATTTGTACTTCGGAATTGTTTTAAGAGAATGAAAAGTACTATCCAATGTTTCATAGTACTTCATACCTATTTGTTCAGTTATTGAAGAATAATCATATGATTCTCGATGTGGTATTTATATAATATGTTGCTAGACTTGCTGAGCTAGTTATGCTCACTTCTTGCTTGAATTATATGATTGCAGCTAAGGCCGAACGAACTGAGGGTTCTAAGAAAGATAAAGGCAAGGCTAAGATGGATAATTAATTATCCTATAATAGACTAGTATGTTTGTATGTATTATACTTATGAACAATTAAGAATGTATTCGGTTTCCAAACCTAAGAAATGATTTATTATTATTATAATAAGAATGTAGTTAATACACTCATTTTGATGATGTTTCAATGGAATGAATGTATCATTATGAGTACCATGTAGCACCATCTGTCGGGTAGGAAGATACCCAGATTTGGGGGCGTCACAAATGCCAATGAGCGTATAGTGGAGATCTCAAGATAGTTGTTGAAACATCTTAGAGTTTGAAAAGAAGATCACATTGAAGTGTGTCTAAACATCTAGTTCAGTGAAGTGATAGTGACCCACTTAAGTGTCTCTGTAGCAGTATGATGTCACTTGTCACAACCGAAAGCAAGCTGACACATTCTCACCCAAAAGTCAACAATCAGAGATCTTCTAAGATTGGAGCATTAAATGACCAACAATAATTTTCCAACGGGACTATCTTAAGCTCGTCAATAAGAGGCATGCAGATTTAATCCAACAGTAACTAACGAATGATCACAAATCATACAAGTTGAATTGTTGCCAATCTATCAAGAACACTACTCTACGAATCGAGAACTATTTCTTTTGCTGCTAAATCTTTTATTGTCAGACTTAAAGCTACTTAGTTGTTGGATTGTAGAAACAATATCAAAGTATACAATCATATTGTAAATAAGCGAAAACATTTAATAAAAGGAATTTAAATTTTGTGCAGCAGTCCCAAGAATCACCTTATGCAATATTATTAATCGATGAATGATAAAAGATATACCTTAAAGATGAAACAACTCCTTAATCAAATCTTCAACTTCCAATCGTTGCTGCTTCGCGATCTCTCCAATCCTCGGATCAAACGTTCGCCACTAAAAGTGTGCAACGCTGAAGAGGTGATCTACCAAGACAAATTGATTGAAGATGTGAATTTAGATTCTACTAGATCTTGGGTGGCTAGCCCTAATTCTCTCTATCCTAACTTTGTAGGGTGATAAGTAGTTTTATGCTTATCCAATATCTATTTCTTGAATTAGTTGCTTAAACCTATGTTTTGTAGTTACTTTTCATGCATTTTGTGTTTATTTTGTAGATCTTATGCTTGGGAATGTTGGTAAAATATACGAATAAAATAGGATTCAACTATCAAATAAAAGAAGGGCATAAATTTAACTTATCGATTTAGAGCGAATTATGTTGAGCAGAGGCGTGTAGTGCATTGTTCTTAAGTAGAAATTTTGCCCCTCGGAGAACTTTCTCGGTGCTAAGGCTGACGAAATCCTACTCCAGGATTCAACGGTTCTTCACCCAACTAATCAGCACTTGAAATAGTTGAATGATACAAGAACAACTTCTAATTTTTCCTTTACTCAAACTCAAAAAATTGTATCACATATATATATAAATATTTATATATATGATATATGTGTGAGAAATCTGCATATATATATATATGGAAGTACATAAGAATATTAAATATATATATATATATATATATATATATATATATGATCTTAGCAGTAGTGATAGTAAAGTATATATATATATATATACTATATGAATGTGAGCAACTAAATTATTTTTTTTCATAGTATCTGCTAAAGAAGATATATATATACATGATGACAACGGTAATATCCCAAATAATATGGCAACGGTAATATCGAATAATATGGAAACGGTAATATCCTAAACAATATGGCAACGATAATATTTTTCCAACAGTCATAAAATTGAAAGCAACGGTAAATAAAATTTATATCCTCCAACAGTTACAAATCTCCATAAATATATTAATTATAACTCATTTAATTCTTTTAATGGTACATCACCAAAATTTATAAATATATTTATTTTTATTTAACTTTTAATATATTATAAAATACAACAATCCCCCACATATTACAAAGTAAAAATAAAATAAATTGAGTAAGAAATATAAGAATGTAGTGCATTAACACTGGTGTCTTTTGGACTATGAGCCAATGTATAAAGTGAATAGGACTTGATTCACAGGAATTTGGTGAAATAAAAATTTCTATGAACCTTCTTTCTTATTATAAATCAATAATCATATTACTCACACTACAAACTCTAATTAAAAGTTATTTTACGCGATTTGACACATTTTGGCCTTGCGCCATACCTGGAATTCATGAGAGCTCTAAAAAACCTGTCTTGTTTTCATAGGGGGTGGCCCCACCTCTACACTCATATAGGTGTTTCCATCAAATGTGTTCTACAGTTAAACACATCACCCAACAGGACTATGAAAAATATTAAGAGTATATAACTCAACCTCTAACACTGTAGAATTACACTATCCTACACCATAGGGATGAACTCAATTTTTTTTTATAAAATGGATAGTGTCTCAACCAATGACTTGTTGTTACCCATATGAACCTACTTCCTGGGATTACCATTCATATAGGTTGGGTTACCATCACTATTGATTTCTATAATAGACAGTAGTCTCATCCCCCTCGATGTATTGCTCACTAGCCTCTTGCTTAGTGGCTTTGTTAGAGGATCCGCAAGGTTTAACTCTGGCCTAACAAAATTAAGGGATATAATCCTGTCACATAACAGCTGTCTCACAATATTATGTCTTAGGCGTATATGCCTACTCTTGCCATTATAGCTCTTATTCTTAGCTCTGCCTATAGCAGCTTGGCAATCACAATGTAGAGACATAGATGGAACTGGTCTCGTCCACAAAGGAATATTTCCCAAAAGATTTCTGAGCCACTCCGCTTCAGAATCTGCCTTCTCTAAGACAATAAACTCAGACAACATAGTAGAGCGAGCTATACAAGTTTGTTTAGTAGACTTCCAAGAAACTGCTCCTCCTCCTAAGGTAAATATGTAGCCACTCATGGATTTGATTTCATCTGAATCAGAGATCCAGTTGGCATCACTATAGCCCCCAAGAACTGCAGGATTACAACATTAATACAAACAAAATCCAATAGTACCTCGTAGAAACTTGAGTATTCTATATAAAGCAGTCCAATGATCCTTATTATGATTATGAGTGTATCTGCTGAGTCTATTAACTACATATGATATATCAGGTCTTGTGCAATTAGTAAGATACATTAAGCAACCTATGATTTGGGCATACTTAGATTGAGATACACTAGGTCCCTCATGTTTTTTTAGATGTAAACAAGAATCATATGGAGTATTAACAGGATTAACATTATAATGTCCAAATCTCTTAAGCATTTTCTCCACATAATGATCTTGAGAAATCATATACCCATTACAAACTTTTCTCAAATTAATTCCGAGAATAACATTTGCTTCTCCTAAGTCTTTCATATCAAATTTAGTGGAAAACATATATTTAGTCTCATATATAACATCAGTTCCAAAATTAAGCAAGTCATCCACATAAAGACATACAATAACACCACAATTCTCATTATTAAATTTGATATATATACATCTATCTCCATCATTTATTATATATCCATTAGAAGTCATTACACTATCAAATTTATCATTCCATTGTTTAGGAGCTTGTTTAAGACCATATAAAGATTTAACTAATTTACAAACTTTATGCTCATTGCCTAAGGAAATAAATCCCTCAGATTGGTCCATATAAATCTCCTCTTCTAAATCTCCATTAAGAAACACAGATTTAACATCCATTTGATGAATTATTAAATTTTTAATAGCGGCAAAAGCAATTAAAACTCTAATGGATGATGTTCTTGCAACCGGTGAATAAGTCTCAAAAAAGTCAAGGTCTTGCTTTTGTTTATAACCTTTAGCAACAAGCCTAGCCTTAAATTTATCAATTGATCCGTCAGGTTTTAATTTCCTTTTAAAAATCCATTTACAACCAATAGTTTTAGAACCAGGAGGAAGGTCCACTAATTCCCAATTGTGATTAGTCATAATAGACTCTATCTCACTATTTATGACTTCTCTCCAAAAAGGAGCATCGGGAGAAGAAACTGCATATCTAAAAGTTAATGGGTCATTATCTAACAAAAATGTAAAAAAATCATCTCCCAGATTAGTGGGTTTTCTAGTATGCTTACTCCTCCTTGGTTCAATTTCAGATTCCTCAACTGGAACTATATAAGAGCTCGTATGAAGCTCTACTACTGGTCGATCCATTTTAGATTTCAAAGGAAAAATATTTTCAAAGAAATCAGCATTTTTTGACTCATGATTGTATTATGATCTAATACATCACTTTTCAAAACAAGAAATCTATAAGCAACACTATGTTCAACATAACCAATAAACAAACAATCAGCAGTTTTAGAACCAATTTTCCTTTTTTTAGGGTCGGGTAACATTACCTTAGCAAGACACCCCTACACTTTAAGGTATTTCAAGTTAGGTAAATGATTTTACCAAAGCTCATAAGGTGTTTTTCCAATTTTCTTATAAATGATTCTATTTTGCAGGTGATAAGAAGAAAGATGAGCTTCACCCCACAAATTTGATGGAGCCCCATAACTTACTAACATAACATTCATTATTTCTTTTAGTGTTCTATTCTTTCTTTCAGCAACCCCATTAGATTCTGGAGAATAGGGAGGTGTTACCTCATGTATAATTCCTTATTCTTCGCAATATTTACTAAGAGGTCCGGAGTCATATTCTCCACCTCTATCGGACCCGAGTCTTTTAATCTTCTTTTCTAATTTATTTTCAACTTCAGCCTTGTAAATTAGAAATTTATCTTCAGTTTCATTTTTATTTCTGAGAAGGTAAACTTTAGTATATCTAGAATAATCATCTATAAAAGTCACATAATAATTTTTCCCACCCCTAGAAGTATTTCTAGAAATATCACCTAAGTCTGACTGAATTAAACTGAGAGGTTCAGATTCTCTAACTAGTACTGGTTTACAAGTCTTTTTAGTAGTTTGGCTTCTACGCACACTTGACATTTATTGGTATTTGAAATTTTAACATTTTTTAAAATTCTCAAAATTTTCATTATTTTTATATAAGAGTAATTCACATGACCTAATCTAGCATGCCAAATATCATCACACTCAACAAAGTAAGCAAAAGAAGTACTAGCACTATTATTCATGATTTAAAGTACATTCAAACATAACCTTAACCCCAACTTTCCCAAGTATCCCAACAGATACGAGATTGTAGCGAATCTCAGGAATATGAAGAACATCGGTAAGAGATTGGATCTTCCCAGAAGTCAATTTTAAATTTACTGGGAGCTGTCATTTACACTCCTAAATTAACCTCACTTTCACTTTACAAATTTAAACAATTAGCACAGTAGTAAGCAAGGATCGATCCCACAGAGAGTGATTTGTTTTATATTTATGCTATGATTTCTAATGAAAAGGGGATTTTCAATAAATTAATTAAATTAACAAGAATAAACTAATAAGAATAAACAATAAATAAAAAGCTTCAGTTCTTCAGTTCAGTATAACCTTTTTACAATAATAGATTAATCAAGTGTAACATTATTTACCCTTCAATGAAACTAATAGCCCTAGGTAACAACAAACTCTGCTATCCAAAACTCCCCTTAGATTGTCACTCAATGAAACAAGCTATTCACAAGATTCTAATAATTATATAACCTAGAATAAGCTCTCTAAATTTAATATAATAGCAGCATTAAGAACTATGGAATTAGACTATTCCAAGCAACAAACACAAGCTCGGATTGTTTAACTTGTCTTCTGATAATCATAGCAATACTCAAAAGCTTGTCCACAATCAGATATTACTAATTACTACTTATGATTAGAAACAATATCAATTACACGTAATATTATTCCTTGATCTAACATATGATATTTGTTAACCAACTCAATCCTGCAGAAATCCAATCAGTTAAGCCAAATAGCATTCAGAAATTAAATCAGATTATCAAGAATGAATTTCATGTGAGAAGGGATAAATAATGAATACTCAATTAACCATTAATTATAAATAAGGCTCAACATCCTTTAGAATTGAATAAAAAGAACTTAGCTCATGTCTTCAATCCTCCAATGTTGTAGATGAGAGAATGTAGTAGATGATTGAATGAATAAAACCTTGACTATCATCCTCTATTTATAGTGTTAGACAAAGTCCTAAATCCTATGGGGAGTAAAAATCCAAATCCTAAAAGGAATTACAAATTATAACTAGTTTCCATAAACAAATAGAATCTAATTTGGAAATAAATCTTAGTCTAAATGAAATCCTAAAGCTAATAGAAATATCAATCCAATTCCATGTAGAAGTCTGCCAAAATCTGCAATTAGAAACTTTTCAAAAATCCAAGATTTCCCAATTTTTCCGCTCAAATTTGTTGGGGCGAATTTCCATTTCCTGCTGCGACATCCTTCGGTAAAACGAGCATAACCTTTGATTTGGGAGGAGTTACAGGGCGTGCTACCTATCAAAACGAAGATATCGACGAGATATACAACTTTCATTCTTTGAGAATTGACAGATTCTAGATGCATCAAGGTCGAAATAAGGCTCCAAGTGACTGCTGTGTAAATTGCAACTTCTAAACTTTGAGGTTCAACGTCTGTTTAGTAAAAAGATCATAACGTTTTTATATGAACTCCAATTGGGACGATTCAAGATGTTCTGGAAAGCTAAAGAAGAGCTCTACAATAAAATTCAAGTCCCAAGCCTAGACCATGCATCCAACTTAATGCTAAAACCCCTGTAATTTTCTCTTTTTCCTCATTTCAGCTCCAATTCTTCCTGAAATCATTAAACACATTAATAAGCTCATATACACATGAAACATGGAATAAAACTAAACATAAAGGAATCAAAATAAATGAATAATATGCACTCATCAAATTCCCCCACACTTAGCCTTTACACGTCCTCGTGTAAACTAAAAGTTTGATTTCCAGAAAAATTTTATTCAACCATTATATCAAAAGATTTCAAATTACAAATCATGACTTTTAACACTAAACTCACAGAAATCTAATCAATGCCTCATAAGTTAACTCATAATGAATAACCTTACCATTTCACCAACAAACTTCATTAAACCAACATGTAACCACAAAAGAAACTTTCCTACAGTCCACATACTTACTCAACTTAGTTATTATGGAACAAAAACTGTGCACACTGACTCACAACCAAGAACAAATTTTCCTTGCTTTTTAATTTTTTCATAGAACCTTTTCTTTAGCACAGATGAATGTATTTTCATACTTTTCTCGTATATTTTTTTTCTTGACACGTGCAATGCCTCCTTTTCTTAGGCTTTTCAGAGTTACCCATTAGCGAACTTTCCACCAACGACTCCCAAACCAGATGATCTTAGGGCGCTAGGTGTAGAGACACCCCTAAGGCTTAGTTATTCAAGTAACAAAGGAGACAAAAGTTGAGTAGTCAAGCTGCTTTTATCCATCACACTTTTTAGAGTGAATACTGATGCTTCCCGAGGCTCAGATACCCAGTTATTTCGCATAATAGACATTGAAGCAGATTTTAAATTTTTATTTTTTTCCTTTTTTTTCTTTTCTTTTTTTTTCATTCATCATTTTTTTCACATGGTTCTGCAACAACATAAGCAAGTTAAACAGTTCTAAGTCGTGAAATCAGTGCACATAGACAAGTCCACAAGTAGCTTAGCCAAATAAACATGTTTCTCATATTCAAGTACCCATGTATCACACATTTAATTTAAATCAGTTACTATGTATCATGGCTTAGTCTTCATCATTCATTAACCAACTAAGCATTAAATAGATCTTGAAATTTAGCATTAATTTTTAATCTTTGACTTTAATCTTTTTAACACATAGCCAGATAAAATTATGAAACCAAAATTTTCAAAAAATTTCAAAAGCATTAATTTTTAAAATTCCCCATCAAAATCGGATCAATATTCTTAAATAAAATAAAAACCTAAATCTTCCCCCCCCCCCCCCACACTCAACCTTACATTGTCCCCAATGTAAGAAAATCATGCAAAGAAGAAAATACTACTAGCTAACATGCAATAAAAAAAACTAAAAAGTGAAGGGATAGAAATATCAAATCTGAGATTTTGGGTTGCCTCCCAAGCAGCTGCCCTTGTTTATTGTCATTGGCTTGACATCATCTTTCTCATCCTATGTAATTGGACTTTTGTACTTCAAGTGGACTGGTAACAATTTCAATTCTTCATTAGGAGCATCCTTAAGATCCTGATTTTGCTCCATTTCAGCCCTCAAAATCCTCCTTGTATATTTGCTCAAGAGATTCCTACACTGTAGAGTCAACAACATCAATAGCAAAAATAGAATTAACATTACCAAGATACCTCTTAACTTTATATATGCCGAACTGGACATGTGCGTCGTCTAATTCCATGTGCAAGGTCCCATGGTGTTTATCATTGTGTGTTGTTGCTGGTACAAGGAAAGTATCATCATCTATGTCCTCCTTATAAAAATCTGTAGGAATTATAAATTCTTCCATCTCTACCTCTTGTTCATCATTTTCAAACTTTAAATACTTGATTTCTTCAAATTTAGCAGTAGTCTCGAGCACGTCCAAATGGTTTCCATTAGTGAACTCTTTATCATCTTTAAGTTCTTGTTCCCTATTCGCCATTTCTTCAAGGAATTTTTCATTAGACTCTGTATACCACGTTGAATTTTTTCCAACTTTCCAATTCCTTGTTAGAACTTGGGGAAAAGGTAGTTTCGGTTCATAAGTAGAAAGAAGTGGAAATTTGTGCTTGAGTACATCACTGTTGCCTATTTCACTATTTTCGGACTTGCTTTGTATTGAATTTTCTTGTTGCTGATCCTCTGCACCACATCTCAATGTTATGGCACTTACATTTTCAACAGTTTGAGAAGGTGACCTTCCTACTGTGGTTGCAAGTTGACCAATGTGGTCTCTCAGATCAAACACATAAGTTCGTGTCTCTTGCTAGAATTATTGTGTCTGATACATGAACTGTTGTGTTTGGTTCATGAATGCCTTGAACATATTCTCCATAGATGTCCCAGAATTGACATTTACTTCTTGGTTTTCTTTGTGGTACTGAGGTTGAGCTTGCTGAATAACTTGCGTATTCCTTGCAGCCATTTGTCGAACCAAAGCAGTTAAATCAGAAATCTGATGCTCCAAGTCTGCCGTGCTTACCCCATTTACCCTTTGTGGTGTGTGATCCATCTTAGTTCCATACTGCTGTGAGTTAGCTGTCATGTTTGCAATTAAGTTCCTTGCCGCTTTTGGAGTCTTGTCTACCAGTGCTCCTCTACTTGCTGCATCAATCATGCTTCTTTCCATTGGTAGCAACCCCTCATAGAAGTACTGGATCAAGTAATGTTCATCAACTCCATGAGGTGGACAACTGGAACACAACTTCTTGAACCTTTCCCAATACTCATAAAGATTCTCTCCATTAAACTGCCTAATTCCACACATCTCTTTTCTTATATCGGTAAATCTTAATGCATGAAAATACCTCTCCAAGAATAACCTTTGCATATCGGTCCATGATTGTATTGATCCTAAAGGCAGATAATATAACCAGTCTTTAGCCAAATCTGCTAATGAGAATGGAAAAAGTCTAAGCTTGATCTGCTCCTCTGCCACTCCTTGTGCTTTCATCGTGGAACACACCACATGGAACTCCTTTAAATGTTTATATGGATTTTCACCTGTAAGACCACAAAAAGTAGGCAAAAGACAAATTGGTCTAGAGTTAAGTTTAAAAGAAACATCTAAACTAGGATACTCACTGTAAGACCCCAAATTTTTATAAATAAAAATCGAATTTCCTCTAATTATTATTCTTGATTAATAAGGTGGTAATTTGATATAATGCTTTGGTTATGGGTGAAATGTGCAATTTTTGCAAAATAAACAAGTGGTTATTAAAATATTTATTTTTATCGGGGAATATTCGTTTGGTCGTGGAATATTCTTAGCGTTGGGAATATTAAATATTTAGCGATCAATTCAATGGGCCCCATAACAAAATAACTGTCGGATGAAGAAAATGACAAGTTTGAGCTTTTATAAATAACGGCGTAGTTGTTACCGTTAACACTGTTGGATAGAGTTAAAGACTCTAAGTACCCACGTGATGATATACGAGTATAATCGACTTTTATCGATAAAGTTAAAATCGCTCAGGCTACACACCGGAGCTGATGAATATGAAGAAGGAGGTGCAAGAAGTTGTTATTCCAAAAGCGAGAATTGGCGAGGTGAGGAAAGCTCAAACCTTCGATTTATTAGTTTATTTGAAATCCTCGATCGAGTAGGAACTATGGCCTATAAACTCGTTTTACCGCCAAGTATGATGCGTGTTCATAACGTTTTTCACGTATCGATGTTATGTAAATATGTGGACGACCGAACCACATTATTGAGTTAGAACCGCAGACGAGATAGCCAAGACTTAACATACGAGGAGGTACCTGTCAAGATTTTGGATAGGAAGAAGCATGTGCTACGTACGAAGGTCATACCACAAGTTAAAGTTTTGTAGAGAAACCATGCTATTGAGGAAATGACCTGGGAGTTGGAAACGGAAATGAAAGCGAGGTATCTTCATCTTTTCGATACACAGTATCGCACGTCAATTTCGAGGACGAAATTTCATAAGGAGGGAGGTTAGAAGACCCCAAATTTTTATAAATAAAAATTGAATTTCCTCTAATTATTATTCTTGATTAATAAGGTGGTAATTTGATATAATGCTTTGGTTATGGGTGAAATGTGCAATTTTTGCAAAATAAACAAGTGGTTATTAAAATATTTATTTTTGTCGGGGAATATTCGTTTGGTCGTGGAATATTCTTTCTTTGTCGGGGAATATTAAATTGACAGACCTTATCGATCAATCAGGGCCCCATAACAAAATAAATGTCGGATGAAGAAAATGACAAGTTTGAGTTTTTATAAATAACGGCGTAGTTGTTACCGTTAACACTGTTGGATTACCTGGTGGTTAAAATAGAGTAAATCTGGCGTGGTGGTTATAAAGATAGCACACGGTATTGCGGTGATTGTTGAATTATTGATTCTTACGTGAAAGGCACTACTCAATAATTATTACAAGTGAATTCTCGCTCAATATTTTATTGATTCAATAATTGTTGCGTTGCTAGTTTATATTATTACTGTTTCAATAATTGTCACTGCACAGTATTTTCCATTATCAGATCAATAATTCATATTATTTGAATAATATTATCAGATAACATTATTGGCAATGTCTAGAAAGTTACATCTAAGGAGAGGTTTGGTCACCTAATTGCAAGGCCCGATAAGGAGAAATCCTTATTCGAAAGCCCCTCTTTCTGAGGAACGGCACAGTTATCGATCTTTGATTCTCGCAATATTATTTTTAAATAATTAATTATTGATTATTATGATAAAGAAAATATTTATTTTATGTGGATATAGATGGAGAAAATTTTTAATGTGACAATTGTTGAAAATTAATATTTTATCTTTTTCTTATAAAATAATTCATTTAAATATATTATTTTAATAATATATTAACGGTGATATTTTTACAATGAATGTGGGATATATGAGAATATGAGGAGGAAGAGTATTTTTGTGGCATTAAATGTTTAACATATGTTTTGTGTGTCGGTGGACACAATTCTTGACCGAAAATTGATTATAGACTGTAAAATCGCTCATTTATAGATTTGGATAATTTCATTTGGAATTTGGAAAACTTCCTTCGCAAAGTTGTAGAGAATTGAATTTTCTATAAAAAGTAGCGAGATTGAATTTTCCGACAAAAGGGCTATTTATCATGAATTATTGAAGTTCAAGTTCAAATAATTGATTTTTGGAAGTTTTAATTATTTTATATAAGAAAAACGTTTTTGTGGTTGTTGTCACATGGGTGGTGATGTTTTGACCAAAGAAGGCATGCTAGAGTTTTCAAAACATGTGGGTAGGAATTTTGAATAAATAATAATATATTTTATTAATTTAGTCTCCTTCATGCGTTCTAACATTTTCCTATAAATAGAGGCTAAGTTAGAATTGAAAATCACAAATGAAACTAAGTTTTCTCTTTCTCTCTCTATATTATCAAGTTTATTCTTGTGAGTATACTTTGAGTGTTGCTATACTATGCGAGTTTACACAAGACTATATCCGAAATTCAAATCGAAATACGGTTATTTTGAGGTAAGGATGTTATTTCTTTCGCAAATGATATTATTTTCTTCAATATCATTATGCCAAAATCTTTGTTGAACTTTTTATCAAATTTGGAACTTGTTGTGTTTGAATTACTATTCACGATGATATCAAGACTATTCACGATATCTGACACTATTCACGAATACAAAGACTATTCACCAAAAAATGAAAATTCTCCTTTTTGTCCAAAATATCTATTATGGTTACTAGCTTTGATTGTATCCATGTTTTGATCTTCATTCTTGAAGTTTGGCTCATAATTGTTTTATTATGGAGTATTTTTGAATTTGGACAAACTAAAGTACGAATCCTTAATCCTTAATCCTTGTCATTTTGTTTCACTGGATTCGTTTCTTTAAAAAAAATATTTTTCATCATCCTTAGTCCTAAATGATGATACCTGATGAATATCTTTGGCCTGTAGTGCAAAGATGAATGATTAAACTGATGAATCTCTTTGGCCCGTAGTGTAAAGATGAGCAGTGTTGAGATGAACATGACCAATCGGTGATACAAATGAATATCTTTGGCCTGTAGTGCAAAGATGATTAAAGATGTATATTGATTGTTGTTCTGAGGAGATGAAATATTGATGATGGACTTTTAAACCTTAGAAGACATAAAGAGAATTCTTTCTCTACGTGACTCTTCTAATGGATTGTTGTTTCATTTGCATTTGTTGATCTAAAACTTGTTGTCTATTGTATTCTATTAGATTTTTCCTGTTAAAGACTAACGATAATTTGTTATATATTATCTTAGTCATAATATTCTTCTTTGGGCTAGTTGAGCTCACCATTTTCCTTGTTGTTCCATTTTTCTTCTCGGGAGGTGAGAACATAGCGAGGATCGAGCCTGGGGTATGGAGTGAAGGTTCTAGAGAGAGTTGTTTAGTAGTCCTCACCATTTTTGTAAAATAATGTATCAATAAATATGATGAGGATTTATTTGAGTATAGATATTGTCTAGAAGATAATATTTGTATTCAAACTCACAGTTTTACTGTTGTAATAATAAAGTTGTAGTAATTTTTCGCACCATGTATTTGGCGACTCAGAATGGGTTGGGTGGAATGGACCTATTTTGGGGTTGTCACACTCACTACAAAAAGATGGTTGAGTCAGATCAAAAGTAGCCAGTTCTTTCAAAGTTCTGTTATTTTGTGGCACCGCCATCTCTTCCACTTCAAATGATGGAACAAGAGCTTCTTTTATATTTGCAGTTTTCTCTATCTCTTGATCAAAATTTAAGTCAATAAAGTTAAAGAATTGATTCATAAAACAAAAACAAAATCAAAATAATAAAAATAAACGAAAAACAAAGAATAAACAAAACAAATAACAATCCCCGGCAACGGCGCCAAAATTTGGGAGCTGCCGTTTACACTCCTAAATTAACCTCACTTTCACTTTACAAATTTAAACAATTAGCACAGTAGTAAGCAAGGATCGATCCCACAGAGAGTGATTTATTTTATATTTATGCTATAATTTCTAATGAAAAAGGGATTTTCAATAAATTAATTAAATTAACAAGAATAAACTAATAAGAATAAACAATAAATAAAAAACTTCAGTTCTTCAGTTCAGTATCACCTTTTTACAATTATAGATTAATCAAGTGTAACATTATTTACCCTTCAATGAAACTAATAGCCCTAGGTAACAACAAGCTCTGCTACCCAAAACTACCCTTAGATTGTCACTCAATGAAACAAGCTCTTCACAAGATTCTAACAATTATATAACCTAGAATAAACTCTCTAGATTTAATATAACAGCAGCATTAAGAACTAGGGAATTATACTATTCCAAGCACCAAACACATAAGCTCGGATTGTTTAACTTGTCTTCTGATAATCATAGCAATACTAAAAAGCTTGTCCACTATCAGATATTACTAATTACTACTTGTGATTAGAAACAGTATCAATTACACGTAATATTATTCCTTGATCTAATATATGATATTTGTTAACCAACTCAATCCTGCAGAAATCCAATCAGTTAAGCCAAATAGCATTCAGAAATTAAATCAGATTATCAAGAATGAATTTCATGTGAGAAGGAATAAATAATGAATACTCAATTAACCATTAATTATAAATAAGGCTCAACATCCCTTAGAACTGAATAAAAAGAACTTAGCTCATGTCTTCAATCCTCCAATGTTGTAGATGAGATAATGTAGTAGATGATTGAATGAATAAAACCTTGACTGTCATCCTCTATTTATAGTGTTAGACAAAGTCCTAAATCCTATGGGAAGTAGAAATCCAAATCCTAAAAAGAATTACAAATTATAACTAGTTTCCATAAAGAAATAGAATCTAATTTGAAAATAAATCTTAGTCTAAATGAAATCCTAAAACTAATAGAAATATCAATCCAATTCCATATAGAAGTCTGCCAAAATCTGCATTTAGAAACTTTCCAAAAATCCAAGATTTCCCAACTTTTCCGCACAAATTCGCTGGGGCGAATTTCCATTTTCTGTTGCGACGTCCTTTGGTAAAACGAGCATAACGTTTGATCTGGGAGGAGTTACGGGGCCTACTACCTATCAAAACGAAGATATCGATGAGATCGACAACTTTTATTCTTTGAGAAGTGACAGAATCTGGATGCATCAAGGTTGAAATAAGGCTCCAAGTGACTACTGTGTAAATTGCAACTTCTAAACTTTGAGGTTCAACGTCTGTTTAGTAAAAATATCATAACTTTTTCATATGAACTCCAATTGAGACGATTCAAGATGTTCTGGAAAGCTAAAGAAGAGCTCTACAATAAAATTCAAGTCCCAAGCCTAGACCATGCATCCAACTTAATGCTAAAACCCCTGCAATTTTCTCTTTTTCCTCATTTCAGCTCCAATTCTTCCTGAAATCATTAAACACATTAATAAGCTCATATACACATGAAACATGGAATAAAACTAAACATAAATGAATAATATACACTCATTATTTACTTTGCCTTTACCCAACACTGGTGTAGGCCTCGAATCGCCCATGTACACATGTCCATCTTTTTCCTCAAGGGGAGTGTAAGAGATGAATGCACCACGATTCGCACAAATGTGTTTGGTAGCACCAGAATCCACTACCCATGCCTCTTTGTTAGTCACCATGTTCACCTCAGAGACAACCGTCGCAATAGTATTGTCTGCCTCAGCTAAGTTAGCTCTCGGAGGAACAGACTGGTTGTTTCCCTTTTTGAACTTGCATTGGGCAGCATGATGACCTGGCCTTCCACACATGAAACAATCACCTTTAGGTTTTGAGGTTTTCAGTTTGAACTGATTCGATTTTGCCTTCGAACAGGGGTTATACTTATGCCCATGTTTAGGATGTTTGTTGAACGGTTTGCGATCATCAACCAAATTTTCTTTGGAAGACATCTTTCTGGCTTTGGCAGTTTTATCTAAATTTCTGTTCTTTTCCTCAATACGAATATGAACAATTAACTCCTTTAAGGTCATGTCTTTCTTTTTATGTTTCATAGCATTCTTATAATCTTTCCAAGAATTAAGCAATTTTTCTATAAAGGAGCCAACAATAAAAGGAGCGGGTAAGGTCATGCCTTCATTATTAAGTTCGGCTACGACAAGATGAAAGACATGAATTTGAGAAGAGACATCTTTTTCATCGGTCATGTAAAAATTAAGAAAATTCCCAATTGCATACTTTTTGACACCAGCATCTTCCACAACATATTTCAAAACTAAAGCATCCCAAATTTCAGCAGCATGTTTATATAGACAATAGATATCAAAAAGTTCATTTGACAAAGAGTTGAGAATGATAGCCTTGCAAATTTTATCAGTAGAAGACCAAGTACTAACAGAAGATTCATATTCTTTCTTTTGTTCATCGGTAGCATCAAAAGGGGGTTCAACTGGTTTTGGTTTGGTTAAAACATGGTCAACTTTGGCAATATCCATAATCAAAAGTAATTTGGTTTGCCATCATTTAAAATTGGATCCATCAAAAGACTCAACTTTTGTCAAATCAGGGACAGATTTAGTGGCGGTAAGCATAACAAAATCCATAATTTTTACTTAAGATTGTTGGTAAAATATACGAATAAAATAGGATTCTGTTGGGAAAGTTCATATTTTGATTTGATGTTTAAAGTAAATGCTCATGATTATATGTAAAGTCCTTCAAGAAATATATGTACAAGGACTTAGTGATAGATCAAATTTATTAGGTTGATCTAAGCTTTTAATGTTTATTATTCTGTAAATGAATGTATAGATGCAGAGATCAAAGATGTTAGGTTGATCTATATCTTGAGATGGAATAGATAGGCTTCAACAAAATCGTAGTCTATCGAGCTGATCAAAAGATTGCAGAAAGCCAAGGCAAAATCGTAGAGCTTCGAGGATCGTAGTGTGCCTACCTTGAAGGGCCTCTCCGAAAATCGTAGAGTGGTCCCAACGTTTACCGAGCCAACTCAGAGATCGTAGTGTGCTCTCGGAAACATAGAGTCTGCAAGATAAGTAAGTGAAGATCGTAGTGTGCCAGTCCTTAAGAAAAATTGTAGTGTTCTCGTTTGCTAGTATCGGATCAAGCACCAAGGTGGCAAGACACCACGATCTGAATCGTAGAGCATCATCTGCCTGTGTCAGAAGCATCAAGCCTTGCCCATTTGTTTAAAGATAAATCCCAACAAATGTGGAATGGGTTATAAACGTTGAAGTTCTCACCAGTATCAATGGCATAAAAGATATCCTTAGTATACAACAAAGAAACGTATTGAAAAAGCTAAGGAAAGGACCACGGGTCAGAGGAAAACACCTTTTCAGGTGTTAGGTGAGAAAGCAGTCTGCTGTGTCAGTGGGCCAGAATGTAATTCAGAAAATGTGCATAAAAGTCTCCATCAAAGTTCAGAAATATCAAATGCATTTAATGCTTCAACAAATGTCTTCAACGGATAGATTTCAAGGATCACGTATATGCAAAACATCAGCAGATGATTCAACCAAGCAAGCGTAGAACAAAACGCTGAAGAACACTTAACGCTCAACTCTACGATCTAAGAAAAAGAGAAAGCTTGATCAGCTACTCAGTTCTTTTGAACAAGTGCTTAACAGCAACAAAGTAGAACCAATCAAGAACTCATCAATTACCAATCAAGTGAAGTAAGACTTCCAAGTCAGAAGGACTTGAAGAGTTCTAAGTGAACTGTGAAGAACCAAGTCTGCTGGACTTGAAGAGTTCAAAAGTGAACTGAGGTGTGCCTAGACTGCTGGTCTAGAAGGAATCTGTGAGATTCAGAAAGTTGAAAAGATATCCTTAGTGGATTTCCTACTCGAGGAGTAGAAGAGTGGACTAGGAGCTTTAAGTGCTCTGAACCACTTAAAACTGATGTGTCTCTTACATTCTTGCTATAACTGTTATAACTGTTATATCTGCCTCACTCTCATTAACTCACTATATCTAAAAGGGAGAATAAACAAATCTTAATTCCGCTGTGTTTGAATCATTATTAAAACTAACAAAGTAAAAGGAAAAGATTTTAAATATCTATTCAACCCCCCCCCCCCTTCTAGATAACTATTGTGCCTCCGGGAACTAACAATTAGTATCAGATTAGGTTCTATCAAAATGCCTACAAAGATTAAGTAGCTCCAATGGCACATCTGATAAGCGAATCAAAGACTGGAGGAGGCAGCAAGCCACCTATGTGTAACAAAGATAAATTCACCAATTGGAAAGTTCGGATACAAGCATACATGGATTCAATAGATGAAGATCTATTTGAAACTGTTCAGAATGGGGCCTACATTCTACAACTTACACCAACTACAAATGACCCAAATAGAATACAGATCAAGGTCAAAGAGGAATGGACAGACAACGAAAAGAGAGCTGCTCAACTCGACAAAAAGGCCAAGAACATTTTGTTCCAATCCTTAGAAGATGATCTGTTCGAAAATGTGGTCAACAGCCAAAATAGCAAAGGAGGTCTGGGACGCATTGCTCATCATGCATGAAGGAACAGAAGAAGTCAGAGAAAATAAACAATCTCTCCTGACTCAGCAATATAAGATGTTTGCACGCGTTCAAGGAGAGAAAGCGCCAACGCCACCTATGCGAGATTCAATGTTCTGCTCAACTCTCTACTAGCCTATGGAAAGATCTATCCAAATAAAGATCTAATCATAAAGTTCATGAGAGCCTTACCAAGCAAGTGGGATGCCAAAACCACTGCCATTAGAGAGTCAAAGAATCTCAATGAAATGACTGTTCAACGGTTATATGGCAACCTTCTTATATACGAACTGGAGCTGACTCAACGAGCAAAAAATCTATCTGAAAGAAGAAATAAGGATAAGGGTGTTGCGCACAAAGCAACTGACAACACCTCCAGAGTCAATACTGAAAATGACTTTGACTATGACGAAGATGATGATGAGGACTTTGCAATGCTGGTGAAAAGACTCTGAAGGTTCATGCGTCAAGGCAGAATCAGCAAACTAAAGAAAGTTAGCAACTACAATAGCCAGGAGCAGATAAATGATCTATGCTACAATTTCAAGAAGCTTGGCCATTTCATTGCTAACTGCAACAAACCCCTTAGAGAAGAACTAAAGAAGAAATCACATCCAAAGAAGGAATTCATAGGCAACAAAAGGCCTCAGAAGAAAGAAAAAGGCCTTGTAGCTGGAGGATCGTGGAGTGACTTAGACAATGACTCAACTCCCGAATCTGGAGATGATGAAGATCCTCAGATGGAAAATCTTTGCCTGATGGCCAAGCATGCAAAGGATAAACAGAACTCCAACATACATAAAGTAAGTATAAATGAGGTATTTAACTTCAACTCTCCTGATGTAGACATTGATGATTTAAGAACTGCACTTCATGGCATAACATCTGATCTGCGTCAATACATGAAATGGTTTAGAGTTCTGTCTAAGGATTATTCACTTCTTTAAATGGAGAAAGAGAAAGTTCAAGAAGAACTGGAAATAACCCTTCTAAGTACTGACTCTCTCTCCAAGTTTGAAGCTAAGAATAAGCTCTTAAAACAGACCAATGAGCTCAATGTACAAAGAGAGTCAAGTCTAACCTCTAAAATTGAGGAACTAGAAAAGATAATCTCTACATGGAATAAATCCTCTTCATCCA
Organism: Panax ginseng; assembly: GCA_020205605.1. NCBI lineage: Eukaryota > Viridiplantae > Streptophyta > Magnoliopsida > Apiales > Araliaceae > Panax > Panax ginseng. The sequence goes on along the minus strand of CM035127.1, from coordinate 41,520,961 downwards.
CAGACTCCCTGCTCTCTAGTCATAGAAGTGCATCTGACAGAACAGGTTTAGGCTTTGGGGAATCCACCTCAGAGCCATGTGTGAAAAAGGTAAAGGAAACTAGCACTAGTAATGCTTCAAGTTTTAGTAGAGGCATTATGTTTGTGAAATCCTCACAAAAGGAAGAACCATCTCAACCCTGCTCTCCTGATTCAATCCATATTCCAAGGAATAAAGGATCTCATGCTGGCCTGGGTTTCAGAAAAGGGAAGAGTAACCCAGCCACTACTTTTCAACCTCGAAGGATCGTAGAGTTGAGTAAAATCAACTCCACAAACCAACTGGGAAGGAACAGTAGAGGAAAGGTACACTCCTCACAAATCATGAAACACAAGGACACATGGAAGAAGGAAAATCAGTTTAACAGAAGGATGACTAAAGACGCACTAAAGTCCAAATAGAGGAAGAATCCTCATACACACACAAGCATGCATCATATTAGATGTTTCGTGTGCAATAAGGTTGGTCACAAGGCTGCAATATGCTATTATAATCCTATTCGTGTGAGACCCAAAATCAAGAAAATGTGGGTTCCCAAGGGTACTAACAAAGTAGGATCCATGCAAGTATGGGTACCAAAATGAAAGTTTAATGTCACCACAGGAACCGAGCTCCACGATCACAACCTGGTATCTGGACAGTGGATGCTCAAGGCACATGACTGGGAACAAAGCCCTTCTGTCTAACTACATAGAGAAGGAGGGTCCGTCAGTTATCTTTGGAGACAATGGCTCTGGCAAGACAAGAAGATATGGCTTTGCTGGGAATGGTGCAGTGTCCTTCAGTAAAGTCGCTTATGTGGAAGGACTACAACATAATCTTCTGAGCATAAACCAACTCTGCGACAAGGGTCATTAAGTAACATTCCTCAACAATCAATGTCAAGTCAAGGATTTGAAGACATCTGCTATAAAGCTAACCTGAACAAGAGAAGGAAATGTCTACACAGTAAATCTTGGACAACTAAGCTCAGACGAGACAATATGCTTTCTGGCTAAAGCATCTGACGAAATGAGCTGGCTATGGCATAGAAGACTGTCTCATCTCAACTTCAAGAGCATGTCCAAATTGACCTCAAAAGATCTAGTTGCAGGCTTACCCAAGTTCAGCTTCGTCAAAGAAAGGTCGCGGTAATGTCTCGTCACTTGGAAAGCGGACGTAAGCTCATTCAAGAAAAAAGCGCCAACTCAATTGATAAGCCCCTGCAGCTCCTTCACATGGATCTATTTGGGCCAATTCCAACAACGATCCTTGGAGGGAAAAGATACTCACTAGTCGTAGTGGACGATTACACCATATTCACATAGGTATTCTTTCTAACCTCGAAAGATGAAACAAGCTCCCAACTGATCAAGATGTTCAGACTAGTGATGAACGAGAAAGGGGAGAAAATCAAGGCTATAAATAGTGATCATGGCAGGGAATTCGACTTCTCTGAAATGGATCAATTCTACACAGACAATGGCATCAGTCATAACTTCTCAGCTCCATGAACTCCTCAATAAAATGGAGTAGCTGAGAGAAAGAACAGAACGTTGATAAAGGCTGGAAGAACTCTACTAGCAGCAGCCCATCTGCTTGAATACTTCTGGGCAAAAGATGTCAACACTGCATGCTACACTCAGAATAGATCACTGATACACTCTACGATTAAGAAGACTCCCTACGAATTGTGGAAAGGAAGAAAGCCAAATGTCAGCTACTTCCATGTATTCGGTTGTGCATGCTACATTCTCAACAATGGGAAGCAGTATTTGACAAAGTTTCGACCCAAGTCAGACGAATGAATCTTTCTTGGGTATGCCACAGACAGTAAGGCTTACAGAGTGTTCAACAAAAAGACACTGAGTGTTGAAGTCTCGATCCACATCATCTGTGATGAAATAGACTTGGACAAAACAGTGCCTCAAGACACTGCGATCGACAGTTCAGACACTACGAACGAAGTCGTCGAGCTTAACACCACGATCGTAGTCCCAGAAAATGAAATCGTTGAACAAGAAAATGAGATCGTAGAGAGGTCCACGCAAGACAACGAACCTCCACATCAAGAAGCAGAAATTGATCTTGAAGATTTCAGACAAGAAGGCATCAGGACAGATGTTCCAACAGGAAACAGATGGGCAAGAGATCACACTCAAGACTTAATCATTGGAGATCCTAGTACAATAGTCAAAACAAGAGCTGCCACTCAAAATTAATGTTTCTATCTAAGCTTCCTGTCATAAATAAAACCCAAGAAGATAGAGGATGCTATGGAAGACTCCAGCTGGATAAAAGCCATGCAGGAAGAACTTAATCAGTTTGAAAGAAGCAAAGTATAAAGATTGGTACCAAGACCAAAGAGTCATTCTGTCATTGGAATCAAGTGGGTCTTCAGAAACAAGATGGATGAAGATGGAGTGATAACCAGGAATAAGGCAAGACTAGTGGCCAAGGGTTAATCTCAGGAAGAATGCATTAACTATGATGAGACATTTGCACCTGTTGCCAGACTAGAAGCCATCAGAATATTCCTTGCCTTTGCTGCTCATATGAAGTTCAAAGTATTTCAGATGGATGTCAAAAGTGCATTCCTAAATGGTGAACTTCAAGAAGAAGTATATGTAGAGCAACCTCCAGGTTTCATCAATCCATCTCTTTCTAATTATGTCTATAGATTAGACAAAGCCTTATATGGTCTTAAACAAGCACCTAGTGCATGGTATGAAACACTAACTAACTTTCTTATTGAAAATGGGTTCACTAGAGGTAGAGTAGATATCACATTATTTCTTAGAAAGCATAAAGACAAAGTTTTATTAGTTCAAATATATGTTGATGACATTATTTTTGGTTCTACTGATGAAAAATTATGTAAGAGATTTGCCAAGCTTATGCAGAGCAAGTTTGAAATGAGCATGATGGGTGAGCTGAACTTCATTTCTTGGATTGCAAGTAAAGCAGACTGATGAAGGAATCTTTATAAACCAAGCCAAGTACATCAAAGACTTACTTAAGAAGTATGGCATAAAATCAGTCTCTCCCATGGAAACCCCAATTGCTCCTCCAACCAAGCTTGACAAAGATGATAAAGGTAAAAGTATTGATATAACTCAATACAGAGGTATGATAGGCTCTCTTCTATATCTAACTGCCAGTAGACCAGACATAACATTTGCAACATGAATATGTGCTAGATTTCAAGCTAATCCTAAGGAATCACACTTAACAGCTGTTAAAAGGATTTTCAGGTACCTCAAAGGCACACCTCACTTGGGGCTTTGGTATCCCAAGGAGTCCGTATTTGAACTAACATGATATACAGATGCTAATTTTGCATGCTGAAAAATAGATAGAAAGAGTACTAGTGGCACCTGTCAGCTGCTAGGAAATAGACTTGTGTCTTGGTTTAGCAAGAAGCAAAACTCAGTATCTATTTCAACTGCAGAAGCTGAATACATTGCTGCTTGCAGCTGCTATGCTCAGATCCTATGTATGAAAAATCAGCTAGGAGACTATGGTTTTGAATTCAAAGCTATACCTATTCACTGTTATAACACAAGTTCCATAGAAATAACTCATAATCCTGTCATGCATTCTAGGACTAAACATATAGAAATAAGGTATCATTTCATTAGGGATCATGTGAAAAATGGAACCATATCTTTACAATATATCTCTACTGAAAATCAACTTGCTGATGTCTTTACAAAGCCTCTAGATGAATCCAGGTTTAACAAATTAATAAGTGAGCTAGGCATGCTTAATTTACAACCATGAAATCTATGCTCTAGTTTGTGCTAACCATACAGATATAAAGGCTATGTTCAAAATCGTAGACATGACTAAAGGAAGTTAACGATTGTAGAGCTGCAGCAAACATGAAAGACAACGATCGCAGTGCCGACTCAACGATGGCAGAGCTCCATCAACAGAACAAAGGAGCATCATGTGATGATAAAGTTCAACAAAACAAAGCAATCTCTCTGATAAGCGTCTCAGGAACAAACCTAACCCTTGATTCACTCTATGAGGTTGGCCCTTCCTGAGCTACCTTAAACCGAGAAGAATGCTAAGTCGAAAGTTCATCACAAGGACCCGGGCAGACTCGACGATCGCAGTACAGACTCGATAAATGCAGAGCAGACTCGAAGAATGCAGTACAACCTCAACGAATACAGAGCAGACTCAATGATCGCAATGCAGACTCAATAATCATAAAGACTACCTCAACGATCGTAGTCCTCCCAAAGGTTACATTAGCTCAAAAGGAGCTAAGGGCAAATCAGTACATTCTTCTTTAGTCAAATTCGTAGAGCCAAGCAGAATTTGACATATGCCCCACTAAGCAAATAAAGAGAGGGAAGTAACAAGTACAATTTGAAAACACCTTTTTGAAATCAGAAGTTCAAAAAGCTCACCTCTCTCTCTCTCTAAGCAGAAACCCTTACTTTTTGAACAGCTAAATCAACCATAATGAGTTCAAAGAAATCAATGGCAGCCTCTAATGTCATCTCTGAATACAGACTCTGTTTCGATGAATTAAAGACAGCTGAACCCAAATTTCATAAAACTCTGTCTCTGATAAAGAAAGCTGGTCTTGAAGAGGCTCTGGGTACGAGCACATGGATCTAGCCTAAGCTGATAAAGGAATTCTAAAGAAATGGTGCGTTCGAGAATGACGTCATCACTACGAGGTTCCTGAACGTGGAAATCAAGCTCAAGGCTAAGGACATAAACCTAGCCCTAGGTTTCAAATCAAAAGGATTTTCATTCATAGAGGGCATCAATTTCCATGAAGGACTTAAGAGGATGCATCACAAGAAGTCTCCAAATGTCAGGGGGTACAAAAAGAAGGAGTTCCCCCAAAGGTACGCATTTCTAGTAGACATTGTTGGGAAATGCATATGTTGCAAGAGCTTCGGCCATGACTCTGTAAACGAAGTACAGCTCAAGCTGATGACAACCATAAGTTGTGGGATTCAACTCAACTATGGAGCCCTACTACTTGACTGGATTGGGAAATGGATTCTACGCTCGAAGAAGTTAAAGAGCTCTGGGAAGATGCTCTATGGGCGATTCATAAGCATCATCCTACAGACAGCCCTGGGTGATAAGATTGGGGATGATGAAGGAGAGTCCATCAATCCGAACAGAAGAAAGACCCAGCAGCTATTCGAAAACTGGAAAAGGAATCCAGCAGAGAATGTAAGAATGATGTTTGAATCTAGTGGTAGAACTGGTGATGCGAAAGAGTCAGGGATTCCGAGGAACAAGTTTGTTGTTAAGGAGACTGAAGAAGATGAAGAAAAAATCAATAAAGAAGAACCCATTGCCTTAGTCAGGAAGAGCAAGGGTAAAAGAAAATTAAAGGCTCAAATGGTAGAATAACCTCAGGGTTCAACCACTAATATACCTCAAGAGTGTTCTGACATTGAAACTCTGAGGATTTTGAGAAGGAAAGAACAGTAGGCTGAGGCAGATGAGGACAGAGCTACCATCTTTCAGCTACTGAAGAAGAATAAACATAGTCACAAGTCCAAGAGGCCCTCTGTCTCTTCGATTATAGAGTCTCTACCGATCGTAGAGACTAGACTGGACGCCTCTCCCAAAGAAGTTACTACAACAGATTCTCTGGCTGATCAACAATTTAGAACTGAAGCCGAAGAAAGTCCTAAGGCTGTGGCTCAGCCTAGGAAACCAAGAAGGAAATTGATCAAAAAGTACATCATTATCAATGAAGGAGTACTTAAAGAAGAATACAAAAAGATAGCCACTGAAAAGGGGCTATCCGAAGTAAGACAAGAGGACAATGCTCCAAGGGGGAGCTACATGAAGTTCTCACTCTAGAGAGTGCTCCAGCTGAGGGGAAGCCATTCGAAATGCAAATGGATGATCATGTTGAGGGGGAGCCTCATGATATCCATATGGTAGTAGAGGCTGCTGTTGGGCTTCGGCACAGAAATGCACAGTGGAAATTAAAATTTTAAATCAATTTTCGAAACCCTAAAATAGGATCCATGCGAAAAATCAATTAATTTGGAGGTTTAGAGATTATACCAGATATAAAAAACGAGAATCTGAAACTGATTGTGCCTCGAATCTCCAGCCTTAATACAAACCGATTAACGCCTCTACTAGATTATCCACATTTAACGCCGCATTTAACCGTCGAACGATTCTCAATAAGAAGGACTTGCAGACTTAGCCACGAAAAGGAATGGATTTTTACAAACTGCTTTCTCTCTAGTCTCTCTCTAAGAGCGGCTAGGGTTTTTTCAATTCGATATATTACCCTAAGTAGCTGCTATATATCATATATATAGTAGTTAAAAGAAATTAATCAAATCAAAACCTAATTTCATTAAATCAATTTATATATATATATATATATATATATATATATATATATATATATATATATATATATATCTCTTAATTAAGTCTTACTTAATTAATATACATATATACAATTATCCTTTTAATTTAAATTGTGATTTAAATACTATTAATCATATTAATATATTTAAATCCTTAAAATTTAAATTAATTCCCTTTTAAATAACGTTCTATGTGTGTGACTTATAGGTTATTATTACGTTGGCAATAATTTTAAAATCATATTATAAAATTATAAGCAGTGAATGCGCATCTAGTAATGCATCACCGCTACCCAAGTAATAATAAGATCGATAATTCGATGCAACCTTTTCGTGACCAATGTTTCAATGTAATTTAATCCTTTTAACCTTAATATCCTAGATTAAACTCGAGTCATGGAATGTGTCATACTCTTCATAATTTAATCTGAAGTTTTCTTGATCAATGAGTAGACTATATGAAACAAATCACTATTTGAGCATGGCCATACATTTCATAGTCCTACTCAATCAAGAGGCCTATGGATATCACCCATAATATATAGGATGGTTAAATTCCATCTAGATCACTCATATTTCTCACACACGATTAATGATGAACTCAATAATCACCTTTATAGTCCACCCTATTAAAGGTGACATTTGATGATATCAAAGTACATAAATTCTCGTGTAGTAATATAGCGATTTCGTGCCGGGAGGACCATTACATCATTGTCACTATGAGAATTGCTAATGACACTTCGCATAATGCTCCATATAGAATTCTCATGGTGGGTCCATCCAAGACATCGTTCTCTAATATGTGTACCTATGCATTGACTTAATATCTCATATATTTATGACCAATGAGATTTGGTCATCATCGATCCACATACTAGTCTCAATGCATCATTGTTGTCCCATCAACAATGATACTCGACTAAGGACATTTAAGAACACCGATACTAATGGTAATATATAATCTCATGTTCAAGTCACATACTTGAAACTATATAATTTGTATCACTATTCTAAGGAATTTTATTATGTTAACAATTATATTACGCAGTAAATAAAACCATAATAAAATCATATATTTATTCAATCAAATATAATATCAAAACGTTAAGCAATTATATCAAATAATTGGCCTCTAGGGCATAAACTCTAACAGCTGCACCTAAGGAGGATGAGAGAGCACCAGAGAAAGAAAGTCAAAAGGAGGTCATTGATGTAGTGGAATCCTCAAAAGAAGACAGAGAAGAAGAAGAAGATGATGAGGTCGAGATTATAGTTGTGGGTTGTGATGGGTATAAGAGAGCTAACTATAATCAGCTGTTCTCCTATCTACCCATGATGCCCTTTCATAGAGCTCAAATTCTCAACTCCTGGGATCACATGTTCTGGAGCTTCAAAGCATATCCAGCAATCTCAGTGCTAGCTCACGGATTTCCAGGCAACTTCAACTTTGCCAGAAAGATGATAACAAATGGCCCTTCTTCAAAGAATGGGCATGAGGTACTATCTATCCCAATCTTTTTCAGGGTTAATCACTATCCACCGTCATTTTTTCGCCAATTCTATGAATTCCCAAGCTGGTTGGAAGTGATCCTCAATCCACTAAATCAATTCCCAGTTACAGAATCCCAACATTCTGTAATTGATGAACCAAATATGCCAAACTTTATCTTGATCCCCTCTCCTCTCATCTCTAAAATTACTGACTGGAGCACAATCGTAGAGTCACACGTTAAAATCGTAGAGTCACCTCCTCATTAAGCCCAAACACAAGCCCCTTCATCAGATATTCCCTCCTCATCCTCAAATGAATACTTCAACCTTGATCTTGCTCTCTACACCTTGCAAGATCAATACACAAGGGCCCCTCCTCCAAATAATCCACAACTCTGTGAACTCCTCTCAAATCTTCCCACCAAAACTGAGTTGTCAGAAGCGTCCAAGAAAGTGACCAAGGACATAGACGACAGTCTTGAAGCTCACACTGAACTCATTCAAATGAGACTGACTAAAATGATTAATGCTGCCAATGCTCTCCCAAGCACCCTAAGCTCTGAGCTCACAAAGAAGCTTAGGGAGATCATAAAAGAGATGCTTAAAAGCATAAATTGTGAGACCCCAAATTTTATGAATAAATATTTAATTTTCTCGAAATAATTTTTTTTAATATTATGGTGTGTGTTATAGTTGTGGGGAGTATTTATAAATTTTGAAAAGTATGCAAGTTGTTGTATAATATTCGATTGGTCGGGGAATATTCTTTTTGTCGGAGAATATCCGTACGACGGTACAATCATTGGTGGACCCCACAACGGAATTATTGTCGGATTGAGAAAATGACAAAAATACTTTATCAAAATAATGGCGGAAGTTTTACTGTTAATCTGTTGAAACACCCGTTGTTAAAAGTACGATGAATGGCATTGTGGTTCCATAGTAGTAACACGATATTAATTATTGATGCTTACGTAATAAGTCACTCGGTTTTGTTGGTATTATTAATGTAATAATCTGAGAAAATCTTTTATATAAAATGTAATACTTTTATAAAGTTATTCTATAAATAGAATATATTATATTCTATTATTCATAGTGTTGCATAGTGTGTCTCATGCATAGTATTTTGCATAGTAAAATCTTTTTATATAAAATGTAATACTTTTATAAAATTATCTCATTTTATTAGACAATAATTAGAATATATTATATTTTATTATGCATAGTGTTTGCATAATGCCTGCATAGTTTTTGCATAGTAAAATCTTTTATAAAGTTATTCATTTTATTAGATTATAAATATAATATATTATATTTTATTTAAAAGATTTTGCTTTAAATATGGACCATCAGATTAAAGTAAATCAATTTGGACCGTTCATGAGTTAGTTACTATGCAGTCCATTTTTCTATAAATAGAAGCTCATTCATTTATTATTTCTTACAAATTCACTGAAACTCTAGAGAGAGAAACTATAAAGAGAAAGAAGAAAAGTGTTCTGCTACTTCACTATTTCTATATCCAGTACTCTTCTTCTTAAGGTAGGGAATATTATTTATTGTACTCGTAAGGGGTGTTATTCTTTTGTATTCATGAAGAGAACTTATGTTATTCCATTCTTTATTATTCTGTTGGAATAACCTGTATACGTGGGATACCCTATACTTGGTGACATTCTTCTATTATTTCATTCTTTATTATTCTGTTGGAATATCCTGTTCTGCAAGTGCTTTTTTACACCTAACCGGGTTCCGTCTTTTTATTATTATTCGTTGGAATATCACATGCATGCGCTTTACGCCGGACTCGGTTAAAATCTTTATTGGTATTCTGTTGGAATAACTTGTCTATGCGAAGTACCGCATGCATGGTGATTTCTTTTATTATTCAGTTCTTTATTATTCTGTTGGAACATCTTGTCCGTGCTTTACGCATGACCTGGTTCCGTTAATTATTATTCTGTTGGAATAACCTGTCTATGCGAAGTACCGCATGCATGGTGATTTCTTTTGTTATTCCATTCTTTATTATACTCAGTTGGTTAAAGTTTTGACTTATATACTCCATGAAATTAGTGGAATATCCTTGATATTTGCGCTTCATCCAAAGATCTTTTCATGGAAATATTCTTCCGAGCATTCTTGAATTTTACTCTACAAAGCAAGATCATGTTGACAATTTGGACGTTATTAGTTCTTGAATAAATTAATTCTTGAACTTGTTTTATTGAATTCTTATATCATTGTCATCATCCTCATGTTTATATTTTTGAAAGTCATATGTGGCTTTGTAGTGCATAGATGGACTTGGTATGATTATGACACTGTGATTATTCTAATGTAATCGTAACCGTAATGTTACAAATGATGTGAAAAAAGTTATCATTGGTCAGTAGTGCAATCGATGGATGGGCGATTTTTGGTATGATTATGGCTATGGATTCTCTTCCGCCAAGGGTGCAAAGATGAATTATTTTATGGCATGATCAGGACCGTTGATGAATACACATATATTCTTGGCCCGTAGTGCATGGATAATTATGGTCATGATACTAAAGAATATCCTTGGTCGTAGTGCAGGGGTGATTCGATGATGTGGATTATTTATTAAGCTGAGTCCCAACGCGATAAAAGTGATGAAAAACCTTTTAAATCATAAAAGATAGTAGATTTTATTCTCTACTTGACTCTTTTAATGGATTGTTTGTTCATTGCAGATTAAACTTGATGTTTGTTATATTGTATCAGTTTAACACTGTTTAAGGCTAATGATAATTTATTTTGCATTATCTTAGTCATAATATTTCTTACTGGGCTAGTTGAGCTCACCCTTTCTTTCACTGTTCTCTTCAGGAAATGAGAACGTAGCTGGGACTAGTCGGGGAACAGAGTGATGATCCTAGATGTTTGCATTAGTAGTCCTCACTATTCTGTGAAATAGTGTGATAATAATTGTAATGAGGACTCCTTTTGAGTTTGTATACTCTCTAGTAGACAATTATTGTATTCAAACTCACAGTTTATATTTTGTCGTATTGTACACGACAGTTGTATTATTAAGTTGTATTTGAATTCTGTACCATGTATCTGGCGACTCAAGATGGGTGATGTATACCTAATTTTGGGGGCGTCACAATTTGTATCAAAGCTTAGGGATATGATCCCTGGTTAAGATGTGAGACTAGAACTAGGAGTGGAGAGACTGGGAATTCCTTCGCTAGTATGACTTACCTAAGTTTATTTGGTATTTAATTGGTCGGTCAGAGTATAGAGATAATATGTGATATGTTAATTAACCCTTGTTTTGTGGCAGTATTTGAATATGGCATCTGAAAATATTGAGATAAGAAATGGAGCACAGGAGACTGTTGAGTCTCCATAGATCAATAATCAGGAAAATGTGCAATAGGATGGCGATAATCCTCCTGTAAACAACAACACTGATCAATTGAAGAACGACGGTACGTTTAAGAGCTTTTTAGAATTCATGCAGCATCAGGCCAAGGCGGCTCCTGTTCATAATGCAGGAGGAAACAATGGCAACCCATGGTTGGTCACCGCTAAACAGTTCAAGGAGCTGGGACCATCGGAGTTTATTGGAGAGCCAAAACCACTTAAGGCGGAAGCATGGATAAAGCAGATCACCAAGATATTTGATGTCTTGGGATGCTCCGAGGAGCAAAAGGTTCCCTTCGCCACCTTGATATTGCGTGAAGAGACAGATTACTGGTGGGAATCTGTAAAACGTACCCAGCCTGACGCACTCAAGATGTCTTGGGAGAAGTTCCAAGAGTTGTTCAATGACAAGTACTTTCCCAAAAGCATTCGTCACATGAAGGAGGTGGAATTTATCAAGTTGGAGCAAAACAACATGACCGTGTCGCAGTACGAAGCCAAGTTTGTCGAGTTGTCCCGATTTGCGTCCCACTTGGTTGATAATGAAGAGAGAATGACGCGGATGTTTTTAAGAGGTTTGAAGCCGGAGATACGTCAATATCTTATCTCTCATAATCTATGTTTGTATTCAGATGTTGTTAATAGGGCTCAGTTATTGAAGCGCGATAATGAGTCAACCAAACCAAAAAGAAAGCGGTAAGCAAAATGATAATACGGTGATAACAAACCATCAAAGCGGTGATGAGAAGCATGGAGGAATCAACATGTCGAGAAATAGTAACCACTTCGGTGGTAATCATGGCCAAAACAATAAGAATGGACATTTCAAGAAGAGAAGGTTCAATAATGACGTAAAGACGTCGGCACCAGCACCCGTTTCAAAGGAAGAAGAATGACCACCGGTCAGATGTTTCAAATGCGACGGGGAGGGACACATCCGTCTAAATCAGACGCAAAGAATCCAAAACGTGTTTTAATTGCGGAAGAGAAGGTCACCTAGCTCGATTTTATCGTATGGTGAAGTCAATTCCAGCTGGAATAGTGATGCCAAAGGATGCCCCAGACAAGCCAAAGCCGGTAGTTTAAGAGAGCATTTTTTTTCGTGACGAGGAACCTGAATAAAATTATCACGGGTATGTTAGTCATAAACTCTTGCGAAGTCTATACCGTGTTAAATACCGGTTCTACTTACTCTTTTATTTCACCTAGTTGTGTTCAATGTTTGAAGTTAACTCCGGAGAAGTTAGACTTTGATATATCTGTTTAAACTCAGTTCAGAGAAACCTTCGTTACCTCCACTATTTATAAATCTTGTTCAAATCAACACTTTCACGTTACGTGTTGATCTTGTCTCTTTGAAAATACTTGCCTTTGATGCGATTTTAGGAATCGATTGGTTAACTATGCATCATGCTTTTCGTAAGGTTGTTAGCTTTCATATTCCTAACCAACCTGTTATGCGAATTCAAGAAACCAAACCACTAAAGTCAATCATTGTCATATCAAGCCATAAGTAAAGAGCCCCGGTCCTTTCATTGTTGACTTTCTTGTGTGGAATGCACCGAAGCCAGACTTTCTGTAGGCGATGTCGTGAATGACGATGGCAAGTTGATAGGTATCAATGTGACGTACTATCCAAGTCTTTGATGAGGGTCACAGCTTTGAATGATATTTCTATTGTTAATAAATTTCCTGACGTATTCTTAAAGTCTTCTTAGCCTACCCCTAGAGCGTGAAATCGAATTTTGTATTGACCCCGGTACAAAACCCATTTCTAAAACCCTCAAATATTTCTTCAACTAAAACGAACGTATAACGTGCCAAAGACGTTGACTCGAGCTGTTGAAGATTACGATCGTACCATTCAGTACCATTGTGGGAAAGCGAATGTGGTAGCTGACGTGTTGAGTAGAAGATCGGATGCGTTTACGAGTGCGATATTGTTAACACAAAGACTCATTTCGTATAACTTACAAGTGATGAAGATAGAGTTAAAGACTCTAGGGACCCACGTGAAGATAACGAATATACGAGTAGAATCGACTTTAATCGATAAAGTTAAAGTCGCTCAAGCTACACATCTGGAGCTGATGAATGTAAAGAAGAAGGTTAAAGAGGGCGTTATTCTAGAAGTAAGAATTGACGAAGAGAGGAAATCTCAACCCTCGATTTAATTGGCCCATTTGAAATCCTCGATGAAGTAGGAACTGTGGCCTATAGACTCGTTTTACCGCCAAGTATGTTGCGTGTTCATAACGTTTTTAACGATCAATGTTATGTAAATATGTGGACTAATTCGAACCACATTATTAAATTAGAACTAAACGATATAGCGAGAAGATTTAACGATGATGAGAGATACGTGTTAAAATCTTGGATAAGAAGAATCGTATTCAACACTCAAAGGTTATACCTCAAGAGTTAGAATTTGAAGTGAAGTCAAGGTATCTCTCATTGTTTCTAAGATACGTGAACGACGTAAATTTGGAGGGAAAATTCCATAAGAAGGGGAGATTGTGAGACCCCAAATTTTATGAATAAATATTTAATTTTCTCAAAATAATTTTTTTTAATATTATGGTGTGTGTTATAGTTGTGGGTAGTATTTATAAATTTTGAAAAGTATGCAAGTTGTTGTATAATATTCGATTGGTCGGGGAATATTCTTTTTATCGGAGAATATCCAATGACGACAGCACAATCATTGGTGGACCCTATAACGGAATTATCATTCGGATTGAGAAAACGACAAAAAATTTTTTATGAAAATAACGGCGGAAGTTTTACTGATTAATCGTTGAAACACCGTAGAATTGTAGAAAAATGCGATGTCTGGCGTGGTTGCATAGTAGTACACACGGTATTAATTATTGATGCTTACGTAATAAGTCACTCAGCTTTTGTTGGTATTATTAATGTAATAATACTGAGAAAATCTTTTTATATAAAAGCAGAATACTTTTATAAAGTTATTCTATAAATAGAATATATATTATATTCTATTATGCATAGTGTTGCATAGTTGTGCGCATAGTGTTTTGCATAGTAAAATCTTTTTATATAAAACATAATACTTTTATAAAATTATCTGTTTTATTAGACAATAATTAGAATATATTATATTTTATTATGCATAGTGTTTGCATAGTGCCTGGATAGTGTTTGCATAGTAAAATCTTTTATAAAGTTATTCGTTTTATTGGATTATAAATAGAATATATTATATTTTATTTAAAAGATTTTACTTTAAATATGGACCGTCAAATTAAAGTAAATCAATCTGGACCGTTCATGAGTTAGTTACTATGCAGTCCATTTTTCTATAAATAGAAGCTCATTCATTCATTATTTCTTACGAATTCACTAAAACTCTAGAGAGAGAAACTATAGAGAGAAAGAAGAAAAGTGTTCTGCTACTTCACTACTTTTATATCCAGTACTCTTCTTCTTAAGGTAGGGAATATTATTTGTTGTACTCATAAGGGGTGTTATTCTTTTGTATTCATGAAGAGAACTTATATTATTCCATTCTTTATTATTCTGTTGGAATAACCTGTATACGTGGGCTACCCTATACTTGGTGACATTCTTCTATTATTTCATTCTTTATTATTACGTTGGAATATCACATGCATGCGTTTTACACCGAAGCCGGTTCCGTCTTTATTATTATTACATTTGGAATATCACATGTCATGCGTTTTCGCCTTGGGACCGAATTCCCGCTTTATTGGTATTCTGTTGGAATAACTTGTCTATGCGAAGTACTGCATGCATGGTGATTTCTTTTATTATTTCGTTCTTTATTATTCTGTTGGAACATCCTGTCTGTGCTTTACGCATGACCTGGTTCCGTTAATTATTATTCTGTTGGAATAACCTGTCTATGTGAAGTACCACATTCATGGTGATTTCTTTTGTTATTCCATTCTTTATTATACTCAGTTTGTTAAAGTTTTGACTTCTATACTCCATGAAATTAGAGGAATATCCTTGATATTTTGCGCTTCATCCAAAGATCTTTTCATGAAAATATTTTTCTGAGCATTCTTGAATTTTACTCTACAAAGCAGTATCATGTTGACAATTTGGACGTTATTAGTTCTTGAATAAATTAATTCTTGAACTTGTTTTATTGAATTCTTATATCATTGTCATCATCCTCATGTTTATATTTTGAAAGTCATATGTGGCCTATAGTGTATAGATGGACTTGGTATGATTATGACCAGGGATTATTCGGTGTAATCATAACCGTAATGTTACAAATGATGTGGAAAAAGTTCTCATTGGCCCGTAGTGCATTGATGGACAGTTTTTGGTATGATTATGGCTATGGATTCTCTTCAGCCAAGGGTGCAAAGATGAATTGTTTTATGGCATGATCAGGACCGTTGATGAATACAGAAATATTCTTGGCCCGTAGTGCATGGATAATTGTGGTCATGATACTAAAGAATATCCTTGGCCATAGTGAGGGGTGATTCGATGATGTGGATTATTTATTGTCGAGGTCGGTAGCGATAAAAGTGATGAAAAACCTTTTAAATCATAAAAGATAGTAGATTTTATTCTCTACTTGACTCTTTTAATGGATTGCTTGTTCCGCTGCAGTTAAACTTGATGTTTGTTATATTGTATCAGTTTAACACTGTTTAAGGCTAATGATAATTTATTATGCATTATCTTAGTCATAATATTTCTTACTGGGCTAGTTGAGCTCACCCTTTCTTTCACTATTCTCTTCAGGAAATGAGAACGTAGCTGGGACTAGTCGGGGAACAGAGTGATGATCCTAGATGTTTGCATTAGTAGTCCTCACTATTCTGTGAAATAGTGTGATAATAATTGTAATGAGGACTCCTTTTGAGTTTGTATACTCTCTAGTAAACAATTATTGTATTCAAACTCACAGTTTATGTTTTGTCGTATTGTACACGACAGTTGTATTATTAAGTTGTATTTGAATTCTGTACCATGTAACTGGCGACTCAAGATGGGTGATGTATACCTAATTTTGGGGGCATCACATAAATGACCGGGATCAGATCCACTTTCAAGCTGCTAAGAGACACATGGATGATGTTCTTCTCTTGCAGACAACTCAGGAATCCCAGAACAAACTTATGATGGACATCATCACGAATCTACAAACTTCTGTGAAGGAATTCCAAGGATTTTTCATGAGCCAAGGGAAGCAGTCTGACAATGTCCTGGACATCCTCCAACGAAGGGAAGCTCGTTCTGATGCTCTAATCAAAGAAAACCGTGAAGATATCGCTCAGTCCCAAAGTCAGCTCAATGAGCTTGTTCAAGGAATGACTCGCCTCTCAGAAGACATTCGAACCCTTGATGATGACATAAAAGGGGAGAATAAAGGGAAATGAGAAAAGGGAAAGGACAGAGAAAGAGTCACATCCATTGCTGAATCATCATGGAGCCCTCCTCCAAGGCAATCTCACCATCAGACTCAACGATTTGGCCATCAGACTCTAAGATCTGATCAGCAGTAAATCATCATGGCTCAACTATTAAGGAGTCAAGGGCCAACTCCCAGCTCACAAGAAGTGACCACTACAGGCCTAAGAATGCCAATTGAAGATCCTGCATTCATGAATAGGAATGATCACAATCCAAGACTAAGTCAAAGCGAGCTAGAAGATCTAGCCAGGAGAGACGAAGCAAGTAGGAAAAGAAGAGCTGAGGAGTATGTCAATCCTCCATGAGGCAAAAGGCCGAAGAAATAGAGATAAGTTAAAATTTAATTCTTATTGATGTAACCAAACTTAAAATGTAATATCTATCTTCAAACATCAATAAATTCATGCTTATTCTCTAGAAATTTTAGCTGCTCACTAAAATATTAAGTCATATTTACTTTCTAGCAATTGCATCTAGAAATCGATAATCATGACAACAAATCTCCTTGGTTATGTCAACATCAAATAGGAGGAGATTGTTGGGAAAGTGCATATTTTGATTTGATGTTTAAAGTAAATGCTCATGATTATATGTAAAGTCCTTCAAGGAATATATGTACAAGGTCTTAGTGATAGATCAAATTTGTTAGGTTGATCTAAGCTTTTAATGTTTATCATTCTGTAAGTGAATGTATAGATGAAGAGACCAAAGATGTTAGGTTGATCTATATCTTAAGATGTAATACATAGGCTTCAACAAAATCGTAGTCTATCGAGCTGATCAAGAGATTGCAAAAAGCCAAGACAGAATCGTAGAGCTTCAAGGATCGTAGTGTGCCTACCTTGAAGGGCCTCTCTAGAAATCATAGAGTGGTCCTAACATTTACCGAGCCAACTCAGAGATCGTAGTGTGTTCTCAAAAATTTAGAGTCTCAAGATAAGCAAGTGAAGATCGTAGTGTGCCAGTCCTTAAGAGAAATCATAGTGTTCTCGTTTGCTAGTATCGGATCAAGCACCAAGGTGGCAAGACACCACGATCTGAATCGTAGAGCATCATCTATCTGTGTTAGAAGCATCGAGCCTTGCCCATTTGTTTAAAGCTAAATCCCAATAAATGTGGAATGGGTTATAAACGTTGAAGTCCTCACCATCCCCAATGGCATAAAGATATCCTTAGTATACAACAAAGAAACGTATTGAAGAAGCTAAGGAAAAAACCATGGGTCAGAGGAAAATACATTTTCAGGTGTTAGGTGAGAAAGCAGTCTGCTGTGTCAGTGGGCCAGAATGTAATTCAGAAGATGTGCAGAAAAGTCTCCATCAAAGTTCAAAAATGTCAAACGCATTTAATGCTTCAACGGATGTCTTCAACGGATAGATTTCAAGGATCACGTATATGCAAAACATCAGCAGATGATTCAACCAAGCAAGCATTGAACAAAACGTTGAATAACACTCAACGCTCAACTCTACGTTCTTAGAAAAAGAAAAAGTTTGCTCAGCTACTCAGTTCTTTCAAACAAGTGCTTAATGGCAACTGAGTAGCATCAATCAAGAACTCATCAACTACCAATCAAGTGAAGAAAGAGTTCCAAGTCAAACGGACTTGAAGAGTTCTAAGTGAACTGTGAAGAACCAAGTCTGCTGGACTTGAAGAGTTCAAAAGTGAACTGAGAAGTGCCTAGACTGCTGGTCTAAAAGGAATCTCTGAGATTCAGAAAGTGTAAAAGATATTCTTAGTGGATTTCCTACTCGAGGAGTAGAAGAGTGGACTAGGAGCTTTAAGTGCTCTGAACCACTTAAAACTGTTGTGTCTCTTACATTCTTGCTATAGCTGCAATAACTGCTATAATTGTTATAACTACCTCACTCTCATTAACTCACTATATCTAAAAGGAAGAACAAACAAATCTTAATTCCGCTGTGTTTGAATCATTATCAAAACTAACAAAGTAAAATGAAAAGATTTTAAATATTTATTCAACCCCCCCCCCCCCTCCCCCTTCTAGATAACTATTGTGCCTCCGGGAACTAACAGATTCAACTATCAAATAAAAGAAGGCGTAAATTTGACTTATCGATTTAGAGTTTAATTATGTTGAGCAAAAGCGATGCAATCTTAATCGTCTTAAGTAGAAATTTTGCCCCTCGGAGAACTTTCTCGGTGATAAGATCTTGACGAAATCCTACTCTCCGGATTCAATGGCTCTTCACTCAACTAATCAAGATTACTTGAAATAGTTGAATGACCCAAGAACAACTTCTAATTTTTCCTTTACTCAAACTCAAAAAATTGTATCACATATATATATATATATATATATATATATATATATATATATATATATATATATATTTATATATATGATATATGTGTGAGAAATCAATATATATATATGGAAGTACTGGAAGAATAATATATATATATATATATGATCTTAGCAAAGAATGATAGTAAAGTATATATATACTATATGAATGTGAGCAACTAAAACTTTTTTTCACAGTATCTGCTACAGAAGATATATATATATATATACATGATAACAATGGTAATATCCAATAATATGGCAACGGTAATATTTTTCCAACAGTCATAAAATTGAAAGCAACGGTAAATAAAATTTATATCCTCCAACAGTTACAAATCTCCATAAATATATTAATTATAACTCATTTAATTCTTTTAATGGTACATCACCAAAATTTATGAATATATTTATTTTTATTTAACTTTGTAATATATTATAAAATACAACAGGAAACTGTGTGAGCAATGATTGGAATGGTAAAGAAAGCTTTTTGGAACATCTTGAAATCCCAATCAGAGTTCGAATTAGAGAGTTATGACTTTTGGTCCAACGAACGTCGAACCTCAATATTGTGGGTTACCATTTGCACATCAATCACTTCAAGCCCATTTTGTACCTTGATCCAATAATTATTTCTCAATTCTCAGATAATGAAAGTTGTAGAGCTCGTCGAGATCTTTGATTTGACAGGTGGCTGGCCCCGTAACTCCCCCTGAATCAAAAGTTATAACTGCTTTACCAGAGGACACTGCAACAAAAAATCTAGGGCACGACCGCCCCCGTTTCTAGTTCATTTTGAGCGCGGCCTCGTCGTTCCCTAGTCCAAGAAAATGCTATCTACTACTTGAGCATGACGACGTTCAACTCTATGATATTTTTAGCGCGGCCACGCCACTTCGGAAGTTGACAAGAGTTGTCTTTTTCATTAAATAGTGCAATTGGAGCATAACTTGGGCAAGGAGTCATACTAGGACTTATAAATAAAGACATATCGGTATGTAAATTGTATTCCCCCCTTGGGGATCATTTAGATTACATATGCTCTTTTCTTTTCTTTAATTTCCTTATTAGATTAGGTTAGATTAGAACCCTAGATTAGCCAAGATTTGGGGATTGAAGTAATTGAAGATCCTTTAAAGTTAAAGAAGTGAAACAAGAGAAGAAACTCAGAGTAGCTATTCTTAATCCCTAATTCTCTTTACTTCTATTTGTATCTTTCAATGTATAATCAATTGTGGATCATGGATTCTAGTTCAATCATGAATTAAACTCTATTTTGAGATTACTATGGATCTTGTTGTGTATTTTACTTTAATATACTTCCTTGTTAGTCTTATTAATTGTTATTGGATTGTCTATTGTGATTTGTGTTGAATTGTTTAATTGCCTAGCTAACAATTACCGTGATAATCCGTATGAAATTTAGAGACAGATTATGGGTTTAGATATGATCATAGTAGTATGTGTTTGTGACTTTTACATGGCGATGAAATTCATGATTCGTGTCTAGGATAGAGATATACCTATGTACCGCATGTAGTCTATTGAGAACTTGAGCTTCAACCCTCTTTAATTGTAATTCACATAGAGATATAGTGGGTTAGTTAATTAGGGTGTTCACATTCATTCTATCATCTGTGGATTTAGTGTGATATGGGTATGGTACATCGAGAGATGGCTATATTTTACTTTCGTGTTCTCGACTAATAATCCGGTATAATTAATTTGGCTTAACAGGAAGTGTGTCGATTTAAATGAATCAATAGGTGAAATTGTAATCTCAAGTCTTTATTATCTAGTCTCATTCTAGGGATTATTAGTATTAGCTTAATTACATACTTTTCAATATAAAATACTAAATCAATCATTTAAATAAGATTAAGTTGGTTACAGGTTAGTGTTTGGTGATTTTTATTAGATAATTCTTCATGGGAACGATACTCTACTTACTCTGTATTACTTGTTGACCATGTATACTTGCACGCATATATTGATCGTGAAAGCGACCAACAAGTTTTTGGCGTCGTTGCTGGGGAATTATTTTATTAATTTTTGCCATCATTAATTTCAGTCAAATTAGTCTTAATTTAAATATTTTTTTAATTTTAATTCTCTTCCTATATTTTTCTCTTTTCAGGTACCATGGATGACTTTGCTTATCAGTTGTAAGACCCCAACTTTTATAAATAAAGATTAAATTTTCTCGAAATATATTTTTGAATATTATGGTGTGGATATGATATAATGTTATAGTTGTGGGTAATATTTATAAATTTTACAAAGAAAGCAAGTAGTTATATAATATTCGATTGGTCGGGGAATATGCGTTTTAACAGGGAATATTCGTACGAACGGCACAATCATTGGTGGACCCCACAACGGAAGTATTGTCATAGTTAAAAAACGATAAAATTATCTTTTTATAAAAATAACGGCGAAAGTTTTACCGTTAAACTGTTGAACTACCCGATAGTAAAAGTACAGTAATACGCGTGGTTTCATAGTAGCACATGGTATTGATTATTGATGCTTACATGAGAAGTCACTCAGTTATACTCAATTATTTCTACAGTAATTGATGCATCATATCTCTCATATTATTGATTCAATTATTGTCACAGTATCATCTGCATAATATGTTATACTATTAAATTAATAATTGAGACGACAAAGTTATTCATATTATTTTTGGCAATATTGACAATGTCTAGAAGTTCTGTCAAGGAGAGGTTTGGTCACCTAATTACGCGCCAATAAAGAGAAATCCTTATCGGAAAGCCCCCTCTTTCCTGGGAACGACCTGGTTATTAAATATTGTGAGTTATAATATTAATGATGAATAAGTTCGTGTTGATTAAATATGAAATTGATAGTTCCATTGTGTTGGGATTATTAGTGTTAGTAGAAATTGTTAGAGATTATGCCCTAGAGGCCAATTATTTGATATAATTGCTTAACGTTTTGATATTACATTTGATTGCATAAATGAATGCTTTTATTATGATTTTATTTACTGCGTTATATAAATGACAACATAATAAAAATCCTTAGAATAGTGATACAAATTATATAGTTGCAAGTATGTGACTTGAACATGAGATTATATAATTACTATTAGTATCTTTTGTTCTTAAATGTCCCTAATCGAAAGTATCATTGTTGATGGGACAACAATAATGCATTGAGACTAGTATGTGGATCAATTGATGGCCAAATCTCAATGGTCATAAATATATGAGATATTAAGTCAATGCATAGGTACATGTTGAGAACGATGTCTTTGGGATGGACTCCACCATGAGAATTCTATGTGGAATATTTTGTAAAATGTCATTGGCAATTCTCATAGTGACAATGATGTAATGGTCCTCCAACTCTGAAATCACTATATTACTACACGGGAATTTATGTACTTTGATATCATCAAATGTCACCTTTAACAGGTGGACTATAAAGGTGATTATTGGGTACATCATGAATCGTGTGAGGAATATGAGTGATCTAGATGGAATTTAACCTTCCTATATATTAGTGATGATATCCATAGGCCTCTTGATTGAGTAGGACTATGAAATGCATGGCCATGCTCAAATAGTGATTTGTTTCATATAGTCTACTCATTGATCAAGAAAAACTCAGATTAAATTATGAAGAGTATGATGATTCCATGACTCGAGTTTAATCTTGGATATTAAGGTTAAAAGGATTAGATTACATTGAAACATTGGTCATTTAAAAGGTTCAGATCGAATCATCGATCTTATTATTACTTGGGTAGCAAAGTGATGCATTACTAGATGCCGCTTCCACTGCTTTATAATTTTATAATATGATTTTAAAATTATTGCCAACGTAATAATAACCTATAGGTCACACACATGTAACGTTATTAAAAGGGAATTAATTTAAAGGATTTAAATATATCAATGTGATTGATAGTATTTAAATTACTTAATTTAAATTAATAGGATAATTTATATATATATAGGTATATTAATTAAGTAAGACTTAATTAAGATATATATATATATATATATATATATATATATTCGGATTTTACAAATTAGGGTTTTGAATAGTGGTTTTAATTCGCTATATATATGATATGTAGCCTCCATTTTGGAAAGAACTCACTTCATGATCCAAACCCTAGCCACTCTTTAGAGAGAGAGACTAGAGAGAAAAATCGTAAATCCATCCTTGGTGGCTAGTACCACACTTCCTTCTTCTGCAGATCGTAGGGACGATTCGTGCATAAGCGTTTGTGTGGAATCTAGAGACGCAGATCCACTTGAATGCGTTGGAGAGAAATAGGATCGGTTCTAGCAAATCAAATCGGTAAAATTTCTATCCTCTCGAATTAATTGATTTTCGCATGGATCCTGCTTTTGGGGTTTCGGAAATTACTTTGAATTTATTCAATTTCATTGCGTTTTTTACATCAAACCCAACAGTGGTATCGAGCTACTTGCGAAAACGATTGATTTGATTAAGTGTTTTATGGAATAGATATATTTGATATATGTTGTTTTCCGATCTAAAATTTTCCGATCCGATTTTACCGATCCGAAATTGGAATCGATATATATGATATATGATGATCCGATTTTACCGATCTAAAACTTTTCGATCCGATTTACCGATCCGAAATTGGAATCGATATATATGATATATTATGATCCGATTTTACCTATCTCGAAACTTTTTCGATCCGATTTTACCGATCCGAAATTGGAATCGATATATATGATATATGATGATCCCGATTTTATCGATCCGGAATTTTTACGATTTGATTTTACCGATCTAAAATTGAATATATGATATTCTCGCTTTTTGATTCGGTTTAATATGATTCATTGAATCTGGACATATATGATATGTACGAGTATATTGTTATTACGACGGTTTTGGTGGATTAAAATTATATGAAAAAATCACTGTCAATGATTGTAGTTCAAAAATTTTTCCTGTATACGCTTCCAAACCCCGCCACGAATTTGGTCAGTAATAGCGCTTGTGGGGAGACCCCCCTGGACCCCCGTCGTGGCAAGACGATGGTCGTGTTAAATACGATGGTCGTGTCCCCAATAATAACGATATATGGTTTTGATTTATTTTAAATTTTTCAATGTCCGGTAATCTCATAAGAAAAGTTTGAAAAATTGGATTTTTCCTTGGATCGTGAAACCTTTGAATCGAGGTAGTGAGAACCTGAATTTGGGGGCGCCACATCCCTACATGTTATATATAGTTTTCTTTAATTATATATAAATTGTTATGTGCTTATTCATGATATACATGGTGCACTTGTTATGGCCTTTTTGACCCATAGGTTAGTGGTTTTGGTTTTAAAATACATTGCATGTCGTGCCTTTCTATAAACTCTAATGTAATATTTCTTCTCATCTAAATCCCCTCGAATGTAACTCGAGGTTTCTTTATGTCATGTAATAATCAGAATCGATGAAGATGTCTAGATGGAGAACACGATGAAAAGATGTTGATGAGAGGAGGCACATGCTTGAGGAAGCGCTTTTATTTTAAAGTCTTTTAAGTTTGAAAAATTGGATTTTCTTGGTAAGATCGTGAGGATAATTGTGATATAAAGGTTAAGAACCACGACTTAACTAAGTCCACATCCGATAGGATTGATGACTTATATATAGTTTTCTTTAATTATATATAAATTGTTATGTCTTATTGTGATATGCATGGTGCCTTTGTTATAGCCTTTTTGACCCGTAGGTTAGTGGTTTTTGGTTTTAAATACGACTGCATGTCGTGCCTTTCTATAAACTCTAATGTAATATTCTCTTTCTCATCTAAATCCCTCGAATGTAACTCGAGGGTTTCTTTATGTCATGTAATAATACGTAATCGATGAAGATGTCAAGATGGAGAACACGATGAAAAGATGTTGATGGAGAGGAGGCACATGCTTGAGGAAGCGTTTTATTTTAAAGTCTTTTACCACCTTAGATTGACCTTCAATCTTTCATTAGCTTGAAAAGATTGACAGTGGATTGGGCCATAACTGTGACACATTTAATTTTGCACTTTATTTATGCTTATATGTGATATTATGTGATAAATAATGTGCATGTTTAATGAGATTAAAATTGGTGAGATCTGAATTAATTAATAAAATCCTCATTAAATTATTAAGTCTAAATCAGATGCCTTCCAATGAAAAAACACTCATCAAGACTTTGATCAATAGATGTAGGTTTGCCAAAGCAGAAAGTACCTATTTATCTTGGTAAGATGCGATAGGATAATTGTGATATCCAAAGCTGTTAAAATCATTGGGCTTCGACTTAACTAAGTTATCTCAATAGGATTGAGGACTTAGAGGCATAGAGTTTGGTGGGTACCATTAGATGGACTAGAAACAAATGTTGTTTACTAAACTATCCAAGAGTTATATATGATATAATTGACAAAAAACGTTGTCTACCTAAATAATTGTGTTTTTAAGAGATTAGCCAAAGCTAACTTAAGTCATAATGAAATATGGATCTTGGCTCACTAGAAAGATTTAATAGAAAAATGATTTTCGAGTTAATGGTGAGGGCTATTAATTTGAATAAAATAGTGGGAGTATATTTTGAATATACTATTATCAAATTACATAATATCAACTACGTAAATTGACTTATCATTTGGCACTTATAAATTGTAGATATCAAATGGCAAACATCAACAATACAAGTAGTCTTTCACTGCGATCAGGTCCTTGAGAAGGACAAGTGAGTGGGATTAATTTTAGATCGGCACAGAATTTGAGGATTGTCCTCAAACAAAGGCGTAAGCTATATGTCCTTGATGGGCCGATTTCAAGCTCCAATTTGTCATGCGCTGCCACGCAGAGCATAATGCTTACAAGAAGCATCAAGATGATGCTCGGACATGAGTTGTCTCATGTTAGCAACCATGACCCCGAGCTTGTAGCAAGGCATGAGTTGATGGATGCTTATGAGATGATCGAGCATCTCAAGAAATTGTTTCAAGGCATGCTCGACAAGAAAGGTATGATACAAGCAAAGCATTGTATCCTTTTGCAAGATGGGTGAACGTGACCAGTTGGTCCACATGTGCTAAAAATGATTGGGTATATTGAGTACCTTGATAGGTTGGGTTTTCCAATCACTGCAGAAGCCCAACCGATCTAGTTTTACAATCATTAAACACAGCATTACTCTCAATTTGTTATGAATTATCTAATGAAGCGAAATTGAGAAACCCCCTTCTTGAGTTGTTGAGCATGTTAAGAACTGCTGAGAACAACATGAGAAAGGCAGCACCCGCTACCATAATGATGGTACAAAAGGGTAATGCTAAGGGAAATTGGAAGGCCAAGAAGAAGATAGGATCTAAATCTGGCGCTAAACCTAATCCCAGAACCAAACAGGCTTTAAAGCCTAAAGGTGGGGTGGCTAAAGAAGGTGATTGTCACTTCTGTGGAAAACCTGGACACTTGGAAAAGGAATTGTTATGCTTATCTGGAAGAAGTGAAGAAATCTAAAGGAAGTGTGACTTCTGAACCAGGTATATATGTTATAGAAATTAACCTGTCTACTTCTACATCATGGGTATTGGATACTGGATGTGGTTCTCACATATGTGTAAATGTGCAGGAACTTCAAAGAAGTAGGACTTTGGGAAAAGGCGAGGTTGACCTACGTGTTGGGAATGGAGCAAAAGTTCTCGCTGCACTGGCCGTAGGAACTTATCATTTATCTTTGCCCACTGGGCTAGTATTAGAATTAGAGGATTGTTATTTTGTGCCTACGCTATAAGCAAAAACATTATTTCATTTCTTGTTTGGACAAGAAAGGTTTTTCATTTGTAATTAAGAACAATCGTTGTTCATTTACTTAAATGATATCTCTATTGTGGTGTTGCACAATTGTTTAACGGTCTTTATATTCTTGATTTGGAAATGCCTATCTATAACATAAATACAAAACGATTTAAATCAAATGATTTAAATCAAGCATATATCTCTGGCATTGTCGTTTGGGCCATATAAATGAGAAAGCATATCAAAACTCCATAAAGATGGATTTTTGGATTCATTTGATTTTGAATCATATGAAAAATGTGAATCTTGTTTATTAGGCAAGATGACTAAAGCTCCTTTCACTGGACACAATGAATGGGCTAGCGATATATTGGGACTTATACATAGTGATGTATGTGGACCCATGAGTTAGATTAGCAAGAGGTGGGTTTTATTACTTCATTACATTTATTTGTGACTTGATGAGATATGGATATGTATATCTTATGAGACACAATCCGAATCCTTTGAAAAGTTTAAGGAATTCAAAAATGAAGTTCAAAACCAATTTGGCAAAAGCATAAAAGCTCTTCGATCCGATCGAGGAGGTGAATACTTAAGCCAAGACTTTGATGACCTTCTAAAGGAGTGTGGTATTATATCACTGACTCACTCCACCGAACACCACAATGGAATGGGTGTGTCGAGAGGAGGAATCGAACCTTGTTGGACATGGTACGACGATCAATGATGAGTCATGCAGATCTTCCAATAAGCACGGGGTCATGCCCTAGAGGCAATTTGCATTCACACTAAACCGTGTTCCTACAAAAATGGTTGAGAAGACACCATATGAGATGTGGATTTGGGAAGCGTCCTAGTATGTCGCTCATGAAGATTTGGGGTTGCAAGGCGTTTGTAAACGTCCGAATTCGACAAGCTCGGACCCAAATCGACAAATGTAGTTTTGTGGGATACCCAAAGGAAACAAAAGGGTATTATTTCTACAAACCTTCCGAGAACAAAGTGTTTGTTGCTCGAATCGGTATTTTTCTAGAAAGAGAATTTGTCTCTAAAGGAAATAGTGGGAGGAAAGTAGAACTTAAAAAATTTCAAGAACAATGAATATCATTGAACACGAGTTGGAACATGAGCGGGAACCACAAGATGTTGTGGAAAGAGAACCGCTCAAATTACACAAGAAATTCGTGAGATTCGGTAGGACACGCCATGAGCCCGAGAGATATTATGGATATCTTGTGACTCAAAATGCGATGTGATGCTCATAGATCGGGATGAGCCTCGCTTCCTACCAAGAAGCTATGAATGGACCAGATTCTCGAGAGATGGCTTGAAGCTATGAGATCCGAAATGGAATCCATGTATACTAAACCAAGTATGGACTTTGGTTGATCCACCAAGGGGTAAAACCAATCGGTGCAAATGGGTTTTCAAGAAGAAACCGACATGGATGGTAATGTACAAACCTATAAAGGTCGATTTAAAGCAAAAGGTTTCAAACAAATTCAAGGTGTTGACTATGATGAAACCTTCTCTCCAAGTGGCAATGGTTAAATCCATCGAGGATCTTACTTGCTATTGTAGCTTTTATGATTACTGAAATCGCAGATGGATGTCAAAACCGCTTTCCTTAATCTGAAATCTCCTTGAGGATGTGTACATGACACAACCCGAGGGTTTTGTCATTCCAAAGGATGTTGGAAAAGTATGTAAGTCGCAACGATCCATTTATGGATTGAAGCAAGCCTCTCGAGTTGGAATCTTGATTTGATGAAGCAATCAAAATGTTTGGTTTCATTAAAATGAAGATGAACCTTGTGTATATAAAAGGTTAGTGGAAGTCACATTGTATTCCTAATATTATATGTTGACGACATATTAATTATTGGAATGTCATTCCTTCATTACAAGTCTGTAAAAAACATGGTTAGGAAAATGTTTCTCCATGAAAGATTTAGGCAATGCAACTGACTACATTTTAGGTATCAAGATCTATCGAGATAGATCGAGAAAATGATTGGCCTAAGTCGAATACATATATTAATAAAGTCTTTGAA
Organism: Panax ginseng; assembly: GCA_020205605.1. Lineage (NCBI taxonomy): Eukaryota > Viridiplantae > Streptophyta > Magnoliopsida > Apiales > Araliaceae > Panax > Panax ginseng. Next base: position 41,492,071 of record CM035127.1, on the reverse strand, counting down.
GCAGTCAAACTGCTCAAAGATGAAGAGGCAAAAGAGGGCACTTACCCATGACTCATGGTGTAAAGATTTCTAAGGCCCAATGTCCTCAATCATAAGATGATGAGGAGCGTGAGAAAGATCCCTTATGCTTGAAGAATTGGATCTATCATGTATGCAATGATATGTACTCGTCCGGATGTCTCGTATGCTTTGAGCATGACGAGCAGATACCAGTCGAATCCAGGTGAAGGTCACTGGACAGCAGTCAAGAATATCCTCAAGTACCTTAAAAGGACTAAGGATTCATTCTTGGTATATGGAGGTGAAGACGAACTAGTAATAAAGGGTTACACAGATGCTAGTTTCCAGACTGATAATGATGATTATAAATCTCAGTCAGGTTTTGTATTTTGCCTTAATGGTGGCGTTGTTAGCTGGAAAAGTTCTAAGCAGGAGACAGTAGCAGATTCTACAATAGAGGCTGAGTATATTGTTGCTTTAAAGAATGCGCCAAGGAGGTCAGATGGATTAAAAAGTTCATCATTTGAACTAGGTGTTGTTCCAACTATTGTTGATCGATTAAGTTATCTTGTGATAACAATGGAGCCATTAGACAAAGCTAAGGAACCCAGATCTCACCAACGATCCAAGCATATACTTAGGCGGTACCATCTCATCCGTGAAATCATTAATAGAGGAGATGTACATATAGAAAGAGCACCAACAGATGATAATGTTGCAGATCCACTAACCAAGGCTTTGTCGCGACAGGCTACCGCAGCGGTCACACTAGTTGCATGGGTATTAGATACATGAGTGATTGGCTCTAGTGCAAGTGGGAGACTGTTAGAGATTATGCCCTAGAGGCCAATTATTTGATATAATTGCTTAACGTTTTGATATTACATTTGATTGCATAAATGAATGCTTTTATTATGATTTTATTTACTGCGTTATATAAATGACAACATAATAAAAATCCTTAGAATAGTGATACAAATTATATAGTTGCAAGTATGTGACTTGAACATGAGATTATATAATTACTATTAGTATCACTGTTCTTAAATGTCCCTAGTCGAGTATCATTGTTGATGGGACAACAATAATGCATTGAGACTAGTATGTGGATTGACTTATGGCCAAATCTCAATGGTCATAAATATATGAGATATTAAGTCAATGCATAGGTACATGTTAGAGAACGATGTACTGGACAGACCCACCATGAGAATTCTATGTGGAATATTTTGTAAAATGTCATTGGCAATTCTCATAGTGACAATGATGTAATGGTCCTCCAACCTGAAATCACTATATTACTACACGGAATTTATGTACTTTGATATCATCAAATGTCACCTTTAACAGGTGGACTATAAAGGTGATTATTGGGTACATCATGAATCGTGAGGAATATGAGTGATCTAGATGGAATTTAACCTTCCTATATATTAGTGATGATATCCATAGGCCTCTTGATTGAAAGTAGGACTATGAAATGCATGGCCATGCTCAAATAGTGATTTGTTTCATATAGTCTACTCATTGATCAAGAAAACTCAGATTAAATTATGAAGAGTATGGATGTGATTCCATGACTCGAGTTTAATCTTGGATATTAAGGTTAAAAGGATTAGATTACATTGAAACATTGGTCACTTAAAAGGTTGCATCGAATCATCGATCTTATTATTACTTGGGTAGCGGTGATGCATTACTAGATGTCGCTCAACGTTTATAATTTTATAATATGATTTTAAAATTATTGCCAACGTAATAATAACCTATAGGTCACACACATAGAACGTTATTAAAAAGGAATTAATTTAAAGGATTTAAATATATCAATGTGATTAATAGTATTTAAATTACTTAATTTAAATTAATAGGATAATTTATATATATATAGGTATATTAATTAAGTAAGACTTAATTAAGATATATATATATATATATATATATATATATATATTCGGATTTTACAAATTAGGGTTTTGAATAGTGGTTTTTAATTCGCTATATATATGATATGTAGCCTCCATTTTGGAAAGAACTCACTTCACAATCCAAACCCTAGCCACTCTTTAGAGAGAGACTAGAGAGAAAAATCAGAAATCCATCCTTGGTGGCTAGTACCACACTTCCTTCTTCTGCAGATCGTAGGACTATTCGTGCATAGCATTTGTGTGATACCGTAGAGACCTTGATCCACTTGAATTGCGTTGGAGATTCAATAGGATCGGTTTCTAGCAAATCAAATCGGTAAAATTTCTATCCTCTGAATTAATTGATTTTCGCATGGATCCTGTTTTGGGGTTTCGGAAATTACTTTGAATTGTTCAATTTCCGCTGCGTTTTCTGTACCGAAACCCAACAGAAATCGACATCTATTTCGATAATAATGGATGTCTGGAGGTTATATTGATCAATTGGGTAATTAATCGGATAAATAAGCAATTAATTGCTATTAATTCACATGCTTATAACTATGTGTTCACATGTGTGTACTATTGATTCACATTCATGTACTATTAGGGGAGGTGGTGTAAGATTGATAATACTTGCATGACTAAATTAAAAATAGAGGTATAGATGAAGGTACTATACTGTAATTAGTTTTTTCACATGATTATACTATTAAGTCACAAGAATGAACTATTAATTCACATTATTTACTATTAGGGGAGGTGGTGCAAGTTTGATAATACTTGCAGGACTAAATTAAAAATAAAGAAAAAGCGGAAGGTATTATACTGTAATATTTTGAGCCCCAAAACGTGCAATTATCGAAACTATATTTTTCTATAAATAGAAGCTTATTCTTCCTTCATTTCTCACCAATTCACTAAAACTATATAGCAATTATTATAGAGAGAAATTATAGAGAGAAAGAAGAAGAGAAGTCTGCTACCTCACACTATTCCAAAGATCTGATCTTCTTCTAAGGTAAGGGATATTATTCTTTCGTATTCATAAAGAGAGTTATTTTCTTTCAATACTCGTAAGGGTTGTTATTCCATTCTTTATTATTATGTTGGAATAACCTGTCTATTCGAAATACCACATACATGCTAAAATTCTTCTGTTATTCCATTCTTTATTATTTTATTGGAATAACCTGTCTGTGCGGTCTATCGCATGCCTGGTGAATTCTGTTATTATTCCATTCTTTATTATTCTGTTGGAATATCATGTCTGTGCGGATTACGCATGACCTGGTTCCATTCTTTATTATTCTGTTAGAATATCTTGTCTATGCGGGTTACGCATGACCAGGTTCCATTCTTTATTATTCGTACATTGGAATAACTTGTTCATGCGGATTACGCTTTTAGTAAATTCTTACATTATTTCATTCTTTCTTATTACGTTGGAATAACTCATCTATGTGGATTACCGCATGCATGGTTAATGATCCTTCAGATTCATTCCTTATTAAATTATGAAAATGATATCTCACGTGGATTACTGCATGGTATGCAAAAAATCCATTTACGGTTTCATATATTCTATTATACTCAGTTGGTTAAAGTTTTGGCTTCTATACTCCACGAAATTAGTGAAATATCTTTGATATTTGCGCTTCATCCAGTATCTTTTTATGGAAATATTCTTCTGAGCATTCTTGAATTTTACTCTACAAAGAAGTATCATGTTGACAATTTGGACGTTATTGATTTCTGGATGAATTAAAATTTTAAATCTTTAAAATTTATCCTTGAACTTGTTTTATTGAATTATTATGTCATTGTCATCATCCTCATGCTTATATTGTGATTAAAGTCATCTTTGGCTTACGTGCATAGATGGACTTGGTATGATTATGACCAGGGATTATTCAGTGTAATCATGACCGTAATGTTACAAATGATGTGGTAAAAATCCTCATTGGCCCGTAGTGCATTGATGGACAGTTGTTGGCATGATCATGACCAGGGATAATTTGATATAATCATGACCATTGATGATTACATGAATATCCTTGGCCGTGATGCAGGGATGATTCGATGTTATTTATTAAGCTGAGTCTTAGCGATAAAGTTGATGAAATGTTTTTTAAATCATAGAAGATAGTAGATTTTATGCTCTACTTGACTCTTTTAATGGATTGCTTGTTCCGCTGCAGTTAAACTTGTTGTCTATTATATTCTATCAGTTTAACATTGTTGAAGGCTAATAATAATTTATTATACATTATCTTAGTCATAATATTTCTTACTGGGCTAGTTGAGCTCACCCTTTCTTCCATTGTTCTCTTCAGGAAATGAGAACGTAGCCATGACTAGTTGGGGAACGGAGTGACGGTCCAGATGATAGCATTAGTAGTCCTCACTATTCTGTTAAATAGTGTGACAATAAATGTAATGAGGACTCCATTGAGTGTGGATATTGTCTAGATGACAATATTCTTATTAAAACTCTTAGATTATGTTTTGTCGTATTTTACATGACTATTGTATAATTAAGTTATATTTGAATTTTGTACCATGTATTTGGCGACTCAAGATGGGTGATGTATACCTGTTTTGGGGGCTTCTCATCAATGGTCATACACGAGAATGACTCAACCAAGGGAAGAAATAATTGATGGACTCAATTCACTTTCTACATTATCAGCACAACTTGAAATACTTTCGAAGAGGTTGGATGTTCTTGCAGCCTAGCGTATTCGAAGGATAGCAATTATTTGTGATTATTATGCTAGCAATCATCCGAGTCATCAATGCACCGTCAGTTTTGGACCGGTATAATATGGTGGTGGCTACCTCAACCAGTATGCATTTCCTAACAACTATCAAGGTTGGGGGTATCACCCAGATTCTTCATGGAGCTATAATCAACAAGATCAATTCTATGCTCCATATCCAACATACGCATCGGAATTCTCATATCCACCTCCAATGCCACATGAAGAAAATTCAAAGTTGGAGGAATTCATGTCTAAATTCATAGCAGACCAAGAGGAGATGATGATGAGTCAGGAAACTTCAAGCCAAACTTTTAAAAATCAGATGGGACAACTCATCAATGCCTCAACCAATGGTCCTCAATACATGGATTCTGAAATAGAAATAGAAAACTCCAGATTGGCGGAGTTCTTATCCATGTTCATATCATCAAATGAGGAGAGGAGGATTAATCAAGAGATGTCAATTCAAAATCTTCAGAACCAGATAGATCAAATGTTTAAATCCTTGAACAACTGTCCTCAAAACACTTGGCTTTATGACATGGATTCCAAAACTGATGGAGAGCCTGAACCAATTCTGCAACTGGGTGAGCCACAAGATATCGGAAAGAGGGGAGCTAAGTGGGGATAAGGAAAACGAGGCCAAAGAGGATCTAGCGTTAAGTGCCAACGATGATGAGCCGATCTTGCTAATTCCCCATGTGCCTTCTGTTAGGTTTGTTATATTCATGAACGCAATCAAATTGCACAAAATAAGCGAAAACGTGATAAAATAGAGTTTTAAGATTTTACAAACCATATACCCGGATCATCCTTTATGCACAATTATTAATTAAACGAAAAGATAAAGAACAAGAATCATACCCTTGAAGATTCGAGCTTCCTCAGGTACAAGTTCACCTCCAATCTTTTTCGTGTTCAACTTGAATCCATCAGGTTTTGTTCCTTTCTATGATCAACAGTAGCCACCCAAGTGTTTGGCCTCTAAAGGTGATCCACCAAGGAATAAGAAAGATTCAAGAAGATGGGTATTTGGCAAAACTCTAGTTTTTCTATCTCTCATAAAAAAGGGTGTACTCTCCCAACTATTGGAATTACGTCTGTTGTCAAAAAGTCAACAACCACTTCACCCATAATAATACTCCTCTTATTTATAGATGTGGACAACCCTCCTTAACAATTAAGGAATTGATTTTTATTTTAATTAATTAAATTCCTTCAATTAATTAGGCTCCCAATCTTATTAGGAATAATTAATTAAACTCTTTTAATTAATTAGCCTCCTAATCTTATTAGGATATTTGAGAGTACTTTTATTAATTAATTCTCAAACTCCTTTAGAAATTAAATAATAATAATAGTAATAATAATAATAAGACTCCTCTTATTAATTTATATTTAATATTTTCAAAATATTAAATAATAAATATTAAGCTATTTAATTTATTCTATCACCATAGATTAAATTAAATACATTTAACTTATTATTACGATTATGCTATTAACTTCTTAAATAATTATTCTTCCTTTTATGGTGTGACCCTTTAGGTTCTCCATATTAAACCGGTTGTGAATAAATTAATTAGAATAATTCTAATCTTATTTAAATAAATAATATTTATTCTACAATAGGGATAAGCCTCCCTAGCGATTAACGACTTTCCAGATAATATAGATTTCAACATTAATCAGAAAAGAACCTTTGAGTAAATAGTTACCGTACAATTCAATCTTTCCACCATACAATGTCCCAATTAAATATAAGACATGAAATTACTGTCAAGTCTTATTTTATTTAACACTACTATAAAGTATTAAATAAACAACACTTAAATCACAACGTTTTTTATAAAAACGTTGTGATATTTTTTTTATAACGTTTTTAAAAAAAAAAAATTGTAAATATATATTCAAAAACGTTATCTATTTAAAAGTGCATTTTTTGAATTTTAAACGTTGTCTATTAAAAAAACACGGAGCTTGAACACTTAAAATTAAAAGACTTAATAGTCTTTCTCTCCTAGCCTTCCAACATCGCTTCCAACATCTGAAGCAGTTCTCTGCTCTCCCAAATCCCAATCTCTACACCCTCCCCTATCTCTCACTCATCTTCACTCTCTCACCTCAATCAGATCGGAAAACAACATGGTAGGGTTTGAAATCGGCGCCGTCCCCTTCAACCCCGACGGCTGGGGACCGGTTAAACCCTAGAAGTGCTCTAACCATGCTGACTCCGCCTTCGACTTCACTGGCGATGATTCCTTCACCGTTAATGCAGACGACGATGCCTCCTTCCGCCTCGTCGACGGCAAACTACCTCCCCGCCCCAAATTTGGACCCAAGTGGCGCCGGGAAGCCGCTGTCTTCAAATCATCCGTCGATATTCTATATTATTCTCTTTCCTGAATTCGGTTTTTTATTTTACAATTAGTTCTGATTTGGATGTTAGTGGTTTTAATTTATATGATTCCATTCATTTTTTAGTTCTGATTTCTTCTTCAGCTATAATCATCAGTTACGATTTATGTGGATATTTTGAGGGATTTCTACACTGAGCAGAATATTAAGTATTTCTATGATATTAAAGATCTTGGGAATTTCAAGGTACTATTAAATTTTTTGAAGCTGCTATTATGTATGTCTTTAGGCTATGCCATAACTTTGAATTCAAATGGATTAATGATAGTTTGTTTATATTTATGGATTAATGTCAGTTTGTTTATGTTCTTTTATACTTATGGATTAATGCAAGTTTGTTTATATGTATGGATTAATGCCAATTGATTTTTTCTTATGGGTTAATGCTAGTTTGTGACTGAAACCAGTGAATACTTGTGCTGGATTATAATATTCATGAAATGTGTAGCTTCTTGGGTAATATTGTGGTTTCAGCCAGTGTGTTCTTGTGCTAGTTATAACATTCATGTATTGTGACATAAAATCATATTTCATTAATATAAATGCATTACATAGATTTTGGATTGCATTTTTTACATGATTATACAGTAGCTACTTCAATAATATTAAATATCTAATGATTACTGTTCCCTTGTTGCAGCAAAATCTGGCGTGGAGCCATCAGGTTGTATAGAGCTTATGAAGCATGTTAAACTGGGCTGCCCAAACCTAGAATTCTCTGGCTTAATGACAATTGGGATGGCAGATTATTCATCAACTCCCAAGAATTTCAGGGTATAAAATAGAAATCCATACTTGGTTGAGTGTTGGGACACCACATAGAATGATTTCAAGCTTTCTCAGTTTCTAGTTGTTGATTGTGCTAATACCCCCATATAATGTGCAACTGTGTGATTGATTGCTAAACAACAAATGAGTCTTTGGGCTTGTTGTGATTACCCACTATTACTATCTAGTTTATCTTACTTGTATCTTGTATCTTCTATCTTTGGTAATTGGTTAATTGAGTTTCAGATGCATTATTATGTGTTTCAATGCTATAGACACTGTCAAACTGCAAAATTGAAGTTTCTATATATTGAATTGTTGCAAATAAATCTGAATTTGGTCGAATGGCAATGGCTCAACAAAGAATGCAGCAAAATGCTTCTATACTAGGTTCTGGTACTGTTGGATTGGCTGATGCAAATGCAAGAGTAGCAAGTAATGGCAGGGGTTCATTAGCCTCTGACAATCAGGTTCACCAAGGAAGTCAATCAAGTGGTGCTGTTGGGTCACATGATGGGGTAAACTCTCAGGTGCAAGAATCTGAAAGGTCTTCAGCTGTTGAAGGTAGTGGGAATGACCAACCTTTGCAACAGAGTTCTTCAACTGTTAGTGATGGTGGCCAGAATGCTTTAAGGCGTACAGGTGCGCTGGGTTTGGTTGCTTCTGCTGCCAGTGCTTTTGATGCTGCAAAGGATATAATGGAAGCTCTTAGAAGCAAACACACTAATCTGGCTAGCGAACTTGAGGTTACTAGTTTTTGTTCTTTTTGCTCAATTTTGCCTCATGCTACAAATTGGTCTTTTCTTTCTCTTTAGTTTTATTCCTTAGTTACTTGTGGATGTTATATATAGGTCCTGTACACATTCCCTAATTGTTTCATATTGCCCATCTCCTTACATTCTTGTCCTATATATTGAATTGTTTGATTTTGAGAAAATCACCTACAATGTGTCTTACATAACACTAGATCAACTTTACATTAAATGATTGTTTCATTTTCTCAGATTCTGCTCACAGAAATTGGCTCGAGGTTTGTCACCCTTCCGGAGGAGAGACTACTGGCAGTGGTTAATGCTCTGCTCCACCGCTGTTATAAGTACCTCACTGCAACTACGGCAGAGGTTCCCCAATCCCTCAAGAAGGAGCTCTCTGGTGTTTGCAGAGCCTACTTCTCTGCAGATGCTGTGAACAAGCATGTTGAATTTGTGAGAGAGTACAAGCAGGAATTTGAGCGTGATCTTGATCCAGAGAGCACCGCCACATTTCCTGCTATCCTCTCCGAACTTACTGAACGACTAAAGCACTAGAAAAATGTTCTCCAAAGCAATGTTGAGGACCGGTTCCCGGATGTTTTGAAGCTGGAAGAAGAGAGCAGGGTTTTGCATGACTTCCATGTTGTTGATGTGGAGGTTCCAGGCCAGTATTTTACTGATCAGGTATGTTCTTGTTCTGTGTTAATTTTCATTTGCAAATTTTAGTTGGATTGCTATTGGAAAGGTTCCAGGCTGGTATTTGACCAAATAGACTATTTACATTCTTGGCCTATGCATTTTATGAGCCCTATACTGTGTTTTTCATTTAACTGCTTATGATTTAATATGTTTTTGGATTTGTTTTCTTGATGACTGAAATTTATACCCTTAACCAGCTCCAAGCTAGTTTAGCTCCAGCATCAGCTGATCCTCATGGTTATTGGAATGACTGCAAATCCAACCATGCACGTTGTACCGCAACACAAATCCAGGTCCTAATCAGGCTACGAATGTAGTCACATCTGGCATTTTCTTTGCACTTATTTTGTGGATGTAGTCAAATTCACAATTCAATATATATAGTAGTAATTTATATTGAAAAGTGAATTTGAGATGTATATATCGATAGTTTGGTATATATTTTGTGGATATAGTAATTTGAAATTGTAAACGAATGGTATTATTGGGATGTATTTTGAATGGTTGATACATTTTGGCTTTAAATTTAAATGAGAATTTAGACTTTTTAGCTATATATCATGGCATTAGCATATTGCAAGTGCATTGGTAATATAGGTGAATCACAACCTTTTTTTTTTTGTTTTTAATTTACAACATTTTAAAAACGTTGTGTAAATGTGCCTAAACGTTGTCTGATATACTAAACAACATTTTTATCCAAAAAACGTTGTGGAATAATACTTTCTACAACGTTTTTAAGCATCTGCTAATTTTTGAAAAACAAATCTACAACGTTTTTTCCCTAAAAAATGTTGTGTATTGTGCTTAACTACAACGTTTTAAAAATGTTGTGTAAGGGTGTCAAATAGATGACACCCTTAATCACGATATTTTTCTGACTGAAACCACAACGTTTTTTCCGCGTTGTCTATTTACTGTTTTGTAGTAGTGTAATTATATGCATTTTGACTCTTAAATGCACAACTTTAAATAATGCAAATTAGAAACTCCTTTCTAATTTCATTCTACCTTGGCCAAGGACTAATGGGTTGTCATTTATTGAATCACATATGACATTTCTCTTCTTTTACAAGAAGTGGTAGATTATTTATTGATCATACATTATCTCCATGTACAACTTATTATACCAAAGCATACCCTTTGATATATCCTAAGGGTCTTAAGGAATAAGTCAAAGTATAACTCATCATATACAAGATACTATGATGATCTCAAGTCCAAAGATCACTTGTACTACTATCACTACAGGAATTCCTATTGTCAGGCAAGTAAAACTCCATTAGGTATTCCTTAGCGAGTCACGTTCAGTGAACTTATTCTCTAATAAGCACTTACATACTTGCTTTAGTGTCCACACAAATGATCATGAGATCAATCATCCTCATTCAATGAGCAAGCAAAGTATGTACCAATCTATCCGGATTCACTAATCCCCAATTTAGTAATCCAACGATTGGGAACTATTTTAGTTTTAAGCTTTTTAAGAATTTAGATATCATTAGAATGATCAACATCGTCATTATTCTAAAAGCATTGCTTAAAACTATGGGTTTATCACATATTATAAAACATCATGTAGATAATTAAAAGTCTTTTAATAAATTAATACTTTTTATTAATAAATGAATAAGATTGTTACAAAGTATATGTTTTATCATCAAACATGATTAGCTTGTGTGTATACTACTTTAAATTTCCCACTTGCACTAAAGTTAATCGCCATGGTATCTCATACCCTTCTTCTCTAAGTGACGATTATCCTGCTGTTGGATAAACTTTAGTTAATTGATATGTAATGTTATTCTTGAGAGTCCACTATCTCTATAGTGATTTTTCATCTTTTAATGATTCATATAATCAAATGAAAGTGCCACAACACATGTTTAGATCCAAGATGAGACTTAGGAACTATTCCTAGTTCTGTAATGAAATTTTCATCCAAACAATCAACTTGCAGCTTCATTTATAGTTATATACTTTATCTTTATCACTAAATTAGAAACTCTTTGCTGTTTGAAACCTTTCCAATTCACTGCACCACTGTTCAAGGTAACCCTTTACCTTAAAATGGATTTTCGTCAATGCCTTAGGTCATCTCGAAAAACTTGAGTCTGTTAAGCCCTCTAATTTTAATTTAGACCCACCATAAATTTTAATCACATCCTTAGTGCCAGTTAAGTACTTAAAGATGTTTTTCACTGTCTTACAATGATCTTCTCCAGAATATGACCGATCAATATCAGGTCTCGTATATTTCATTATATACATGATTGTCACTCATGCGATCTCTCTTTTCAGGAGTCTATGAGGACTATTAAGAGAGATACACTCCATGGCTCATCAACATGAGACATCTCTTGGAGTTTGCCATGCTTAACGACTTTAGCATCAAATGAATATACATTCCTTGGGTTAAGTCGAACATCCTCTTAAATCTATCTATATAGATTTGTATCCCCAATTAAAATGCTCTTCCCAAATCATTCATGGAGGAATATTTAGACAAATTTATCTTTACTGATTCTAGCATTGACATGTCATTCCTTATCCGTAGTATATTAACATATAATACTAAGAATATCACGACGCTCCCACTGACCCTTTTGTACACACTAGGTTCATTCTTGTTTTTGATAAAATCAAACTCTTTTGATTGTCTTATCAAAATGAATGTTCCATTTTGAGAAGCTTGCTTCAAGCCATTTCTCTGAGTGTCTACAACTCTTACCTCATCGTATTTAACTGGATCATCATCTTCTATGATGTGTACCTCATCATCATCATCATCATCTATGATGAATCTATACCTCCTAGGTATCTTTGGTACTATTCCAGATTTGCGATTCGGTTGTGGTGCAATAGGTCTATCTACATGTTTCTCTTATTTAACTTATAGTGTTTTGTGGTTCTTGAACTCTTCAAGATCTATTATTCTCCCTCTAGCCCCTTCAATGATAAACATCTTTATCTTAGAAGGCAGCATATTTCGCAACAAACACCTTTTGCTACGTAGGATTATAGAACATATACCTTAAACTTACTTTATGATGTCCCACAAATCTGTACTTGTCAAATCTTGTCCCAAACTTATTCCTTTGAAACCATTTCATATAAGTTGGACAACCTCTTATCTTAACTTACTTAAAATTAGGAATCCTTCCTGTTCATAAGTTTTATGGAGTCTCGTGGCCGAATTTTGAGGTTACCTTTTTATAGATATTCAGCCATTTCTAGGACATTATCTCAGAAGGATACTGGACTGTCGGTAAAATCATTATGGACCGCACCATGTCCAACAAGGTACGATTTTTCTTTTCAGATACATTGTGAGACCCCAGATTTTATGAATAAATATTTAATTTTCTCAAAATATTTTTTGAATATTATGGTGTGGATTTGATATAATGTTATAGTTGTGGGTAATATTTATAAATTTTGCAAAGTACGCAAGTTGTTATATAATATTCGATTGGTCGGGGAATATTCATTTTAACAGGGAATATTCGTACAACAGCACAATCATTGGTGGACCCCCACAACGGAATTATTGTCGGATTGAGAAAATGACAAATACTTTATGAAAATAATGGCGAAAGTTTTACCGTTAACTGTTGAAACACCCGGTGTTAAAAGTACAATAATACGCGTGATTGCATAGTAGCACACGGTATTGATTATTGATGCTTACGTGAGAAGTCACTCAGTTATACTCAATTATTGCTACAAAGAATTGTCATCATATCTCTTATATTATTGATTCAATTATTGTCACAATATCATTTGCATAATATTTTATATTATTAAATCAATAATTGAGACGACAAAGTTATTCATATTATTATTTGCAATATTGACAATGTCTAGAAGTTCTGTCAAGGAGAGGTTTGGTCACCTAATTGCGCGCCAATAAGGAGAAATCCTTATCGGAAAGCCCCCTCTTTCCTGAGAACGACCTGGTTGTTAAATATTGTGAGTTATAATATTAATGATGAATGTTATTAAAATTGAAGTTGTGTTCGGAGTTGAATTTGGAGACACGGACGTGATATTTGAGTCCGGAACGATGAAATTAGTAAAAATAGTCTATAAACACAAAATTTTCTGGGATTCACTATTTGGTCAAAAAGTCAACATTGACTTTTTTCGGGAAAAAGTCAAACTTGAAATTTCAAAATTTATATTGTTGATAAAATAGTTTCATTATGTTGGAATTGTTTGTGTTAGTGAAAATCGACATCTATTAGATGATAATTGATGTCTGGGGTTATATTGATAAATTGGGTAATTTATCGGATAAATGAGCAATTAATTGCTACTAATTCACATGCTTATATAACTATTTGTTCACATGTGTGTACTATTGAATCACATTCTTGTACTATTAGGGGAGTTGGTGCAAAATTGATAATACTTGCATGACTAAGTTAAAATGGAGGTATATTTGGAGGTACTATCATCAGAATTGTTTTTATCACATGATTAGAACTATTGAGTCACATGATTTACTATTGATTCACATTATTTACTATTAGGGGAGTTGGTGCAAGTTTGATAATACTTGTAGGACTAAATTAAAAATGAAAAAAAAGAGGAAGGTATTATACTGTAATATTTCGAGCCCCAAAATGTGCAATTATCGAAACTATATTTTCCTATAAATAGAAGTTCATTCTTCCTTAATTTCTCACCAATTCACAAAAGCTTTAGAGCAATTATTATAGAGAGAAATTATAGAGAGAAAGAAGAAGAGAAGTCTGCTACCTCACTATTCCAAAGATCCATTTTTTTTTTAAGGTAGGAATATTATTTGTTGTACTCATAGGAGTATTATTTCTTTTGTATTCATGAAGAGAACTTCATTATTCCATTCTTTATTATTTCATTGGAATAACTCTGTATCATGGGTTACCCTATACTTGGTGACATTCTTCTATTATTCCGTCTTTATTATTCTCGTTGGAATATCACATCTCATGCGTTTTTACGGACTTAATTAAAATCTTTATTATTTCGTTGAATATCCTCACATGCATGCGTTTACGCTGCACCTAATTTCGTCTTTATTATTACGTTAGAATATTATGTCTGCATGCGTTTTACGGGACTGATTCCGCCCTTATTAGTATTACATTGGAATAACTCATCTATGTGAAGTATCGCATGCATGGTGATTTCATTGTTATTTCATTCTTTATTATTTCGTTGGAACATCCGTCGGTGCGTAATTTACCGACCGTTCCGTTATTTAGTATTCATTTGAATAACTCCGCTCATCTCGGCACCGCATACATGGTGATTTCTTTTGTTATTCCATTCTTTATTATACTCGGTTGGTTAAAGTTTTGACTTCTATACTCCATGAAATTAGTGGAATATCCTTGATATTTGGGCTTCATCCAGTATCTTTTCATGGAAATATTCTTCGAGCATTCTTGAATTCTACTCTACAAAGCAAGATCATGTTGACAATTTGGACATTATTAGTTCCTCGGATAAATTAATTCTTGAACTTGTTTTATTGAATTCTTATATCATTGTCATCATCCTCATGTTTATATTTTGTTGAAAGTCATACGTGGTTTCGTAGTGCATAGATGGACTTGGTATGATTATGACCGAGGATTATTGATTGTAATCATGACCGTAATGTTACGAATGATGTGGTAAAATTCCTCATTGGCCCGTAGTGCATTGATGGACAATTTTTGGTACGATTATGGCTATGGATTCTCTTCGGCCAAGGGTGCAAAGATGAATTGTTTTATGGCATGATCAGGACCGTTGATGAAAACACGATTATCTTTGGCCTGTAGTGCATGGATAATTCGTGGTCGTGATACTAAAAATATCCTTGGCATGTAGTGCAGGGATGAGTTAATGATGTTGATTATTTATTAAGCTGAGTCTCAGCGATAAAGTTGGTGAAAAACTTTTTAAATCATAGAAGATAGTAGATTTTATATTTTACTTGACTCTTCTAATGGATTATTTATTCCACTGCAGTTTTTGATCTAAAACTTGTTGTCTATTATATTTTATCAGTTGTTATACTGTTGAAGGCTAACGATAATTTATTCTGTATTATCTTAGTCATAATATTTCTTACTGGGCTAGTTGAGTTCACCCTTTCTTTCACTATTCTCTTCAAGAAATGAGAACGTAGCTGGGACTAGTTGGGGAATAGAGTGATGGTCCTAGATGTTTGCATTAGTAGTCCTCACTATTCTGTGAAATAGTGTGATAATAATAGTAATGAGGACTCTTTTTGAGTTTATATACTCTCTAGTAAACAATATTTGTATTCAAACTCATAGCTCATGTTGTATATTTAAGATTGTATTTGTATTCTGTACCATGTATTTGGCGACTCAGAATAGGTGATGTATTCCTGTTTTGGGGGCATCACATACATCAATCAAATATTACGTATCAGGAGACGTCCATTGTGAGAAAACCATTTGAGATGATCTAGAAACTTATTGCACAAGTATTTATTCCTTGATCTAATCAAAGAATCTTAATACTTTGCCAATTTATTTCACTTCTGAATTCTTTGAACCTTTCAAATAATTCACACTTGTATTTTAGCAAATACACACATTCAACTCTTTGAATGATCATCTCCTTTTCTTATACTAGTTTGTTCATTTTGCAAAATAATTTTTCATGTAAGTCAAGTAAGAAAATTCCATTAAGTAATATTCCAGTTCTATAAAAATATTATTATTATAAATAGAACAAAAATTGTTCTTAAATATAATACCAAAGATTTCATTGTCCAACAACAAAATGAAAATAATGTTTCTAATGAGAACTGGAATAAAATAACAACTTATTGACTTAATAGACTTGCCCGTAGGTAATGCTAAACAAAAAGTTCCTATGGCTAATGTAGCAACCTTTGCTTCATTTCCCACACATAGGATTACTTATCTTTGTTTAGATTTCTACTTCTCCTTGGTCCCTTCATAAATCTATATTTATGATAACCAAAGTCGGTATCCAATACCTAAGTAGAACCTTGACTTAAAGAAAAATTTATTTTAAATCATGAATAAAATTGTATTTGTAACCGAAACTTCACTAAGTTTCTTCTGGTTAGCCTCTGCAAGATGCTTCTTACAGTTTCTTTTCCAGTGTCCAGACTTATTGTAGTGGAAGAAAACTCCTTTGCTATCTGTATCAGTTTTGTTCTTATTATCCTTTATTTTTGCCTTTATATTTACCTTCTTTGAATCGTTCTTCTTTTCAGAAGATCATTTGGCCCCTACCAGTAAGACTTGGTCTTTCTTAGTTGAAAAGTGAGTCTCAACATTTTTCAACATGTTATGCAAATCAGCGAGGCTAATATCTAGCTTGTTCATATGAAAAATTCACAACAATTGTGAGAAGGAGTCCAGGAGTAACTGCAAGATCAAATCTTGACTCAACTCTCCATCCATGACAAAACCTGTTGTCCTAATTGACCAATCAAATTGATAATGTTAAGGACTTTTTTCGGTACTGTAGTGTCATCGGTCATTCTAGATCGGAAGAGCTCCTTAGATATCTGATATCTATCAGTCCTATTTTCCTTGCCATCAACTACTTGATGTGTAGGAATATAGTAGGAGCATCCATAGTTTCATGCTGACGTTGAAGCTCGTTACTCATGGATGCGAGCATGATCCATTGAGCCAACTGTGCATCATCTTGCCTCTTTCTAAAAGTAGCAATCTCTTCCTCAAAGGCATTGTCTGCAACCACTGCAGGGATAGGTGTATTAAGGACATAAGATAGTTTTTTTTTAGCCGTGAGAACTATTCTCAATTTCCTTAACCAATCCATTTAATCCGGTCCGGTTAATTTATAATCTAATATGCTACGTAGTGATAATAATTTAGACATTATAAAATTCTGTAAATGAATTTATAATTAACAATATTTTATCATACATTCTTTTATTAATTACCAAAATAAATTAGGTCTTATTTTAAATCTGTATATCCCACTATTTTCATCAAACTATATTACCCTCACTTATATAGTTCGGCAAAATCTAATTAAAGATTTGCTAGTGAGAATAAGGATCACATTTCAAATGTATATAGCCTTGTGGTGACACAACAAACTATATATAAATAAATAGGTAGACAACTCTTGTCAATTACATCAACTATGCAACTCCTTGTATTTTGCCTCTTAGATTATTTTGATCAAGTGGTGGCACATCCGAATCAAAATTATCCAAGTTAAGTCCAACCTAGCACTCCATATATTCAAAAAAAAAATATTGTCCTTGTGGTGACACAACAAAATAACATTGTTCAATTTTCTTTATAAGCATCAAATGTGATAAAATTAACATCTCAAAGAATTAAGATAAGCCTTGTGGTGACACAACAAACTTATAATAATTAATTGATACTCTATTATTTTTATCATGCTAGAAGGCGACGTTCGATATTTTAAATATCTTTGTACGCTTAGGACTTAATATAAAAAAATTGAGGGATTTGTTATTAATTTGTCTCATCTTGTTTAGCGCGCATGCACATATATATATAAAATATGCATTATATTAATGAACATGCGAAGCATGTTTGCATTATATATATATATATATATATATATATATATATATATATATATGTGTGTGTGTGTGTGTGTGTGTGTGACGCCCCAAAATATGTATACATCACCTATTACGAGTCGCCAAATACATGGTATGTAATACAAATACAACCTTAAATATACAATGATGAAATGTGAGTTTTAATACAAATATTGTCTTCAGGCGGTGATTAAAACTCAAAATAAGTCATCAATACATTTATTATCACACTATTTCATAGAATAGTGAGGACTACTAATGCTATCATCTGGACCGTCACTTCGTTCTCCGACTAGTCCCTGCTACGTTCTCATTTCTTGAAGAAAACAATGAAAGCAAAAGGGTGAGCTCAACTAGCCCAGTAAAAAATATTATGACTAAGATAATGCATAATAAATTATCATTAGCCTTCAACAGTGTTAAACTGATAAAATATAACAAACATCAAGGTTAACTGCAGCGGAACAAGCAATCCATTAGAAAAGTCAAGTAGAGAATAAAATCTACTATCTTCTATGATTTAAAAGGTTTTTCATCACTTTTATCGATGGGACTCAGCTTAATAGATAATCCACATCATCCCTGCACTATGGCCAAGGATATTCATTAGTATCACAACCATAAATTATCCATGCACTACGGGCCAGTGATATTCGTGTATTCATCAATGGTCATGATCATGCCAACAACTGTCCATCAATGCACTACGGGCCGATGAGAACTTTTACCACATCATTTGTAACATTACGGTCATGATTATACCGATTAATCCCTTGTCATAATCATACCAAGTCCATCTATGCACTACAGGCCACAGATGACTTTGAACATAATATAAACATGAGGATGATGACAATGATATAAGAATTCAATAAAACAAGTTCAAGAATTAATTTTTCCAGGAACCAATAACGTCCAAATTGTCAACATGATACTTCAAGGATACTGGATGAAGCGCAAATATCAAGGATATTCCACTAATTTCATGGAGTATAGAAGTCAAAGCTTTAACCAACTGAGTATAATAACGAATGGAATAACAAAAGAATTCACCAAGCATGCGATAGACCGCACAGATAGTTTATTCCAATAGAATAATAAATAATGGAACCAGGTCATGTGTAAAGCACAGACAGGATGTTCCAACAGAATGATAAATAATGGAACCAGGTCATGCGTACAGCACAGACAGGATGTTCCAACAGAAAAATAAAAATAGAATAATAGAAGAATTTCACCATATATGCGGTATTGCATGTGAGACAAAGTTATTCAACATAATGATAAAGAATGGAATAATGTAAGAATTTCACCAAGTATAGGGTAGCACAGATATATCTGAGTTATTCAATGTAATAATAAAGAATGGAATAACAGAAGTTCTCTTCATGAATAAGAAAGAAATTATACCCCTTACCTTAGTAAGAGATTGGATACTGCAATAGTGTTGTAACAGAATACTCTTTTTCTTTCTCTCTTATTCTCTCTATACTTTCTCTCAATATAGCTTGAATGAATTCGTGAAAAATAATGAAGAAATGAGCTTCTATTTATAGGCTTGGCAGAGTAAAGGTAAAATAGTCTTTTCGCCATAATTTATGACATCACCGCTGACGTCATCGATCACAATACATCATTGCATACCTCATCGTCCGATAAAATCATCGCTTACCTCATCGTCCGATGACATCATCGCTTGCATCACAGGAATTCAAATTTAATTTGTTCTCTTCCATCTCCTTTTACTTTTATACCATGAATTTACTATAATAATGCTACCATTAAATTTATAAAAATGTACTATTATATAATCACATCATACTACTATAATGTAATATTATAATAATATATTTGAATGATTATTTTATCAGAAAAGATAAAATACTAACTTTCAACAAATGTCACATGTTAAAAATTCCTCGATTTAAATCCACTTGAATAAATATTTTCTTATCTATCATTTGTGTCCACATAAAATAAATATTTCCTTATCATATAAATCAATAATTAATTATTCACAAATAATATTACGAGAATCACAATAATGACAACTAAGTAGTTTCTCAGAAAGAGGGGCTTTCAATAAGGATTTCTCCTCTGGCGCGCAATTAGGTGACCAAACCTCTCCTCGATGTAACTTTTTAGACATTGTCAATAATGCTATCTAATAATATTATTCAAATAATATGAATTATTGATCCGATAATGGGAAATTTCGTGCAAATGACAATTATTGAAACAACAATAATATAAAATATCAACGCAAACAATTATTGAACCAATAAAATAAAACATTGAGCATAATTTATTGTAACAATTATTGAGTAAAGTGCCTTCTTACGTAAGAATCAAAAATTCAAAAATAATGTGCAATACTGGTGTGCATTTGGCAACAACGCCAGACATCGTATTTTAACCACCGTGTATTCCAACGGTGTTAGCGGTAGAAACTTTCGCCGTTATTTTATAAAAAGATATTTTTGTCATTTTCTCAATCAAATGATAATTACATTTGTGGGGTCCACCAATGATTGTCTTGATTGTCACGAATATTCCCTGTTAAAATGAATATTCCAGACCAATCGAATATTATATAACAACTTGCGTACTTTGCAAAATTTATAAATATTACCCACAACTATAACATTATATCAAATTCATTCCATAATATTCAAAATTATATGTATAGAAAATTCATCTTTATTCATAAAAGTTGGGGTCTTACAACCTCCCCTTCTTATGAAATTTCGCCCTCGAAATTAGGGTACATACCTGGTATGTCAAAGAGGTAAGGATACCTTGATTTCATTTCAGATTCTAACTCCCAGGTCATTTCCTCAACATCGTGGTTCCTCCACAAAACTTTGACTTGGGGTATAACCTTGGAGCGTAGAACATGTTCCTTCTTATCCAAGATTTTAACAGGAACCTCTTCATACGTTAAATCTTCCGCTATTTCGTCCGGTTCTAACTCAATAATGTGGTGCGGGTCTTTCACATATTTACGTAACATAGATATGTGAAAAACGTTATAAACGCGAGACATACTTGGCGGTAAAGCGAGTCTATTGGCCACAGTTCCTACTCGATCGAGGATTAAAAATGGGCCAATGAATCGAGGATTGAGCTTTCCTTTCTTTCCAAATCTCGTAACTCCTTTCCATGGAGCAACACGTAACAACACATGATCTCTAATATCGAATTCTACGTCCTTTCGATGAAGATCAGCATAACTCTTTTGTCGATCTTGTGAGGTTTTTATACGTTGTCGGATCGTTTGAATCTTTTCCGTAGTCATACGTACCAACTCCGGTCCCAACAACGTTGCTTCACCCACCTCATGCTAGCATACTGGAGAATGACACTTTCTTCCATACAACGCCTCGAATGGAGCCATGCCAATACTTGTGTCGACGTCGGGATTTTTGGATGTCCCTTTCCGTTACTTGTTCTTTGGTGTTCTCATTTTAGGTGAGATTTGTTTGAAAAAACAAGTGAAAAAGGTCCAACATGTATAATGTCGACGATGGACCGTTAAGAGTCATGATTGGTTTTTAAATGGTTGTACCAACATAACCGAGGTAGAAAATGTTTGCACATTAACCCTTGATGTGACATTGCTAAAACCAAGTTTGAAACCGAGATTCATTAGGGTCAGGGATTTGGTTATCTTTGGGAAAGTGTTAGGCACCCCCCGACATCTGTGTTACCACGGTGACCGCCTCTTTTCAAGAAACTATTATCTGAATGTGTGTGTGGGTCAATGTGTTGTTATTTGGAAGTAGTTCGAGGCCTCGTTCGAACCTATATACACAGGGTTTGAATTTATGTGAAAATTCAGTTTTTAGCAAGATATAGCAATGATGTTTTATAAAAAAGGTTTTTCAAACCCTGATGCTCAATAGTAATTGAGACCTTTTATACTTCCATTTTATTAAGTGCTCGGCTTGGTTGATTTTATTTTACGAATGCGAGGCATCCGTATGAAAATAATGTACAAAATAATGCCGACTTCCTCGTGGGTATGGAAACCATCTGAGGAAATTCAGACACCGCAGAATAATTTACAAACTACTTATAGCTAAAAATGTCCATCACGGGAACCGAATCTAGATCCAATAGGCTGAATCTGTGATCACATGATTCCTAGGCGCACAAGATACCGCAATTTGTTTGAAAGCGAGTAGCAGATATATATATATATATATATATATATATATATATATATATATATATATATATATATATATATATATATATATATAAGCAATAAACGCATTAGGATGTAAAATCCGGGCTCATCGAATGAGTTTAACCACAGTTCATATATATAAGTATATATATATATATATAAGTGAATAAACGCACCGGATGTAAAATTTAGGCTCATCGAACAAAGTCTGACCACAGTTCATATATATATATATATATATATATAAGCGAGTAAATGCACCAGACCAAAGTCTAGGCTCATCGAACAAAGTCCGACACACAGTTAATATATATATATATATATACAAACTGAAATGAAACCACGGATCGAAGTCTGGGCAAAAGCAAGCATCACGACTCTCAACGTGTAGAAGGGTGTGTGCAAAGATGAAGAGAAAGACTCTAAAGTGTGTGAGAAGGCTTACAGCTGACTGCTAAAGAAGGCTTCTATATCTTTACAGCGGGTAAACACTAACTTTTGTAAGTACAAAAGGGCTATATATGAGCTCACAGGTGTTTAGAAGGGGAAAGTACACTGCATGGGGTGAGTGCAGAGCAAATTGGGTAGGGCTTCCTCGCCTTTTTCTCTTACAAAATGGCCACCCCAAGCCCTCTATTTATAGAGGGCGGCACCTAGTAGTAGGTGTACTGCGGTACGCCTGGGGTACACAGGCAAAGGTGTGTCCCGGCCGTGTCGGCACGTACATTCGGACAACGCTATTTATTCGTTGATCGTTCATAACTTTCAATCCGGGAGTCTGATGGAAGCGTGCCATATCATTCCGGGAAGCTCTTTCCGAGAGCTACACAATGACATATGATTTGTCCTTTTTGAGTCCAGGAAGATGGGTCCATGACCGAAATGGCATTCCTGGGTTTCCGTCAGGCAGTCCGTTAAGATATGGTTCTTGTGGGACTTCTATTGAAGTATTTTGAGTTGACATGAGTTGATTTGATGTGAGTTGAAGTTTAGTTGGCAAAATGACCATTTTGCCCTTCCCGGGGTTATCTCCTGTTTTTTGCGCAGTTGTAGCAGTATTTTCTCAGGATTATCTCTGAGGTTGACTTAATGTTGACTTTGACTGTTCTCAGGGTTATCTGAGGTTGGCTTAACCTCCTAGGGCTACCTCCAGGCTTTGATCTTGATCCCCCGGGGCTATCTCCGGGGTTGAAACTGATTTTCCCGGGGTTATCTCCGGGGTTGAAAAATGTTTTCCCGGGGTTATCTCCGGGGTTGGAAATTGGATCTCCCGTGGCTATCTTCGGGGTTAAAATTGATGTTGTGGTCCTCCAAGGTTATCTCCAGAGTGTGAAAAAGATGCTTTTGCCCTCCTGCATGGTTAGTAACTGGATGTAAAATCCAGGCTCATCGAACAGAGTTTAACCACAGTTCATATATATAAGTGTATATATATATATATATATATATATATATATATATATATATATATATATATAATAATAAACGCCGGATGTAAAATTCGGGCTCATCGAATGAGTCCCACCACAGGTTCATATATATATATATATATATATATATATATATATATATATATATATGTTTAGTAAACGATGTAATCAAGTTCAGGCTCATCGAACAAAGTCCTACCACAGTTCATATATATATATATATATATATATATATATATATATATATATATATATATATATATATATATATATAAGGGAGTAAATGCACTGGACCAAAGTCTAGGCTCATCGAACAAAGTCCAAACATTACAGTTAATATATATATATATATATATATATATATATATACAGATCGAAATGAAACCACGGACCGAAGTCCGGGCAACAGCAAGCAACACGACTCTCAATGTGTAGAAGGGTGTGTGCAAAGATGAAGAGAAAGACTCTAAAAAGTGTGTGAGAAGGCTTACGGTGGCGCTAAAGAAGGCTTCTATATCTTTACTGATGGGTAAACACCGACTTTTGTAAAGTACAAAAGGGCTATATATGAGCTCACAGTGTGTTTAGAAGGGAAAGTACCTTTGCATGGGGTGAGTGCAGAGAGCAAATTGGGTAGGGCTTCCTCGCCTTTTTCTCTTACAAAATGGCCACCCCAAGCCCTCTATTTATAGAATGGCACCTAGTAGTAGGTGTACTGCATTTGCCGGGTACCCCGGCAGGTGTGTCCTACCGTAGTATGTCGGCACGCACATTGAGACAACGCTTATTTGTTCGATTCGATCGTTTATAACTTTTAATCCGGGAGTCCGATGGAAGCGTGCCATATCATTCCGGGAAGCTCTTTCCGAGAGCTACACAATGACATAGGATTTGCCCTTTTTGAGTCCAGGAAGATGGGTCCATGACCGAAATGGCATTCCTGGGTTTCCGTCAGGCAGTCCGTTAAGATATGGTTCTTGTGGGACTTCTATTGAAGTATTTTGAGTTGACATGAGTTGATTTGATGTGAGTTGAAGTTGAGTTGGCAAATGACCATTTTGCCCCTCCCGGGGTTATCTCCGATTTTTTTGCGCAGTTGTAGCATTATTTTCTCAGGATTATCTCTGAGGTTGACTTAATGTTGACTTTGACTGTCCCCAGGGTTATCTAAGGTTGGCTTGACCTCCTAGGGCTACCTCCAGGCTTTGATCTTTGTTGAGTAAAATCTAGTTACACACAGCACGCAAGTATACGTGGTCAACAAGTAATAAAGTGATAAGTTGAGTATCGTTCCCACAGGGAATTCTAATTAATAAATTTCAACTACTAATACTATATCAATTCAATTTTATTCAAACAACGAGAAACTGCGATTGTCTGAATTATTAACTCCAAATTAAACACTTAAAGATATCTTTGCACTAAGATAAACAATTAACTAAGCTATTAGTTGAGTGAATGACTTCCTAGAGGTAAATATCAAGACTTCAATATCCCAATTATGAATTATAAATCGGTTATCTAATCATCCCAATTACTATGTCTTATGGATTGTTAATGAGAATTTTCAAATGCCAAAAGCCCTCTTCCAAGTGATCAATTGACTTCTATTTAACCCAGATTAACCTTGCTATATTCCTATGCAAAACAATTGGATTAAACTCTTTCCGGTCCCAATTCCTTATATATGTTACATGCGGTGAACATATATTTCCATTCAATTCACAAACCTAATTATTTACCAGTGTAAATAATCGAGTCACATGTCATCATGTCTAGTTCTAACCCTAGAATTCTCTCCCAATTCCTTCTAGAGTAACACACTAATTATTGGCCAAATAATTAATCACTAAAATCAAAACATGATAAACAATCCACTTCAACATAAATAATTATAATGATGTATAACTAAGTTATAATCATAAAAGGTTCAATTGAAATCTTAATTAAAGAATTAGTTCATCACGGAAATAAGAATCATTATTTGTTGATAAATCATCCTTAAAGAATTACAAATTAAAAATAAGGAGAAAAAGAAGAAACTCTGTAGCCAATCTTGAAGCTCCAAGTAATCTCCTGTAATCTTCAATGGAAAAGCTCCTTCAATACTCTCTGCCAAATAAAATCCAATCCCCTTTTAACTCAACAATTAGTTTCTTTTTATAGTCCCCCACAATCCTCTTCCAATTAGGTTTTATTATTAGCCCTTAATAGACAAATTAAGTCCAACCAGAAGTCAAACGCTAATCCCAGGTCAACGCTTGTTAGGTTTCGGTAGCCATTTGAGGATAGTACAATTCTAATATTTTTTCGAATATTGGACTTCATTGAAATTACCAAAATGCCATTCAATGCTTGAAATTCCATAATTGCCTTCCAAACTTCCAAATCGCGCAAACAAGATATAAACACAATAAAATGCTACTAAATAACTTAAGAATGCAATAATTTAAGTCTAAATATATCCGAATTATGGGTATACTACCCATTCATCAAATACCCCCAAACTTAAATCGTTCGTGTCCTCATGCGACAAAAAGCCTAAGATCACCAAACAAAACTAAACATCATGCACATGCAAACTATTTATATTTATATGTTCGTAATTCCAAAGAATCCAAGAGCTCACGTGAGATCCATATGCCTCGAGAAAATCACGTAAACATGCTAATTCCTCATGTAAAAACAGATCAACAATACCCCAACAATCAAGCGGATCTAAATCATATTATCGATATTGTGTGTGTGTCCACGACCATGCGAACCCATGAAAGACAAAAATATGAGAGATAATAACTTTCTTAGTAGGCATCATACAATTGTGAACTTGAGAACTCATTAAATAAACTTGTTTCAACTGAACTCAAAACACTTACCCGAATTCAACAGTCAAACTAGAATATATATATATATTTTATTATTATTATTATTATTATTTTTTTTATTTTTTTTTTATTTTTTTTAAGTTATACATAAATGACTGTGCAATGCCTCATCCCATCAGGCTAACAGTGTTACCCCTTAGCGAGCTTTCGACCAACGACTCCCAAACCATTTAAGACCTTAGGGCACTAGGTTTTAAGATACCCCTTCGGACGTACTTGCTCAAATAACACAGGCCCCGAAACAAGACTAGTCACCCTGTATATTATCATTATTATTTATATATATATATATATATATATATATTTTAGATGGTTGGTGAGTTCGTTTTACGCTCCATCTCACGCTTGTGTTTATGGGGAGTGGTTCCCCTCAACCCACCACAAGACTCAACATATATTTTTTTTTTGTTTTTTGTATTCCACATGTTTCCCTCCAAACTCGAGTTTATGCATGAATTCAGTCTCATCTAGTTATTCAAATTGTTCTTCCATATCACTAGCAATCCCCCTTTAGAACTCTATTCTCTAACCATTTAAACTATCATAGCTAACATGGTCGTTTTATTTCAAAGTGCCTTCTTATAATATCAATGTCAAACAGATAAAGATCCAATTCAAGTCACGAAAATCATATCACTGAATCAACAATCCTTACTAGACGTGTTCATGCAATTCTACTTTCATCATTGGCCCCAGATATACGCACTCTCAAAAACTGGAATTAACATGCAATCCTAAATGCAACTTTACTAATAAGCAATCCACAAACTAATAATAAACTACAACTGGTGAAAATAAAACGTAACCACCCCCAAACTAAGCTAGAGCAATGTCCTCATGCGAAGAAAAGAAAAAAAAAAAATAAGTCAAAATAAAACAGAGGACTTCCCTGATGAATTTATTCTTCTGGGTGAGTATCATCGTCCTCGCTCATCTCTTGATCGGACGGGGGAAATACTTGCAGCACGGGAGCCGTAGGGAAATGGCTAAGTGGAGCGCCGGATGGGGTCTGGATGGTCGATTGCATTACATGCAAACAAATTGGTCAACTAAATACTTGAAAATCACGTCTTGACGTTACGATAAGCGCACATTACGGGACTCGATGTTGTAAAACCAAAATACATCTCCCATTGGGCGACAGGGACCACACCTCGATGAAAGCAATTGTCGGGGGCCGTCAAGGAGGGGGAGCCCGAGGTGATGGGGCTCGGGAGACGCGTGGGGATAATGAAACCCGGTCCCCTAGGGTGATTAGCGCCACGGACCACACTTTATAACGACGGATCAAGTTGTGGTCCAACACGGCATAGGAGTTTGAATCATCTCGTCTCGATTTCCATTTGACCCCAAACTTAGCACATAAGGCGCAGATCGTGGATGGGTGTGGTAGCCCTCCGTGGTCCCGCCAGCGAGATGCGCGGAGCATCGATTCTTTGAATAAGATGGCCGACATCGATTCGTAGGCCTTGTATGATGGAGTATAATAGCACGGCTTCGTTCTTTGGTGACGTGACTCACATGTGTGCAGGGCATCAATTTACAAGATATGAAGGCATACCATGCCTTTCCATATAGGACCGAGGTGAGACAATGGGAAGGTCATGCTTCGCCACGCTCATGGATGGACTAAGTAGTGCCCGGTTGACACGACTCCGAATAATCTTTTCATAGTCCGCCCATCACCACTAAAGCGAGCATATTCATCATGAAGGTCCTCTAAGGGTAGTTGATAGCACCCATTGATATCCTCCTCGCCAAATTCCACGGTCTTACTCTCGACAAACACCCCATAATGGTCATGCTCGAGCAAGTTGGCATAGAATTCTTTGACCACTTTGCAATCCTTTGCTATGTCAGTCGTTCCGGTGAGTGAGGCGAACCGATTACGCTTAGCAATCATCACTGCTATGTCTCCATCCTTGGTTTGATCGGGACGGAGACCCCGTTCGAGGACTAGTGAGCGGGTGGCCATGCGGCTGTAGCGTTCTTGAGCCGCAACACTAACAAAACGCTTTCTTGTCAAATTTTGGCGGCGAAGTTGAAGCGACCCGGACCACGAGCTGGCATGGACGACGTTTGGATGCCATGTATAGAATTTCGCAAATAAAACATATTCATAGTTTAGCTTTAAAAGAATGTACGGTTGGATAAATATGCGCCTAGCAAAAGACATAGAAATTGTATAAAATCTTCGGGTAGTGTGAGAATGCGGGGTGGGGGTGAGGCATGAAAATGCAAGTATGTAAGTTACATAGGATTATTGAGTCGGATAATTTGTCAAACACCTAGACAAAGAATCGAGAACTTGTTCAATCCATTATTAACTCCTGCCTATTCATGCCATGCATGTATAGCGTGCATGAATCTCGTGTGTAGGAGTACGTCACACGTGCCCGTGCGTTATCTATCGCTCCATTAGATTTCCAGATGACAAGAATAATGAATGAAGAGCATCTTAATTCGTAATAATTGAAAAACACATCAAATCATACCTTTGGTACTTCTAAAGAAGTTGGAGGAGTAGAATTCGGCACACAAGATGCAGACGACCAATATGGAAGGGAGGGCTTGATGCGTGGTGGATGAGTGGAAGACAATTATCCAAAGTTTAATGACTTTGTGCTATGAAGATGGAGAGAGGGTGACTGACCTGCTGTGCCGGCGCGTGGAAGGAATTTGGGGTAGAAGGGCACGACAAGGTTTTAAAGTACAAGGTCTAACGACCCAGTGGCACGGGTACTGGGTTATAACGAATCTTGAGCGCCAAGGCGGGCAAAGCGTGAGAATCAGTGGGATGCTCAGCCACGGTATTCGCTGGTTTTAATCGAAGACACGGTGGCAAGGCTGGGCCTTATTTTTCGCTGAGCCTGGCGAAAGTAGCTGTGATTGAACTAGAATCCAGCCACGGGCTACTGAGGAATTTACCTGTACGTGCATACGGACGAGTGTAGGAATTAGTTTAATAAACTTGGAGTCTTCTACTACTGGAATAACGGTGAAAATAAGAAAAGTTTAACTCTAAGAGGCATAAAATCAAATAAAACGAAAAAGTTATGGGCTGCATGGGTTGCCTCCCAAGAAAGCGCTTGGTTTACGATCGTCGGCCGACTTTGCGGTGTTGGTCGGTTGTCCACTGGGTGCGAGAGAGGTACCGACCGTGGCTTGACGTTCGATTGGTCCGCTCAATAGTGTTTCAGACGCCGACCGTTGACCTTGAATGTACGCTTTGAATTTGGTTCCTCAACCGCAATGTTTAGTGTGGTGGAGTGACAGATATCACTACAAATGGTCCAGACCACCTGGATTTCAATTTTCCTGGAAATAGACGCAAACGTGAGTTGAACAAAGAGTACTTGGTGGCCCGGTGCGTAATGTTCTATCGAGAAATTTTTTATCGTGCCAAGATTTGACTTTCTCCTTGTATAGCTTAAGCGTTTTCAGTGGCGTTGAACTCAATTCATCCATCTCGTTCAAACGCAGCGAACTGCTTTTCACCCGCCGCTTCTAGATCAAAGTTTAATTTCCGAATGGCCCAATTGTGCACTTTGTGTTCTAGCTCGATGCCGCAGATGACACGCCTTTCCAAAGACCATTTCATGACGGGACATGCCGATCGGGTTTTTGTCTGTTGCTCGATAAGCTTCCATAGAGCGTCGCCAAGACGCAACGCCCAATCTTTTTCGTGACGGATTGACTACTTTTTCCGTGATCTTCTTAATTTCCGATTCGACACCTCCGCTGCCATTAGTTTGTGGGTGATATGCATTTTGCAATTTTGTGACGAACTCCATATTTTACAAGCAATTTAGTGAATCGCTTATTCTGAAGGCGTTCCCTCATCACTTATTATAGCCCTTGGTGTCCCAATCTGGTAAAATGTTTTTCTTTAAAATTGGGTGACAACGTTGGTCATCATTTCGTGGGTAACGTCATGCTTCTACCCATTTGGAAACATAATCATCGCTAATAAGATATAACGATTATTCAGTGAAGATGGAAATGGTCCCATAAAGTCGATACCCCACACGTCAAATAGTTCCACCTCTAAAATTGTGTTAAGTGGCATTTCATCAGGCTTGGAGATATTACCTCACGCGTTGGCATCGATCGCATTTTAGCACAAAGAGATAAGCATCTTTGAATAAAGAGGGCCGGAAGAATCCCGATTGTAGTACTTTGGGTCATTGACGATCATCGGAATAATGACCTCCGTAATCGAGGGTGACGGTGGCCTAATATACTATCCATTTCTTCGTGAGGTACACAACGTCTTATCATTTGATCTCGCGCATGCTTTAAATGTGAAATGGTTCATCCCAAAAGTATTGTTTCGATCGTGGAGAAACTTCTTCCGTTGTTGTGATGTCAATCCGCAGTAACACCTTGGCAACTACATAGTTGACATAGTCAAGATACCAAGGCAAGATGGTAGTTACCCGGAGCAGTTGCTCATCAGGAAATTCTTCATTAATCATCGAGTTGTCTTCTTTCTGCATTCCTTTTATTTTCCAACAAGAGATGGATGATCCGCCACTTGATTTTCTCAGACTTTTCGTCCCGGATCTCGAGATCAAATTCTTGTAACAACAAAGATTCCACCGTATTAATCGTGGTTTAGTATCTTTCTTCTCAATCGGATATTTAATATTTGAATGATCGATGTAGAACAATTACCTTAGTGCCGAGGAGATAAGCTCCGAATTTGTCAAAAGCAAACACCATCGCAAGTAATTCCTTTTTCGGTTGTTGTGTAGTTCAAATTGGGCATCCGTCAATGTCTTACTAGAGTAATAGATAGTATGAAAATCTTATCATGACGTTGTCCCAATACTGGCCCCATCAGCGTAATCTTGGTCAAGCACATCAATTCAAAAGGTAAAGACCAATCGGGCGCTACAATGACTGGTGCAGAGACCAATTTCTTCTTTAATACCTCAAATGCCTCGATGCATGCATGATCCATCTTAAACGGTACATCTTTCTCCAAGAGTGAGCATAGGGGTTTCGAGATTTTTGAAAATCTTTAATAAAGCGCCTATAGAACCCCTGCATGTCCCAAGAAACTCGAATGCCTTTTACGAGATGAAGGAGGAGGCGTTTCTCAATTGTATCAATCTTCGCTCTATCCACCTCCAAGCCGGATCACGGAAACCTTATGTCCCGAATAACCCTTCTTGTACCATAAAATGACATTTTTCCCAATTAAGTACCGTGTTAGTCTCCACATCTTTTTAACACCAAGATCGATTATTCAAACACGAGTCAAAACTATCGCCAGAACACGGAGAAATCATCCATGAACACCTCTAAATTTCGCTTCGACCATATCGGAAAAGATTGCCATCATACAAACGTTGAAAGGTCGCGGCGCATTACATAGACCAAAGGACATACTGGCGGAATGCAAACGCGTCTTAGTATGGACATGTGAACGTGGTCTTTTCTTGATCTTCCGGTTCTATGGCAATTTGATTGTACCCAGAATATCCATCTAACAGATAGTAGAATTGATGTCCCGCTAACGTGTCCAACATCTGATCAATGAACGGCAAGGGAAAGTGATCCTTGCGTGTGGCTTTATTCAACTTGCGGTAATCCATACATACTCTCCAGCCTGTAACAGTTCTAGTCGGGATAAGCTCATGCGCTTCATTTTTTACCACAGTTATGCCCCTTTTTGGTGACACAATTATACAGGACTTACCCATGAACCTATGCGAGATTGGGTAGATAATCTGGCGTCAACCATTTTATAATTTCCTTCTTCACCACCTCTTTCATAATGGGATTTAACCTTCGTTGCATCTCAATGGTTGGTTTTGATCCTCTTCCATTAAAATCTTGTGCATCTGTAAAGAGGGCTAATACCTCGAATGTCCGCTATAGTCCACCCAATCATTTGCTTTGAACTCATGGAACTCGTAGCAATTTTTCTTTTTGGGTGTCGATTAACGTTGTCAAAACAATAAGCTGGTAGAGTCGATTCTTTCCTAAGTAAGCATATTCAAGATGAGATGGGAGTGGCTTTAATTCCAACACTGGTGGCGCTTCTATCGAGGGTTTGCATTTTTTTTCTTCCGTTTTAGGCCTTTCAAGGGTGTCGAATGGTTGATTATTTTTCCGATAGAAAGATGGTGTGTCTAGCCATTTGACCTGCTCATTATCTGCCTCCGCACTATCGTTGTCGGTTCTAACCATCATGGATTCTATCGGATCCTCTCGAGTAATTCTGAGAAATCTTGTGATTCACTATCTCCTCCATTACATCCACCCGCAAACACTCACCTTTTTCCTTTGGATACGACATTGCTTTAAACACATTGAAAGTGACTTGTTGATCGTCAACTCTCATCGTTAATTCTCCTTTTGCACGTCGATTAACGTTCTCCCGCTGCTAAGAATGGTCGTCAGAGAATGATGGGCGCCCAGATCCGCTTCACAATCCAAGATAACGGAAGTCTTTGGAAAGATGAATTTATCCACCCTTACTAATCGTCTTCAACGATACCTCGTGGATATATAACTGATCGAATCGCTAATGATGAACCGATATTTGTCGGTTTAGGTGCTTGGAGCCCGAATTGACGGTAGACTGATAATGGCATCAAATTAATACTGGCCCCCAAATCACACGGCACTTTCAAAAAACCGATTACCAATGTCGCATGGAATAGAAAAGCTACCGGATCTTTCAACTTAAGCGTAACTTGTTCGAATAATCGCGCTTACATTCTTGATTGCTAGCGCCACTGTTTCAAAATCCCCGAGTTTCCTTTTCTTTGATAGCACATCCTTCATGAACTTAGCGTAACTCGGCATTTGTTCTAAAGCTTCGGCGAATGGGATGTTGATATGCAATTTTTTAAAAATATCCAAAAATCTTAAAAGCGCTTATCTAACTTGGATTTAAGAAATCTCTGCGGATATGGTATGGGTGGCCTTGTTGTAGATGACCCCAAGTGCATTTTCCTCTCCTATTTCCTCTTTATCTTTCCGGTTTCCACAACTTCTTCGCTTTTGTTGTTACGTTATCCCCTTGTCCTTATCCTTAGCTATTTGCGGCTCCTTCCCACCGTAAGATTACCGCTGCGGTGCTCATTTCTTCCGGATTTATTTACGTATCACTCGAAGGCGTTCCTAGTGGACGGGTATTCAATGCATGTGCTATTTGTCCCAATTGATTTTCCAGATTCTTTAACGATGCCCCATGGCTTTGCAACGTCATATCTACTTGATTCAATTTCTTGTCTTGTTCCTCGTTCTTTTTGTCGAGGCTCTAATAAACTTTTCAAAGGTCGCTTCCCAACTTGATACCCTCTCGGTTGTTGAGGTTGATTTTGGAATCCGGAGGTGTGTTGTTGTTCAGGTGGTTGAGTGCAGACTTGATTGTTACTCCACGAGAACCCTGGATGATTCTTCCAACACGGATTATAGGCATTTTGGGTAGGATACGGTTGGGTTGAGCGATTATAATTTCCTCTCTGAATGTCTTTGATTCCGAATTTATGGCACATTGATCCGTAGCATGACCCCTCACAAGACACAACTCACAAACCATCGCTACTCTTTGTGTGGCTTGTGGATGCCATATTTCTATATGCTTAGCTATTGCGCCATCACTTGTCTTTATTAATCTTTGTTGGCGTCCACTTCATATTTTCCTGATGCTTTTGGATGGTTGGTCCTCGTCATGGGCCACTGATAGTTGTTGGTGGCCATTGTTTCTAACAATTGATATGCCTCATCAAAATTTTTGGACATAATCGCTCCTCCCGCTGCTGCATCAATACTAGACCTCGTGGATGCGTGCAAACCATCACAAAATATCCCTAATTGCATCCACTGCGGAATTCCATGATGAGGGCACTTACGGAGCATATCCTTAAACCTTTCCCACGCTCCTTTAACGATTCCGACTCAAGTTGTGCGAAAGTATGAATGTCGTTTAGTAGTTTTGCCGATTATTTGGTGGGAAGAACTTAGCTAAAATTTTTTGAGCTAAGTCATCCCGTGGTGATTGAACCAGGAGGCAAGGAATGTAGCCGACCAGGCTTTATCTTTTAAAGTAAGCGGAACATCCTCAACCTTATAGCGTCTTCGATACATTGTTAAATTTGAAGGTATTGCAAACTTTCAAGAAACTCAAGATATGCTCATTAGGATCGTCTCATCGAATTACCCCAAATGGCATGTGATACAGAAGCATCCGAATTGATCCGGCTTTTATCTAAAACTATTCGCATTGATTGCGGTCTCTTAATACTTGATCAGTAAATCAGTAACATTTGGTATGTAATCCCTAAGTGATTTCATTCGTTCTCCGCCATGTTCATTTAGTAACTCTTGGGTTGTCGGTTCTTCTTCCAAATGTATCACCTCACTATTCGATCAAGACCGTCGGAACTCCTTCTCAAGGTTGTGCAGATATCGTAAGAAGTTCCTTTCTAGCTTTCGATCTAGTGTGCATACACGAATTCTCGCCAATCCAAGAAGAAAGATTAAGTAGTGTTCAAATTAAAATCGAATTGATTATAACTAATATGAAATTAATATTAATAAAAGAAATTCCCCGGCAACGGCGCCAAAAACTTGTTGAGTAAAATCTAGTTACACACAGCACGCAAGTATACGTGGTCAACAAGTAATAAAGTGATAAGTTGAGTATCGTTCCCACAGGGAATTCTAATTAATAAATTTCAACTACTAATACTATATCAATTCAATTTTATTCAAACAACGAGAAACTGCGATTTTCTGAATTATTAACTCCAAATTAAACACTTAAAGATACTGCACTAAGATAAACAATTAACTAAGCTATTAGTTGAGTGAATGACTTCCGGTAGGTAAATATCAAGACTTCAATATCCCCAATTATGAATTATAAATCAGTTATCTAATCATCCCAATTACTATGTCTTATGGATTGTTAACAGGAATTTTCAAATGCCAAAAGCCCTCTTCCAAGTGATCAATTGACTTCTATTTAACCCAGATTAACCTTGCTATATTCCTATGCAAAACAATTGGATTAAACTCTTTCCAGTCCCAATTCCTTATATGTTACATGCGGTGAACAGATATTTCCATTCAATTCACAAACCTAATTATTTACCGTAAATAATCGAGTCACATGTCATCATGTTCTAGTTTCTAACCCTAGAATTCCTCTCCCAATTCCTTCTAAGTAACACACTAATTATTGGCCAAATAATTAATCACTAAAATCAAAACATGATAAACAATCCACTTCAACATAAATAATTATAATGATGAATAACTAAGTTATAATCATAAAAGGTTCAATTGAAATCTTAATTAAAGAATTAGTTCATCACGGAAATAAGAATCATTATTTGTTGATAAATCATCCTTAAAGAATTACAAATTAAAAATAAGGAGAAAAGAAGAAACTCAGAGCCAATCTTGAAGCTCCAAGTAATCTCTGTAATCTTCAATGGAAAAGCTCCTTCAATACTCTCCGCCAAATAAAATCCAATCCCTTTTAACTCAAAGAATTAGTTTCTTTTTATAGTCCCCCACAATCCTCTTCCAATTAGGTTGTATTATTAGCCCTTAATAGACAAATTAAGTCCAACGTGAAGTCAAACGCGCTTAATCCGGTCAACACGGTAGAGGCTCGGTAGCCCGGCCACGAGGATAGTATATTAATTTGAATACCATTTTGTTGGACTTCATTGAAATTACCAAAATGCCATTCAATGCTTGAAATTCCCATAATTGCCCTTCCAGCTTCCAAATCTGCCAAACAAGATATAAACACAATAAAAATGCTACTAAATAACTTAAGAATGCAATAATTTAAGTCTAAATATATCCGAATTATGGGTATACTACCCATTCATCAATCTTGATCTCCCGGGGCTATCTCCGGGGTTGAAACTGATTTTCCCGGGGTTATCTCCGGGGTTGAAAACTGTTTTCCCGGGGTTGGAAATTGGATCTCCCGTGGCTATCTTCGGGGTTAAAATTGATGTTGTGGTCCTCGAGGGTTATCTCCAGAGTGTGAAAAAGACGCTTTTGCCCTCCTGCATGGTTAGTAAAAGGCAAAGAAAATTTCGAGTGTCTACAGATGCCCCTCTTTATCATGTTCATGCAATGCAATGGAATGGACATGATAAAGATTAGTAGACACTTGAAAATATGAGAAGGTATTTTCACTGTTGCAAATCACAATGTAATGAATGTTTATGATGAATGTTAAAATGTTTTCGCAAATCGCAGTTCGCAAATCGCACATCGTATTTTGCACTTCGCACTTCGCTTTTCGTATTTGGCTAAATCGCACATTGCAACTCGTACATCGCAACTCGTACATCGCATTTCGTATATCACATCGCAAATCGTATATCGCAAATCACAAATTGCAATGTAATGAATGTTATGATACATGTTAAAATGTTTTCGCAGATCGCTTTACCTTTACCGATCATTGTTGATGCCTATGCTGGTGTTGACTCCAATGGTTTGGCATTTAATCGCTGATGATTGTTTGATGAAGATAAGTGGAGATGCTTTCCGTATCTCTGATGGGGATGACGTTCTGAAATCACCAGACCCTCCTAATGTATTCGTTGGTAGTATGCAACGGTGCATATCCTGCTGATCGCTAAACTTTTTTGGTTTCCACTCGAACGGTGGTATACGAAGCTTTCATCGCTGAACTATCTTGATGTCGCGCTGAATTGATGCCAATAGTTTTAAGAATACCGAATCTTTTGATACCTTCGCTGAAGTTTTCTACGGATTACGTCACTAGACTTCACCTGATGTTACGCTAGATTGATGACAACCACCCGATGTCTCACCCTTCTTGAGGTGATTTGGAGTTTCCTTTCACTGTTGGGTGCTTGTGCCCCATTTTCTTAAGCGTTTGATTCGCAACCCGGCTGAACTGATGACTTGAATGCCGCTGAACTCCCTGGAGGGTGTAATTCATTCCTTCGCTGCCCAGATTTGAACGTCGGTGTAGAGGCCTCAGCTTGTGAGGACTTAACGCATGTTGATGGTGTAGATTTCATTCGCTAGGCCTTTCGTTCTTCGACCTTCCGCTCGAGTTGAGAACTTTTTGAGAATTTTTCCTTCTTTCGTAGGGGCACGCTTATGTCGCTATGATTTCTTTCTGGGAGTTCACCCTTTCTTTTTGATGAAGCTTGATCTCGCCTTAAACTCCTTCCATTTCTTGGAATTGGAAAAATGCCCCAGTCCTTTCGCATGTTGATGCCGAGGGTTCGTATGAGAAACTCTCTTTGTTGATGAAGTCGTGAGTGAATAATATCTGAATCGCCATTGAGATGATGATGGACCATGCTGATGGCGCTAACTGGTGCATTTTCTATTTTAGGATGATTGATAAATGCCCCAGTGTTGAGTTGTCGCTGATTCCGAGATTGCCCCCAATCTTGTTGTAAGGGATCCAATATCCGGTTGTCGCCAATTTTGAAATTGCCCCAGCCTCGCTTGTTGTCTGGGATAGTTGCTTTGATAGATGAGCTGATAAGATGCCGAGATCGTAAAAGGCTTTTACATCTATACCATCTGGTGAACAGGTAGTGGATGTGGGCTTTGATGTTAACCTCTCATTCTGGTAAAGATGTCGCTTTGTTAGAGAGATGATGCTCTAACTCATAGGGATATCGTTGTTGCTAAGCGGGATGACGTTATATCCACCCGAGATATTGCATGTAGTTGGCAGTGGATCTGTTGGCTCGTGTAGAAACCCTTGGGTAGGAGATCACAGTGTTACCTCCTTCTTCTGAGAGGGAATCCATGTTGGACTTGATATCCCGCATATACACTGATTTGTAGATGGGCTTGTATTTTCCTGTACAGACTAGCTTAGCCATTTTGTCATGTACAGTACACATTGTATATATCAAACAACATTATATATGGCAGGGAAATATATGTTGATTCACTTCCCTTTTAGTTGTGCCTTGCTACTTGCTTGATATTCGCTTATTTCTCCAGGACTTTGTGATCTGGATGTATTCTGAACTCCTCCTTGATGGATGGATGTTGAGATGTCTCGTGATTTTCGGAATGGATCGATCGATCGTGTGTATTCCCTACAATCTTTGGTGTCTTGGGATTTGGTTTTTTTTATGTGGTTATGGATAGGAGTGTGTCTATTTTGTTTTTTTCTCGTCTTTGATTCGGACCATATAACATGGTCGCCACGTACTCCAGTGTATTAGGGAGATCAGGTCGACGTAGTTCGCCCCATGTATAGGGCAGATTGCAAATGAAAAGTTTTAATCCCATGTACGGGATAAATTGAAGGTATGAAAGGTTTGATCTCTGGCGGGATAACCGAAGTTGTATGAACTGAAGTGAAACCAGGTTGCTGGTTTGAAAAGTGTATTTTTCCTTGAGGGGCAGGTGGGTAAAAAGGAAAGGCTGTATGTAGTGAGGATTAAAGAACCTAAAATGACTGGTGATCTGATGATCCAAAACCAGGATGTTTGTTTGATGGTATCCTCAGACATAGTACCGTTTCACGGTGTCTAAATTAGTGAGTTACGAAAATTCATCGCCTTCCATGTCCTGTAATCTGAAAGCGCCTCCTGTCAATACCTCCTTAACAATAAACGGGACTTCCCAATTTGGAGTGAATTTTCCTTTAGACTGAGCTTGGTTGTCAATGATCTTCTTCAAAACCGAGTCGTGTTGTTTCAACTACCGTAGTCGGACTTTTCTGTTGTAGGATCTTCTTTACAAGTAAAAGGGCACTTATTTGTGGGCCACATACTTTCCCATGGATTTCATCCATAGCCTCTGAGCTTGGTCCTCGTCCAAACATCTGAGGAGACATCGTTCTGCATCTCTTTTAGTATAGTGCATCTCCGCTCAGGTAGAATTTTATAGCAAGTTGATGGATCCGCTTTTCTCGATCGGGCTCGCCTCGGCCGGGTGTAGATCCATCTCGTAAGTACTTCTTGATGTGTTGATACCAAGGATGCTGGATGGGAGGTATGTCATCCGATACTTTTCAATGTAATTCCCATAGGCTGCAGCTTTTTGTTGGGAAAATGTGTGGGTTGGCATGTCTTCCTTGTCATGTAAGTTGATCAAGGAGGCCAAGGTTGCTAGCGCACTCGCAAAA
The DNA here is from genome assembly GCA_020205605.1 of Panax ginseng. NCBI lineage: Eukaryota > Viridiplantae > Streptophyta > Magnoliopsida > Apiales > Araliaceae > Panax > Panax ginseng. The sequence goes on along the minus strand of CM035127.1, from coordinate 41,452,530 downwards.
TCATTCCTATTCTAAGGAATGTGGAGGAAGGATTTTTCTTCAAACTTCGAAGCCATCTGTAGAACCTGCCGATGGTAAGGCAGCAACTGTAGAACCTGTTGAAGAGCTTTCTTCTTTTTCTTTTTTTCTTTTTTTTTTCTCCTTTTTTTCTTTTCTTTTTTTTCTTTTTTTTTTCTTTATGCATTAGATCGTGGAAAAGAGTCCTATGGCTCACTGATAGGTAGCTTCGGCATTGATGAGGCCGAAGGACAATCGTCTGTTAGCAAAAGATTCCCCAAGGAGTGATGAAAACAATTTTCTCACGATATTCCTCAGCAACCATGATTTGATGGTACCTCGCAAAGCAATCAGCAAAGGAGTACATGTCGTATTGTCAATGAGTATGTAGATGAATGGGACCGAAAAGCTATCTTTGAGACAAGCTTTGTTCAGATCACTATAATCCACGCAAAATCGCACCTCTCCTTCGGGTTTCAGCACGAGGACTATGTTGGATAGCCATTCAGGGTATGTTGACACCATGATGATGCCGACTTGAAATTGTTTCACAATTCTTCTTTAACCTTTAACCTCCACTCAGGTTTTAATCGCCTGAGCTTCTACCTGACTGGCTTGAATTCCCCTCTGATGGGAAGGCGATGAATGACAATGTCAGTGGATAAACAGACCCTGTCTTCATGAGACCATGCAAACACATCCTGGAATAGGGTCAATAGAGTAACCATGTCATTCTTTTGGTTTGGAGTGAGGTCCATACCAATCTGGACTTGTTTGGGGTTTTTTAAGGTTCCGAGGTTTGAAACAGGTGGTTTGATCAAGATTTGGCTTGGGTTTGTCTTCGACCCATTCTTTGATCTCCTAAGGTATCTCATAGTCATCTTGTATTTCCATCAAGTCTGAGTCCAACTTTACATCAAAGTTACAGTCCTTGTGGAGAATAGGCACCTCATCAGCAAGTACATGCACATCTAAATTCAGAGTCCTGAAACAAAATATGCTTTCACTTAGTATATAACCCTGTTCAATCACACAAAGTGTTAGCTCAGAATGACAAAAGTAACTACTAATCTGTCATGAAAAAGTAAGCAGTTATTGCTATCTACAAGGTAGAGAGAGTTTCTTCCCTTTTTACCCTCGTCGGCAAATGCAAGGAGTGGTGCTCCAATTGTCTAGGGCAAAATCTTGGTGGCCTGCAGTGATGGAGGGGCTATCATTAACCTCTTTCTCCCGAATGATGACCATTACATCTGGGCCATCATCGTCTGGGGTGTATCTGTTTGAGAAGTGTTTGTTTGGGTTTTTGTTTGGTTTGACCGCACCATTGATGGCTGCCTACGTACTCCTATTAAAGAGGAGATCAGGTCTTTCGTAGTTCTGGCTTTGGTATGAAAAGGTTCAAAGGGGTAAGTGGTGAGAAGAGTGTAGAGATGGTTTTTTTTATTTTATTTATTTATTTACATGCATGAAAAATAAAAGGCATACTACGAAGAAAGTGATACCGTTTAACATTTTTTGGAACTCGCAACTTTATCCCCTGGATCTACATCTTCTCGGCTAATTGAGGCCTGATAGTCCAGTTGTCAGTGGTTATGTTGCCTTCAGGGCTCGTGATAGAGGTTACCCCTTGATTCTGAATGTCTTCGCTTGTGGCCATAATTTGATCGCTTCCTGATTCAGTACATTCCTCAGGGACGCTTGAAATGGACGCATTACAAAAAGGGTTGAACTCTGGATTCTTTAATGGGTTGGACTCCCCGACAATCTCACCACCTTTTTCTTCATCTATTTCTTTGCCTTCTTCATGGGTTTCAAAGGATTCAACCATGAAATCTCCCTCGAACTGTTGTTGCATTTCTTGCAAAGAACTTTCCTTTTTGGTTTTTTTTTTCCTTGGAAAGGATTAGTATTTCCTCTGCATCATCCAAGGTGATAAAATCAGGAGCGTGGTTGATATCTTGGAACCATAGGACGTTTGATGTTGACGGGGGAATCTCCTTTGGGGATGCCTTTGTCTCCTCATCATTTCTTGCATTAGGATCGATCCACTTTGTGTTCTCGCGTAATTGTCGCTCATAGCCTTCACCTCATTTGGTATGTCATCTCGAATGGACATCTTAAGCTTTTTATTTCCTTTTCGCCTTTTTTGGTCATGGGAAATTCTATCTCCAGCTCTCCATTTTCAATGAGATCTTGGATTTTATGTCGCAAAGACCAGCATTCTTCAGTTGTATGTCCAAGTGAGTTAGAAAGTGAGTTAGAATGGTAGAGACATATCTTGGTGGAATCATAACTCTTTATCTTGGGATTTATAGGAGGCAGCAACTTAGTACTCCTTCCTTCGCTTATCAGAAAATGTAGCATTTCTTCATTGGATTTGCTCAGAGGGGTGAATTTTCAGACTCTTTTAGAGGTTGTTTGATCTTTCATCTTTGAGAATTCGCATTTCCTCGATCGATTCTTCCGCTGGCGAGATCTTCTAGCAATTTTATCATCCCCATTTTCTTGTATTTTCACCGCTTTGATCTTCTTCATTCATTTTGGCTCATCGTGGAGTCCTTTTTCTCTTGGCTTTCGATAGTTGGTGAAAAATTGCCTTGTTTTACGATGTTAAGACTCATCGCCTTTAGCCAGAAGGAGTTTACTTTGATTCTGGATCGCATCCAATTTTTGCATTACTGGCATACCCTCCTCCGAGTTTTCCCACTCTAGGACATTTGTTATATGCTTTTGGGGGTATTCCTCCATCCTTCGTATGTAATTACGAATTGGATACATTTCAGCGCTTCCTGACCCGATCATGTTTACTTCTTCCGTATCATGTCGCAACGGAAGGTTGGTGTTGACATTTTGTTGGTCAGGTTGTTCGACCACAATATTGCCACTTTCGATCAGATTTTGAATCTTAGGTTTTAAGGACCAACAATCCTGTGTATCGTGTCCTGGAGACCCTGAGTGGTAAGCACATCTCCTAGCAGCATTGAAACCCCATCCATTAGGGCTGGCTGGTGGAAGAAGATGTGTAATTTTCTTCTGTGTTGTCAGAAGATTTAAGATGTTCTAGAGGGTATCCCCTAAGGGTGTAAACACTCGAGGGCATTTGACTTCTCCACCTTTTGGTATTGGAGGGTTTGTAGATTGTGCTTGAAAGGGAGTGTAGTTTCTCCTTTGAATAGGCATGTTTTGATTGCCTTTTTGCCCCTGTAGTATCAGGGAAACATCTTCCTCTTTCTTTTTATGGACCCTCCGGGGGTTGTTCCCATAATTTCCAGATTGGATGTGATCCGCAACAACTTTGAGTGCAGCTAGGTCTTGAATCTTTCCTGACTTCAATCCCATCTCAGCCATCTCCCCATGTTAACCATTTCAGAAAATGGTTTGTCGATGCCGGCTAAAACTCTCTCATAGAAGGGAGCTTCTTGTATGTCTATGAAAGTCATGACCATTTCTGATTCTGTCATGGAAGGACTAACTTGGGAAGCTAGGCGTCTCCACCTCTGAGCATACTCTCTGAAAGACTCGTTAGACTGTTTCTTGATCTTGGTAATTTGATACCGATCAGGAGCCATCTGTGTTTGAAAGCTGTATTGAGTGAGGAAAGCATGTGCCAGCTCTTCCCAACTATGGATTTTGGAGTTGTCTAATCTTGTGTACCACGAATGGGCTTGTCCAGTTAGACTTTTTTGGAACAATTGCATTTTGAGCTTTTTGTCCTCTGCATAAGATCCAAGTTCTCCAATAAACACCTTTAAATGTGTGTAAGGATCTCCTAACCCGTCATATTTTTCAAAGTCAGGAGTTTTAAATTTTTCTAGATAATGAACACCAGGGAAAATACACAGATCAGCATATGAAACACTCCCGTGTGTTCCAATTCCTTTGATAGCGCGAAGGGTCTCTTCCATTTGGAGGACTTCTTTTTTATGTCACCAGTGTCTGGATCTCCAGTGGGATAGGCAGCATCATGAGTTTTGTTGGTCGTATCCAACTGTGGTTCAGGTATGGTAATGACCTCGGTTCCTCCTTATGTGGAGGATTCAAAGATGACGGGTATTTTCTCGACCTGTGCAGGTCGGTGTAATTCTTTGAGTAGAACAGCCAAATCTGTAATTTGTTTACTTAATCCGTCGAATTCTTTGCGAGAAACTAGATTAAGTTTAATCTGGTCGGATGACGACATGATTGACTATAGGCCTGTTGCCTTTTTGGATTTTGAACTGGTAGTAGGTCCGATTGATTCCCTGCGAAAGACTTGCATAGTTTAGTCTATAGGGAATGTATATAATAGCATGCTATGTGATGTGTCCATTTTAGGAATTTTATCCTGTACAACGGATGTCAGCTGTTTGTAGCATGTTAAATATGTATGTGTACACATTTCTTCATATTTCTCATTACATGGAGATAGATATGGAATGTAAGTACAAGCAATTTTGAAATGAGTGCATGAAGAGACTTTCCTCCGTTTTGGGTTTATCAGAGGCTGACCTATCTTAGGTTACTCTCGCGGCTTTTTGGCATGAAGGTTCCCAAATCATCGCAATCTACTTGACGGGAAGTTAATCAGGTCTTTCAATCGGAGCAAATTTGGGTGGTGCCTTTCCGAGCCTCGGAGAATTAGTCTTCTCACGAGTCCAGTAATCAAACACCGACGGGATAGCCTCCTGGTGGAGGGACCACACAACATACATTCACATACATCGCGTCTCACTAGATGAAAATGATGAAATGTGCGAAGCACTAATATCACAAGCAGATATGGTGCGAAACACTAATATCACAAGCAGATATGGTGCGAAGCACTAATATCACAAGCAGTTATGGTGCAAAGCACTAAATGCAATAAGGAAATGCATTCGTACACATTCATCAAATGTAAATGCAACATCCACACACTAGCAGATAACAGTTTTGAAAAGATTGAAATAGCGGCTTAAGTCCTCTTACTGGAGTCCCTAGCAGAGTCGCCATCTGTCGACGTCGGGATTTTTGGATGTCCCTTTTCGTTACTTGTTCTTTGGTGTTCTCATTTTAGGTGAGATTTGTTTGAAAAAACAAGTGAAAAAGGTCCGACATATATAATGTCGACGATGGACTGTTAAGAGTCGCCAGTTAATTTTTTAAATGGTTGTACCAACACAACCGAGAAAAGGTTTTCGACATTGACGATGATGATGTGACATCGCTAAACTGTTCGGTGAAACCGAGATTTATTAGGTTCGGGGACTTGGTTATGCGGGGGAAGGTGTTACGACTTCCGACATCCGTGTTACTACGGTGACCACCTCTTTTCAAGAAACTATTTTCTGAATGTGTGTGTGTGGGTCAATGTGATGTTATTTGGAAGTAGTTCGAGGCCTCGTTCGAACCTATATACCTGAGGTTTGAATTTATGTGAAAATTCAGCTTTTTAGCAAGATATAGCAATGATGTTTTATAAAAAGGTTTTTCAAACCTCGATGCTCAATAGTAATTGAGACCTTTATACTTCCATTTTATTAAGTACTCAAACTTGGTTGATTTTATTTTATTTAACGCGAGGCATCCGTATGAAAATAATGTACAAAATAATGTCGACTTCCTCGTGGGTATGGAAACCATCTGAGGAAATTCATACACCGCAGAATAATTTATAAGTTGCTTACAGCTGAAAATGTCCATCACTGGAACCGAATCTAGATCCAATAGGTCAATCAGTGATCACATGATTCCTAGGTGCACAAGATACCTGTAATTTGTATGAAAGAATGGTAGATATATATATATATATATAAAAGCTATAAATATATATATATATATATATATATATATATATATATATATATATATATATATATATATATGCATGAGATCACCAACCACGAAGCACCTCCATGGGGATCAAAAAAAAGTAAATAAAGCGTAAAAAGCTATCAACCGCTACGGAGGAAACTCAAAGGAAAAACGTAAATAAAGTCAGAATACGGCCAACCGCCAATAAGGAAACTCCAAAGGGATGAATGTAAATAAAGTTGTAAAGCGATCAATCGCCACTTATTTAAAACTCGGGCGATTTAAACGTAAAGAAAGTCAGAAGTTTATCAACCACCAATAAGTAAACTCTGTGTGGGATGAAAATATATATATATATATATATATATATATATATATATATATATATTTAAGCAATAAACGCATAGGATGTAAAATCCAGCTCATCGAATGTAGTTAGACCTGATACGCTCATATATAAGTATATATATATATATATATATATATAAAAGCGAATAAACGCATGCAGGATGTAAAATAGTTATCATCGAACAAAGTCCGACTATATATATATATATATTTATATATATGAACCGTGGTCGGACTTTGTTCGATGAGCCTAGACTTTCGGCCCAGTGCGTTTTGACTTTGTTCGATGAGTTTAGACTTGATGCAGTGCGTTTACTCGCTTTTATATATATATATATATATATATATATATATATATATATATATATTAAAGCAAAGAAACGCTCCGCATCAAGTTCAGGCTCAATCGAGGCATAACTTTCGATAATGTTAGTCAATATATATATATATATATATATATATATATATATATATATATATATATATATATATACGATGAAATGAAACCACGGATTGAAGTCCGGGCAAAAGCAAGCAACACGACTCTCAACGTGTAGAAGGGTGTGTGCAAAGATGAAGAGAAAGACTCTAAAGTGTGTGAAAAGGCTTACAGCTGACTGCTAAAGAAGGCTTCTATATCTTTAGAGTGGGTAAACACTGACTTTTGTAGGTAAAAAAGGGCTATATATGAGCTCACAGGTGTTTAGAAGGGGAAAATACACTGCATGGGGTGAGTGCAGAGCAAATTGGACAAGACTTCCTCGCCTTTTTCTCTTACAAAATGGCCACCCCAAGCCCTCTATTTATAGAGGGGGGAGCCGCAGTTCACTGCGTCACCTAGCAGTGCAGTGTACTGGGTTGCTGGGGTGCCCAGGCGTGTGGGTCCCGCCGTGTCGAAGTACGTACATTCGGACAACGCGATGTTCGCTCGGTCGTTCATAACTTTCAATCTGGGAGTCCGATGGAAGCGTGTCATATCATTCCGGGAAGCTCTTTCCGAGAGCTACACAATAACATAGGATTTGCCTTTTTTGAGTCCAGGAAGATGGGTCCATGACCGAAATGGCATTCTCAGGTTTCCGTCAGGCAGTCCATTGAGCCATTTTGCGTAGTTTGCGCTCGAAAGTTAAGATATGGTTCTTGTGGGACTTCTATTGAAGTATTTTGAGTTTACATGAGTTGATTTGATATGAGTTGAAGTTGAGTTGGCAAAATGACCATTTTACCCCTCCCGGGGTTATCTCCGGTTTTTCGCGCAGTTGTAGCAGTATTTTCTCAGGATTATCTCTGAGGTTGACTTGATGTTGACTTTGACTATCCTCAGGGTTATCTAAGGTTGGCTTGACCTCCTGGGGCTACCTCCAGGCTTTGATCTTGATCCCCCGGGGCTATCTCCGGGGTTGAAACTGATTTTCCCGGGGTTATCTCCGGGGTTGGAAACTATTTTCCTGGGGTTATCTCCGGGGTTAGAAATTGGATCTCCCGTGGCTATCTTCGGGGTTAAAATTGATGTTGTGGTCCTCCAGGGTTATCTCTAGAGTGTGAAAAATACGCTTTTACCCTCGTGCATGGTTAGTAACAGGCAAAGAAAATTTTGAGTGTCTACAACTTGCTTGATAACTGTTGTTGTAGGAAAACTCCACCAATGGTAAGAACTTATCCCAACTTCCCTTGAAGTCAAGGACATAGAGCCTTAATAAATCTTTAAGAGTTTGAAATATCCTCTCCGACTGCCCGTCCTTCTGAGGATGATATGCCGAGCTAAATCGTAAATTTGTGCCCATAGCTTTCTGCAAACTAACCCAAAATTGTGAAATGAATCTTGGGTCTCGATCAGAAACTATGGATACTGGCATACCATGCAGTTTTACAATCTCGTTTATGTATATACGAGCAAGACGTTCAAGTGTATAAGTTTCTCGTATCGGTAAGAAATGAGCAGACTTAGTCAATCTATCAATAATGACCCAAATCGCATCTATGCCTTGAGAAACCTTAGGAAGACCGGTAACGAAATCCATGGTAATGTGCTCCTACTTCCATTCTGGAATTTCAAGTGGTTGCAATGGACCTTTTGGTACTTGATGCTCCGCCTTAACTCATTTACAAGTTAGACACCTTGAGATAAACAGCGCTATTTCTCCCTTCATATTGCTCCACCAAAATGTATGACGAAGATCTCGATACATTTTGGTACTCCCAGGATGGATTGTAAATGGTGTGTTGTGCGGCTCCATCATGATTTTATACTTTAAATCAGGGTCGTTAGGAACACAAAGTCTGGAGCTGACTCGAAGTATTCCTTCTTCATCGATTCTTGTTTATGGCATAGCACCTTCTTGCACTTTCTTCCTCATATGCATCAGTTCTAGGTCTGTAGCTTGAGCAACTTTAACTTTATCGATTAAAGTCGGTTCTACTCGTATATTCGCCATCATCACATGGGTCCCCGGAGTCTTTAACTCTATCTTCATCCTTTGCAAGTCACACAAAATGGGCTCTTTGCGTTGACAATATCGCACTTTTTGCTTGACATATGATCTTCTACTCAATGCGTCGCCTACCACGTTCACTTTTCCAGGATGGTATTGGATGGTATGATCATAATCTTTCAACATTTGAAGCCAACGTCGTTGTCGCATGTTGAGTTCCTTTTGGGTGAAGAAATATTTGAGGCTTTTATGATCCGTAAAGATCTCCACTTTCTCCCCATTCAAGTAATGCCTCCAAATTTTAAGTGCGAAGACAACAGCTGCCAACTCTAGATCATGAGTAGGATAATTCCTCTCATATTCTTTGAGTTGCCGAGAGGCATAGGCTATGACTTTTCCATGTTGCATGAGAACACATCCTAACCCTTTGCCCGATGCATCACTCTAGATGACAAATCCCTCCGAGCCAAATGGTATTGTCAGAACAGGTGCTGAAATGAGTCTCCTCTTGAGTTCTTGAAAACTTTTCTCATATTCCACGCTCCAACCGAATTTTATAACTTTTTGAGTCAGCTGAGTTAATGGAGTAGCGATTCGAGAAAACCCTTCCACGAATATTCGATAATAACTACCTAAGTTCGAGAAAGCTAACGATTTCTTGCCATCGATTTAGGTTGCTCCCAGCTTTGAATAGCTTCAATCTTTGCCGGGTCAACAGATATTCCATGACTTGATACTACGTGTCCAAGGAAAGCTACTTCCTCAAGCCAGAACTCACATTTCTTCAACTTGGCATAAAGCTTATTTTCACGAAGCTTTTGGAGTATCAGCCTCAAGTGTTGCTCATGATCTTCACGGATTTTGGAATATATGAGGATGTCATCAATAAAGACGACCACAAAGTGATCCAAATATTCCTTGAATACTCTTGGTTCATCATATCCATGAAGGCAAAGAGGAGCATTAGTCAATCCAAAAGATATGACTAAAATTCATAGTGCCCGCACTTAGTTCGAAGGCGATCTTTGGAATATCCTCGGTTTTAACCTTCAAATTGATGATATCGTAAGCTAAGATCAATCTTTGAAAATAATTATACTCCTTGCAACTGGTCAAACAGGTCATCAATGCGAGGTAACGGATACCTATTCTTGATGGTGACATGGTTCAATTCCCGGTAGTCAATACAAAGTCGCATACTCCCATCTTTCTTCTTCACGAATGTAACAGAGCACCCCAAGGAGACGTCTTAGATTTAATGAAACCAATGTCTAACAATTCCTGTAATTGGGTCTTTAACTCCTAAAGTTTAATAGGAGCCATTTGATATGGGCTTTGGAAATAGGTTTTGTACCGGGTTCAAGGTCGATACAAAATTTAATTTCACGCTCTGGGGGTAGGCCAGGAAGTTCTTCAGGGAATACGTCAGGAAATTTATTAGCAATAGAAATATCATTCAAATCTAACGTATTTTTGTTTAAATCTGTGACATGAGCTAAGAAAGCTTGACATCCGTTTTTCAATATACGAATAGCTTTATGGCTTGAGCTGACAATTATTGATTTTAATGGTTTGGTTTCTAGAATTCGCATAATAGGTTGGTTAGGAATATGAAAGCTAACAACCTTACGAAAACAATCAATTTTTGCATGATGAGTAATTAACCAATCAATCCCTAGAATCACATCAAATGCAAGTATTTTCAATGAAATAAGATCGACAGGTAATGTGAGGGTACCGATTTGAACCGAACAATACTTATAACCAGTGGATGTAATGAAGGTTTCTCCCAATAGAGTTTCCACAGATAAGTCAAAGTCTAATTTCTCCGGAGTTAAATTTAATCGTTGAGCGCAAGTAGGAGAAATAAAAGCATGGGTAGAACTGGTATTAAATAAGGTATAGACTTTGCTAGAGTTTATGATAAGCTTACCCGTGATGACCTCGTTCGGGTTCTTTGCTTTCTGGGAGGTCACAACAAAAGCTCTCCTTAAACCATCGGGTTTGACTTATCTCGGGACGTGATTTTGTGTCACCATTCCAACTGGACTTATCTTCGGTGCACGATAAAATTGGGTTAGGTGACCTTCTCTTCCACAATTATAACATGCTGTGGATGGCATCACGCAGTTTGGACTGATATGTCCCTCCCCTCCACATTTGAAGCATATGATAGGTGGTCGTTCTCCTTCCTTAACCACGGGTGCTGGTGCTGACGTCTTTCCATCATTGTTGAATCTCCTTTTCTTGAAATGTCCATTCTTATTGTCTTGGCCATTATTACCACTGAAGTGGTTACCATTTCTGGCATGTTGATTCCCTACACGTTTGTTGTCACCGCTTCTGATGACTGCTACCACTGGTATTATCATTTTGCCAGCTGCTTTCTCTTGGTTGAGTTGACTCTTTATCGCACTATAATAACTGAGCCCTATTTACAACATCTAAATACAAACACAGTTTATAAGAAATTAGATATTGACGTATCTCGAGTTTCAAACCTCTTAGAAACATCTGCGTCATTCTTTCCTCATTATCAACCAAGTGAGACGCAAACTGGGACAACTCGGCAAACTTAGCTTCGCATCTTGCGACACTGGCCATATTGTTTCGCTTCTAACTTGATGAACTCTACCTCTTTCATGTGACGAATACTTTTGGGAAAGTACTTGTCGTTGAATAGTTCTTGGAACTTCTCCCAAGACATCTTCAGTGCGGTAGGTTGAGTACGCTTTACCGATTACCACCAGTAATCTACCTCTCCTCACAACATAAAGGTGGAAAAGGGAACCTTTTGCTCCTCGGAGCATCCCAAGACATCAAATATCTTGGTGATCTGCTTTATTCACGTCTTCTTTGAAGTGGTTTTGGCTCTCAATAAACTTGGTGGTCCCAAGCTCCTTGAACATTTAGCGGTGGACCGCTCGAGAGTTGCCAGATTTCCACCGTGATTTTGGACAGAGTCTCTCTTGCTCGATGTTGTATGAATTGCGTAAAGCTCCTAAACATTCCGTCGCTGCTCGCCATTTGGTTTGTTGTTGTTCACCGAGGATTATTGCCTTCATCGATGCACATTATCCGGTGTTGATTTGTGGTGACTCAACGGTCTCCAGTGCTCCATTGATATTCTAAACATTCTCGGATGTCATTTTCAGATACTGCCACAAAACAAGGGTTAATTGACATGTAACATATTATCACTATACTCTTACCGACCAATTAAATATTAAATAAACTTAGATATGTCATACTAGCGAAGGAATTCCCCGTCTCTCCCCTCCTAGTTCTAGTCTCACATCTTAGCCATGGATCATATCCCTAAGCTTTGATACCAACTGTGACGCCCCCAAAATAGGTATACATCACCTATTCTGAGTCACCAAATACGTGGTACATAATACAAATACAACCTTAAATATACAACATGAGCTGTGAGTTTTAATACAAATATTGTCTTCTAGACAATATTCAAACTCAAAATAAGTCCTCAATACATTTATTATCATACTATTTCATAGAATAGTGAGGACTGCTAATGCTATCATCTAGACCATCACTGCGTTCCCCGACTAGTCCCTACTGTGTTCCTCGACTAGTCCCTGCTACGTTCTCATTTCCTGAAGAGAATAATGAAAGCAAAAGGGTGAGCTCAACTAGCCCAGTAAGAAATATTATGACTAAGATAATGTAGAATAAATTATCATTAGCCTTCAACAGTGTTAAACTGATAAAATATAACAAACATCAAGTTTAACTGCATCGGAACAAGCAATCCATTAGAAGAGTCAAGTATAGAATAAAATCTACTATCTTCTATGATTTAAAAGGTTTTTCATCACTTTTATCGATAGGACTCAGCTTAATAAATAATACACATTATCCCTGCATTACAGCCAATGATATTCATTAGTATCACAACCACAAATTATCCATGCACTACAGGCCAAGGATATTCGTGTATTCATCAATGGTCATGATCATGCCAACAACTGTCCATCAATGCACTACGGGCCAATGAGGACTTTTACCACATCATTTGTAACATTACGGTCATGATTATACCGATTAATTCTTGGTCATAATCATACCAAGTCCATCTATGCACTCATGTGCCACACAGATGACTTTGAACATAATATAAACATGAGGATGATGACAATGATATAAGAATTCAATAAAACAAGTTCAAGAATTAATTTATCCAGGAACCAATAATGTCAAAATTGTCAACATGATACTTCTTTGTGGAGTAAAATTCAAGAATGTTCAGAAGAATATTTCCATGAAAAGATACTGGATGAAGCGCAAATATCAAGGATATTCCACTAATTTTATGGAGTATAGAAGTCAAAGCTTTAACCAACTGAGTATAATAACGAATGGAATAACAGAAGAATTCACCAAGCATGCGATAGACCGCACAGACAAGTTATTCTAATAGAATAATAAATAATGGAACCAGGTCATGCGCAAACGCACAGATATGATATTCCAACAGAATAATAAATAATGGAACCAAGTCATGCGTAAAGCACAGACAGAATGTTGCAACAGAATGATAAATAATAGAACCAGGTCATGCGTACATCACAGACATGATGTTCCAACAGAATAATAAAAATGGAATAACAGAAGAATTTCACCATGTATGTGGTACTTCGCATAGACAGTTTATTCCAATATAATGATAAAGAATTGAATAACAGAAGAATTTCACCAAGTATAGGGTAGCCCACGTATACAGGTTATTTCAACAGAATAATAAAGAATGGAATAACAGAAGTTCTCTTCATGAATAAGAAAGAAATAATACCCCTTACCTTAGTAGGAGATTGGATACTGTAATAGTGTAGTAACAGAATACTCTTCTTCTTTCTCTCTTATTCTCTCTATAGCTTGAATGAATTCATGAAAAATAATGAAGAAATGAGCTTCTATTTATAGGCTTGGCAGAGTAAAGGTAAAATAGTCTTTTCGCCATAATTTATGACATCACCGCTGATGTCATCGATCACAATACATCATTGCATACCTCATCGTCTGATAACATCATCGCTAACCTCATCATCCGATGACATCATCGCTTGCATCACAGGAATTCAAATTCAATTTGTTCTCTTCTACCTCCTTTTACTTTTATACCATGAATTTACTATAATAATGCTATCATTCAAATTATAAAAATGTACTATTATATAATCACATCATACTACTATAATGTAATATTATAATAATATATTTGAATGAATTATTTTATCAAAAAAGATAAAATACCAACTTTCAACAAATGTCACATGCTAAAAATTCCTCAGTTTAAATCCACTTGAATAAATATTTTCTTATCTATCATTTGTGTCCACATAAAATAAATATTTTTTATCATATAAATTAATAATTAATTATTCACAAATAATATTACGTAATCACAATAATGACAACGGTAGCCGCTCTAAGAAAGAGGGGCTTTCAATAAGAATTTCTTCATCTTGCACACGCAATTAGGTGACCAAATCTCTCATTGACAGAACTTTCTAGACATTGCCAATAATGCTATCTAATAATATTATTCAAATAATATGAATTATTGATCTGATAATGGAAAATACTATGCAGTGACAATTATTGAAACAATAATAATATAAAATATCAACGCAGCAATTATTGAACCAATAAAATAAAATATCGAATAAAGAATTATCGTAATAATTATTGAGTAGTGTCTTCTTACGTAAGAATCAATAATTCAAAAATAATGTGCAATACTGGTGTGCTACTTTCGTGTAACAACGCCAGACATCAGTATTTTAACCACGTGTATTCTAACAATGTTGTTAATTGTAAAACTTTCAAGTTATTTTATAAAAGATATTTTTGTCGTTTTTCTCAATTCGGCAATAATAATTCATTGTAGGGTCCACCAATGATTGTGCCATTGAACTAATATTCCTCGTTAAAATGAATATTCTCCCACCAATCGAATATTATATAACAACTTGCATGTACTTTGTAAAATTTATAAATATTACTCACAACTATAACATTATATCAAATTCATTCCATAATATTCAAAAATAATATTTATAAAAATTCATATTTATTCATAAAAGTTGGGGTCTTACAATATATATATATATATATATATATATATATATATATATATATATATATATATATATATATATATAGTATAAGCATGCACATATAGAATAATATATTCTACCCGGATTGATTATGGACTTTATTCTAGTTTGGTTCACTAGAGCCACTAAGTGAACCAAAAGGTCAAACCTAGGGGGTGCAAGAATTAATATTTAAATATAATTATTACATTTAAACCCGAGCTCCATTACAAATGGGTCATCAAGCGCTCCTTGTTCCTTGATCTCCAATTCTTCAAAATTAATTCTAACTATTCCTATTACAAAACTATTTTAAAATAAATAGAAACCTTGATCAGCAGTCAAGGGGAAGTACATAGGAGGAAGTTAGAATTTACCTTAAGAAAATTTTAGAGAAGACGAGGTACGCAGACCCCATTTAATAAAACTCATTTATTCATGCATCCAACTAAAATAAAATCCAATTGCATTTGTCAATAGTCCATAATCAATCCCATTTATTATCATACACATCATATGCATCAATAAATAACATTCATCTCATGAATAATAAACATTCAATATATATATTCATATCATTTAATGGGAAAATTTAGCTAGCATAAAATCTAATTTTGAATCAAAATAAACTCCTTTTATTTTAATCCAAATTTAAATCAAAATAAAACTATTTTATTTTAATTTATCTAATTTTGAATAAAATAAACTATTTTATTTTAATCAAAATAAACTCTTTTATTTTAATTAATTATGGAATCCAATTCCAAGTTTAAAAAAAAATTCTTTTATTAAAGGAAACACGGATTCTCTTTCCTATTCACAAATAAACTCCGTTATTTTGAATAATATGAAATCTTATTTCATATCTAAATAAACTCCTTTATTTAAGAAAATATGAATTCTCTTTCCTATTCACAAATAAACTCTTTTATTTTGAATAATATGAAATCTTATTCCATATTTAAATAAACTCCTTTATTTAAGGAAACAAGGATTCCAATTTCAACTCCAATTAGTTATCATGGAATTCAATTCCAACTCTAATTAGTTTAGCATGAAATCTAATTTTAAAAATAAAATAAACTTTTTTTATTTTAAGATTAAAATAAACTTTTTATTTTAATTATAAAATTATAAAATTATTAAGAATATTATATATATATATATATATATATATATATATAACTGCAAATAATATATCATATATATAATATAGTGTAGGAAACCAAATGAATTATGTACCATTTACATGACTCGACTCCTTTGAATCCTTTGATTTCGTGATTGACATATATAAATATATTACATGACTCCCACTCCTTTGAATCCTTTGATTTCCGTGATTGATTTGATTTAAAAGTGATTGACATATATAAATATATTACATGACTCGACTCGACTCCTTTGAATCCTTTGATTTTAGTGATTGACATATATATATATATATATATATATATATATATATATATATATATATATATATATATATATATATATATATAATCATATCACTTGAATCATATCCGGTGAAACCAGATTACAGGATCAGCTTATTATAAAAAAAACAGCTGCAATCCCCTTGAAATAGCGAAATCACAGCGAACAAAAAAAATCCGAAAATCAGTTCGCGGTTTTCAACAGTTTTTCGGAAATTTATTACAGCTTTTCCTTCTTTTCTTTTTTTTTTAAAATAAATTTTATATAACAAATTATGTCCAATTAAATTATCCTAAACACATATCAATATACATATCAAATTAAAATAATTAATAATTTACATAAAGGTTTGGCTTTGATACCACTGTTAGATTTGTTATATTCATGAACGCAATCAAATTGTACAAAATAAGTGAAAACGTGATAAAATAGTTTTAAGATTTTACAAACCATATACCTAGATCATCCTGTATACACAATTATTAATTAAACGAAAAGATAAAGAACAAGAATCATACCCTTGAAGATTTGAGCTTCCTCAGGTACAAGTTCACCTCCAATCTTTTTGGTGTTCAACTTGAATCCACCGAGTTTTGTTCCTTCCTTTGATCAACATTAGCCACCCAAGTGTTTGGCCTGTAGAGGTGATCCACCAAGAAAGAAAAAAGATTAATGAGTATTTGGCAAAACCCTAGTTTTTCTATCTCTCATAGAAAAAGGTGTACTCTCCCAACTATTGAAATTATGTCTGTTGTCAAAAAGTCAACAACCACTTCACCCATAATAAGACTCCTCTTATTTATAGATGTGGACAACCCTCCTTAACAATTAAGAAATTGATTTTTATTTTAATTAATTAAATTTCTTTAATTAATTAGGTTCCCAATTTTATTAGGAATAATTAGTTAAACTTCTTTAATTAATTACCCTCCTAATCTTATTAGGATATTTGAGAGTACTTTTATTAATTAATTCCCAAACTCCTTTAAAATTAAATAATAATAATAGTAATAATAATAAGACTCTCTTATCAATTTATATTTAATATTTCTAAAATATTAAATAATAAATATTAAGCTATTTAATTTATTCTATCACCATAGATTAAATTAAATACACTTAACTTATTATTACGATTATGCCATTAACCTCTTAAATAATTATTCTTCCTTTTATGGTGTGACCCTTTAGGTTCTCCATATTAAACCGATTGTGAATAAATCAATTAGAACAATTCTAATCTTATTTAAATAAATAAATTAAACTATTAATTTATTTAAATAAATAATATTTATTCTACAATAGGGATAAGCCTCCCTAGCGATTAACGACTTTCCAGATAATATAGATTTCAACATTAATCATAAAAGAACCTTTGAGTAAATAGTTACCGTACAATTCAATCCTTTCACCATACAATGTCCCAATTAAATATAAGACATGAAATTACTGTCAAGTCTTATTTTATTTAATTATATGTATTTTGACTCTTAAATGCACCACTCCAAATAATGCAAATTAGAAACTCCTTTCTAATTTCATTCTGCCTTGGCCAAGGACTAATGAGTTGTCATTTATTGAATCACATATGATATTTCTCTTCTTTTACTAGAAGTGGTAGATTCTTTATTGATCATACATTATCTCCATGTATAATTTATTATACCCAAGCATACCCTTTGATATACCATAAGGGTCTTAAGGAATAAGTCAAAGTATAACTCATCACATACAAGATACTATGATGATCTCAAGTCCAAGGATCACTTGTACTACTAACACTACAGGAATTCCTATTGACAAGCAAGTAAAACTCCATTAGGTATTCCTTAGCGAGCCACGTTCAGTGAACTTATTCTCTAATAAGCACCTACATACTTGCTTTAGTGTCTCCACACAAATGATCATGAGATCAATCATCCTCATCCAATGAGCAAGCAAAGTATGTACCAATCTATCCGGATTCACTAATCCCCAATTTAGTAATCCAACGATTGGGAACTATTTAGTTTTAAGCTTTCTAAGAATTTAGATCTCATTAGAATGATCAACATCATTATTCTAAAAGCATTGCTTAAAACTATGAGTTTATCACATATTATAAAATAACATTATGTAGATAATTAAAAGCCTTTTAATAAATGAATACCTTTTATTAATAAATTAATAAGATTGTTACAAATTATATACTTTATCATCAAACATGATTGACTTGTGTGCATACTACTTTCACCTTCTCCACCACAAATCAAGTATCCAATATTTTTTGCAAAACCATGCCCCCTTGGTAGACACGTCATTGACAAGGCTCTTTATGACATGAGAGCTAGTACAACTTTGAAGTCATGGTGGGCCGAGGAAGAGAAGGTAGAAGAAGAGCCTATTGTGTTTGACAATCCTCAATGCCCCAAGCTAATCACAAATACAATGGAGGAAACACCTAGCTATGTGACATTCAAAATGGGGGACTTATCTACAAAAAGCAAGCTAGGTGACTTTAATTCAATGGCTATCTCAAATGGGAACCTCCCAAAACATACATTGATCCTGATGGATGGAGGGTTCCTCAATTATCGTACATGAATTTGATAGCAGTGATAAGAATTAGTCTAGCTGGACGACTATAAACCAAGCGCTCGATGGGAGGCACCCCATCCAATCTTTTTCCCTCATTGTTTAATTCTTATTTACATTTCCAATTACTTCTTCTTCTATGTTTAATTCTTCATACTTTCCATATTTAGTAGATGTTTGATAGTTGTAAGTCTTAATAATAGTTTGATTATTTCTCCTCTCAGGTTCAATCCAATTGCTATAAGCATTCAGGATCAAACAGAAGTCAAAAGCCAAAGTTGTCAGGGTACATGGTAGCGCGCCCGAGCCCAACTACAAGCCAAACACAGCGCGATCGCGCCCTCTCTCAGTCATAGAAAATAAACATTGCTCAATTTTTAAAATTTTTGACTCAAGCATTCGGACAGTTAGAAGTCCACACTCAATTTCCACCTTTAGATTATCTCAAACTTATCCATCGCCTGATACACCATTGGATCATGAGGAGGCGAACGGAGATAACATTGCCACTTAGAGGAGTATTCTTTCACTTTTAATTACAATGATGGCATTATTCATTTTAAGTTTTGGGGGGATTGTTCTTATTATTTATGATTACATATTTAGTATAATCATGTTGATTGCATATAGTTAGTATTATTATTTTAGTTTAGTGTTTGTAGCATATGTTAGCATGTTATTTAGCTTATCTTAAAAAAAATATTTGTTTTAAATTGTTGCATTTAGTGTAGATATGTTATATTGCATGAATCCAAGTTTTCAGTTGGTTTGAAATTCTTGTGACCTATGATGAGATTAGAATTACATGATTTTTAAACAGTTTTAATGACTAAGGCATAGTTATAATGTTATAGCATGAGGTGAATCTTAATTTATTTGAAACTAATGTAATCGGATAGCACTTTAGAGTAACCGTTATGATTTGTTCAGTGTAAATGGTCACATAATTGTCTTCTGGTGGGAAATTTGTGTTTTAATGATATAAATTTAGTAAATAGTTAATAATGACTAGAATTGCACAAAAGCTTAAGTTTGGGGGAAAACAGGGGGTATGCATGCTAAATATATATATATATATATACATATATATAAAAGAATAAAAATAAAAAGAATGAATAAACACTTTGGCTAGTTTAGTTCTATGGCCTTTGATACTTGAGTAAGTAAGCCATAGGGGATGTCTCTACACCCAGCGCCCTAAAGCCATTTGGTTTGGGAGTCGTTGGTTGAAAGCTTGTTAACGGGTATCATTGAAAAGCCTAAGAGGACTAGACATTGTACAGTCAGGTGTAAACATGGGAAAGTACGAATATCACCCTCGTGAGTAAATTAAAGCATAATAAACCCATTGTTGACTCTTAGCTTAGTTGATGCGTAGTATTGGTTGGAGCTTAATTTGTTTACTGTCTTTCTTAAGTTAAAACTGTATTTCCCCTCTAAGAAGCATATTATATGAAGTATTTGTATTGTAGCAAGTTTAATGGTTGCTAAGCATACACACACTACATCGGCGAAGTCAGGTTTTGACTTACAAAGTGATATGCAATATTGCCTTGTTCTTGGTTAGATTCTTTGTTTGGTGTCATTGTGGTTTCTCTGAGGCAACATGTAACACCCACTTCCCGAAAAGGAAAGGGAGGTCACGTGCAAAACACAACAAACCTCAAAATAAGTAAACAGAGAACTAATAACTTCAAAATATTAATAGTGGTGATCCATTAATAAAGTACTAAATGCAATTCTCCAAACAGAGTAAAAAATAATCAAAACTTAAAATCGAATCAACTTAGATAGTCAAAGGAAACTCTCTCATCACACTAGCCCTAAATCACCCATGCAAACCTGCCGGAAGAAAAAATACAGCATGAGCCAATTGCCCAGTACGGATATAGATAATACAAAGATGTATAACTGAAATACGAAATCAACTAAAGCAACATACTTAACAAAGCCTCAAGCTTAAAGACCGAAGAAAATATGATATCCAAAGTCTGAATAGAATATATCTGAATCAACAGATTTAAAGAAACAAACAAAAGAGTAAAGAATGAACTCAAGTAACTAACTCAATTAATTAAACCGAACAGAAACAAACAAAACTAATACAATGAAATAATAGGCTGAATCAAATGGCTGGGTGTTATTTCATACCGAGTGAGCTCAGAAATATACATTGCCACACACGTAAATCAAAAAAATGCCACACAATAAAATCAAAATAATGCCACAATGGCAAGTCAAAATAATGTCACACATGCAAGTCACACATTGGATCGCGAATCCAAATGTATGCAAATCGGATACGTGTGTTTGGCACAACATCACCAATCCGCAGAACAGAAAACTAGGGTTAACCCATACGCCTCCCACAACAAAACATCAAATGGCCCACTTCCTCTGGAGCCTAAACAGAGACGCCATGGACTAATCACACCGCCACGGAAAGTGTTATGCCTCTTGTGCCAAGACGACATGCCTGTGGTACCCCCACAGGTGGTTAGCTCAAGTATACCCTAAAGATCAATCTACAAAATGTAAGCCAAAAGGGGTTCAAATCACAAGGCTTACATGACCATACTCCAAACGACATCGAATTATCAAATATGAACATACCCAATTATCACAAGATATCAACGATTAAAGCAACTCCCAAATGTGAACGAAAATATACAAAGAATGATACAAACGAATAAAGTATCCAAAACATATTGACATGATTAACTAGTTCAAAGAGTACAAATATGAGTTTGTACCAACGCCAACATGAAATTATCATATTAATTTCACATGGAACAATTATGTGAAATAATATCCAAATTTGAAATAGATACCAAATGAATTAATAAATTTAACAAGATTATTGCTAAAGAAGTACGAAATTCGTACCTTAATATAGTACCAAAAATAATTCACCAAATCCAAATATCACCCGTTAGACTCCCTCAATTCGATCTAATTATCAAAATAAAATACAATACATATAAATAAATTATGAACCTATATAGTTTATATTTTCATAAATTTAATAATTTTAATATACTATATTAAGTTGTAATCAAACGATACATTTTAATTGTAATGATAATATTATAATTTTTATTTATCACTTTCTCCTTTTAAAAATTTGGTATATCACACACACACACACACACACACACACACACACACACACACACATATATATATATATATATATATATATATATATATATATAAACGCAATGCCGCAAACCGCATACGGTTATAATTATTTTTTTTTGTTCATATATATCATATATCCTAATTGTAAATCAAAATTTCATTAACAAATTTAATTAATCAAACGACACAATAAAATTTTAAAATAGATTGCAAACACGACAAGAAAATAGATTGTAATTACAGTAGCAAAATAATTATTTTGTATTGAAAAATAGTCCAATAATTACCCTGGAGAAGAAGAATATGGTGAATAAAGTTTTAAGTATCTTGCTCTGAAACCCTTTTTAATTCCACATTCCCTCGTTCTCCCCGTTCTCCTTCCGCTTTCTCTTCGTTTCTCACTTTGTTAGAAACCCTCTTTAGTCGATTATGTCAGTATATGTATTAGGAAGGAATTTAACCTAATATATTACTCCTATTCCAATTTGGTTTTTAAACCCATCACCTTAATTTAGGCTTAAATAGTTTAACAAGCCCAAACTTAAATACTTAAAAAAAATTAGTTTGACCCAATTAGTTTAAATACTCAAATTAATGTAACCACATACTTATTATAGTCAACATAAATTAAATACAATTTGACCAAAACTATCAAACATAAGAAAAGTTCAATTTTACCAAGTTAATTTATCCATCACTTATTAATACTTATTAGCCCAAACAAATTAAATAACAAGTTTGACTCAAATAAAAGACAAAGTCCAAACAATATATTTTAAGAATATAAAATTTAATTTATTTATTTATTTATTTTTTCCGGGTATTACATTACATCCCCCTTAGAAATGATTCCGTCCCCAGAATCAAAAGAGTAACAAAGATTTACTTGACATTAAAGAGGTGAGGATACTCTTGCCGAATAGTCTCTTACATCTCCCAAGTAGCTTCGCGCTCCAGATAATTATAGGGAAAAAAATAATACTTAATTATTAACAAATTCAGATTATTACATTTTTCCCTACTTAAAAATAATTCCGTCCTCGGAATTCAAATAAGTTACATGAATTTTTATTTTTATTTTTATTTAAATTACATAATTATTCATAAACTTTAATTAAGATGTAGCGCCACCATTTGTAATGATCAAGCCTGGTAAGTCCATCGGTCCACATAATTATCCAGGTACTTGTAAAAAAAATTCATCAGTTATCGTGTCAAGCCTCGGTAAGGTTCTTCGCGTTAAATCACACGATCCATTGTTGGTGCGAGCCCCTGTTAATATCTTTGAGTTTCATTCTTGCAAACGTACTTTTCGGAACATAATTTGAAAGCACAAAATTTCTCTTCATCTAAATATGATTCGAATACCCAAATTTTTTAAAATTATCTTTAATTTGTAAAATGCTTATGTTCCACACATGACAAAGATCTAACAAATTATTTTGTTTTATTTATTTATTTTACATAAATTCATACAAAACTTCAATGACATCGGATAAACAAAACAATTGTATAAATTATATCACCAACTCACCCTAAGAACTCAATAGTTCAAAATATCACAACCTCAATTTAAACTAGTTCTCAAATATCATTATACCAAAAATATACTACTAAGATCTCTTTATCATCATAATATCAAACTCCAAGTCACATATTCTACCATTTGCATAAGCGAACTACAACTATGCAAGATCTCTCAAAATCAATTGAATTTCATCACTTACTATCCAATCATATAATAAATTATAAATCAATCATCCCTTATTGCAAACCTTAATCCAATAAATTTCAATGTCTT
Source organism: Panax ginseng (assembly GCA_020205605.1). NCBI lineage: Eukaryota > Viridiplantae > Streptophyta > Magnoliopsida > Apiales > Araliaceae > Panax > Panax ginseng. The sequence continues at coordinate 41,428,909 of CM035127.1, read as the reverse complement.
CCCATACTATCACAAAAAAACTTCATAGAACAAAACTCCAATATCCTACTAGAAAATAGACATAAAATTGATCATTAACTCCAAATGATTAATCTATATACCTCAAATATCAACAACTCAAATTACAAGAAATCCTCCATACTTAATAATTTTCACTTTATCATAGTATCCCATCAATACACAAACCTCAAATTATCCACAAGCTTAACATAAATCAAAACCTAACTCAAATCAAATCCTCAATTCAATGATCATAATAATTGTCACAAAAAAAAACAACTCTAATAAATAATTTTTCCAAAATCAAATTCTCGTCGATACAAATACTCACATCATAATCGCATCTCATATAAAATCATTTCTTATCTGCACAAAGTATAATGTTATTCACCTCAATGATTAAATAACAATTCTTAACTAATATCATTACTCAATCACCTTAACAAATTATTCCACTTTTCTCAAATCAACTACAAATTGAAAAGAAATCGACAGTTGGTCAAAATAGAGACCAACCAAACAAAGAACAAAATCGAATCAAACTCCTACGTCTACCCAATAGTTTACCCACAACTCACAGGTTAAACCTAAATAGGTTACCTATAAGAAAGAACCTAGGCTTTGATACCATCCCTGTAACACCCCATTCCCAAAAAAGAAAGGGAGGTCACGTGCAAAGCACAACAAACCTCAAAATAAGTAAACCGAGCACTAATAACTTCAAAATATTAATAGTTGTGACGCCCCCAAAATTAGGTATACATCACCCATCTTGAGTCGCCAGATACATGGTACAGAATTCAAATACAACTTAATAATACAACTGTCGTGTACAATACGACAAAACATAAACTGTGAGTTTGAATACAAATATTATCTACTAGAGATTATACAAACTCAAAAGGAGTCCTCATTACAATTATTATCACACTATTTCACAGAATAGTGAGGACTATTAATGCAAACATCTAGGACCATCACTCTGTTCCCCGACTAGTCCGTGCTACGTTCTCATTTCCTGAAGAGAACAGTGAAAGAAAGGGTGAGCTCAACTAGCCCAGTAAGAAATATTATAACTAAGATAATGCATAATAAATTATCATTAGCCTCCAACAATGTTAAACTGATAAAATACAATAGACATCAAGTTTAACTGCAGCAGAACAAGCAATCCATTAATAGAGTCAAGTAGAGAATAGAATCTACTATCTTTTATGATTTAAAAGTTTTTCCATCACTTTTATCACGAGACTCAAATTTCAATAAATAATCCACATCATTAAATCATCCCCGCACTACTGAATGCCAACGATATTCTTTAGTATCACGACCACGAATTATCCATGTACTACGGGCCAAAGATAATCGTGTTTTCATCAATCATCCCGATCATGCCATAAAACAATTCATCTTTGCTCCCTCGTCAAGAGAATCCATAGCCATAATCATACCAAAACTCGCCCATCAATGCACTCACGAGTCAATGAGGAATTTTAATTTTCACATCATTTGTAACATTACGGTCATGAGTATACCGAATAATCCCTATTCATAATCATACCAAGTCCATATATGCACTATAGGCCACAGATGACTTTCAACATAACATAAACATGAGGATGATGACAATGATATAAGAATTCAATTAAACAAGTTCAAGAATTAATTTGTCCAAAGAACTAATAACATCCAAATTGTCAACATGATACTTCTTTGTAGAATAAAATTCAAGAATGATCGTATTTAATATTTCCATGAAAAGATATGGATGAAGCGCAAATATCAAGGATATTTCACTAATTTCATGGAGTATAGAAGTCAAAATTTTAATCAACTGAGTATAATACCGAATGGAATAACAAAAGATATCACCATGCATGCGGTACTTCGCATAGACGGTTAATGCAGTAAAAGGGTGAGCTCAACTAGCCTAGTAAGAAATATTATGACTAAGATAATGCAGAATAATTTATCGTTAGCCTTCAATAGTGTTAAACTGATAAAATATAATAACTATCAAGTTTAACTGCAGTGGAACAAGAAATCCATTAGAAGAGTCAAGTAGGGAATAAAATCTACTATCTTCTATGATTTAAAAGGTTTTTCATCACTTTTATCGCTGGGACTCATCTTAATAAATAATCCACATCATCGAATCACCCCTGCACTACGGCCAAGGATATTCTTTAGTATCACGACCACAAATTATCCATGCACTACGAGCCAAGGACATTCGTGTATTCATTAATGGTCATGATCATGCCAACAACTGTCCATCAATGCATTACGGGCCAATGAGGACTTTTATCACATCATTTGTAACATTACGGTCATGATTACACCGAATAATCCTCGGTCATAATCATACCAAGTCCATCTATGCACTTTCTGAGCCATGAGATGACTTTCAACAAAATATAAACATGAGGATGATGACAATGATATAAGAATTCAATAAAACAAGTTCAAGAATTAATTTATCTAGGAACCGATAACGCCCAAATTGTCAACATGATATCGCTTTGTAGAGTAAAATTCAAGAATGCTCGGAAGAATATTTCCATGAAAAGATCTTTGGATGAAGCGCCAAATATAAAAGATATTCCACTAATTTCATGGGTATAGAAGCCAAAGTTTTAACCAATCGAGTATAATAAAGAATGGTATAACAAAAGAAATCACCATGTATGTGATAGACAAGACAGCAAAAGTTATTCCAATGTAATAATAAAGGATGAAACCAGTCCCGTAGAAAGCGCATGCACATGTGATATTCCGGCTGAATAATAAATAATGGAACCAGTCCAGCCAGAACGCACGTATATGATATTCCGGCGTAATAATAAATAATGAAACCAGTCCGAGTAAACGACAAAGCAGGATATTCGACGTAATAATAAAGAACTGAATATTAGAAGAATGTCACCATGTATGGGGTAGCCCGTGTATATAGGTTATTCCAACAGAATAATAAATAATAGAATAACTGAAGTTCTCTTCATGAGTACAATAAATAACATCCCTTACCGTAGTAAAAAAAATTGAATATAAGAGTAGGAAGTAGCGAGAATACTTTTCTATAGGTTCTCTTGTAATTCTCTCTCTAGAGTTTCAATTGAATTAAGTAGGAAATAATGAAGGAATGAGCTTATTTATAGAAGAATGGACCGCATAGTAACTAACTTATGAACGGTCAGCATTGATTTACTTTTAAACAGACGATCCAGATTGGTTTACTATTAAAACTTAAAACAACGGCCTCATCTTGATTTACTATTAAAACTTTAAACCAAAGAATCCATATTGATTTACTATTATAACTTCCACCACCAGTCATATTGATTGATTTATTATATCTTCAACCAATGGTCTGAAAAATTAGCACATCTCCTCATGGAATAATATTGTACACAAAAATGATTTGGACCAAAAATTAATATATCTTACGGGTGAATAGTACCCCATGAATAGTAACTCATGAATAGTAACTCGTAAATAGTAACTCATGAATAGTAACTCATGAATAGTAACCCGTGAATAGTAACTCGTGAATAGTAACTTGTGAATAGTACTCCGACACGAAAAGTGTCCCGAATACCCAATTGAACAATATATCCTCCAGACATCAATTATACTAACACAAATAAGTCCAACACAATGGAACTATAAAATTCATCTTTAATCAACACGAACTTATTCATCATTAATATTATAATTCACAATATTTAACAACCAGTCGTTCCCGTGAGAAGAGGGGCTTTCCGATAAGGATTTCTCCTTATTGGCGCCGCAATTAGGTGACCAAACCTCCTCGATGTAACTTCTAGACATTGTCGATATTGCAAATAATAATATGAATAACTTTGCCATCTCAATTATTGATTTAATAATATATCATATAATGCGGATGATATCTGTAACAATAATTGAATCAATAATATGAGAAATATGATGCAAAGAATTATCGTAGTAATAATTGAGTATAATGAGTGACTTCTCACGTAAGGATCAATAATCAATACCGAGTGCTACTCGCAACTACGCAGTATTATATACTTTTACTAAGGGTAGTTCAACGGTTTTTAACGGTGAACACCTCCGTAGTTATTTTCATATAAAGTATTTTTGTCGTTTTCTCAATCGACAATAATTTCATTAGGGTCCACCAATGATTGTGCCGTTGTACGAATATTCCCTGTTAAAACGAATATTCCCCGACCAATCGAATATTATATAACAACTTGCGTACTTTGCAAAATTTATAAATACTACCCACAACTATAACATTATATCAAATCCACACCGTAGTGGTGATCCATTAATAAAGTACTAAATGCAATTCTCTAAATAGAGTCAAAAATAATCAAAACTTAAAATTGAATCAACTTAGATGGTCAAAGGCAACTCTCTCATCACACTAGCCCTGAATCACCCCTGCAAACCTGCCGGAAGAAAAAACACAGCATGAGCCAATTGCCCTGTACGAATATAGATAATACACAGATGTATAACTGAAATACAAAATCAACTGAAAGCAACATACTTAACAAAGTCTGAAGCTTAAAGACCGACGAAAATATGATATCCAAAGTCTGAATATAATATATCTGAATCAATAGATTTAACAAAACAAACAGAAGAGTAAAGAATGAATTGAAGTAACCAACTCAATTAATTAATCCGAACAGAAATAAACAAAACTAATACAATGAAATAATAAGTTGAATCAAATGGCTGTGTGTTATTTCATACCGAGTGAGCTTAGAAATATACATTGCCACACAGACAAATCAAAACAATGTCACACAGTCAAGTCAAAATAATGCCACACATGCAAATCACACATTGGATCGTGAATCCAAATGTATCCAAATTGGATAGGTGTGTTTGACACAACATCACCAATCCATAGAATAGAAAACTAGGGTTAACTCATACGCCTCCCACAATAAAACACAAAATGGCCCACTTCCTCCGGACCCCAAACGGAGACGACGTATACTAATCCCACCGCCACGGGAAGTGTCATGCCTCTTGTGCCAAGTCGACACGCCTGTGGTACCCCCACAGGTGGTTAGCTCAAGTATACCCTACAGATCAA